>JAWZYV010013682.1:0-168843 GCA_038373885.1 Cheiracanthium punctorium | reverse complement strand
GTGAAATTTGTAAACTCTGCAACTCTAACGTCCTGTCACAGTTATAGCGATTCTAAATTGCTCCTCGAGATGGCACAGTTTGATGTTTTCAGTAGACAGAACAATGGAGGATTTATAAGATATCTTTATATTGGATACATGGATATTTAAGTTGGCACCGCTTGAATATTTTTCACCACGGTGAGATTAAATGTTTTGCGGTGCTAAATACGCCAATCCTACAAAACTATGCATAAATTAAATTTGTATGGAGAGCTTCCTTAATAGCAACTATTATGGGAAATGAATAATGTTTATGGTAATGCGTAAATTGCTAAAGAATCGCCATAGAATATAAAGGTCCCATTTGTGCCAAATAATGTAAGCTGTTTCGTTAAATTGAGCATTAAAGAGGGAGAAGCGAAGATATATAGTATTAATATGCGTAATAGGTAGTATTGGTAGATTTGTAAGGATGATATGAATAAATCCCAATATACAACGTTAATAAATATTTCATGAAATTAAAATGTTCTGTTTATCCTTTTTCAAGGGTTGTTTTACAACCAACTGAACGATAAGTAATTCTAATTTGCGTTGATATATACCGCAGTAATTTCGACAGAGGAGATTACTTGAACTTTTTAAAAATGAAATTCGCAGCTATTTTAAAATAAATAGTTGTTCATTTCATGTAGTGTCTGAGGTATTTAATGCTACAACTTGAACCTCAAAACAGTATGATATAGAAATAACACATTTTGAAAGTCAGGAGTTCTCTGCAAACCGCTAAGCTTTTCACTTTTCTGATCTCGAATGACACTGATGTAGTGTTTTGAGTCATGATATTGCAATGATGCCAAGTTAGTACTCATGACGCAAACTTTACATTATAAGTCAAATAATTTCGCTTTTATTTTAGATTTCACATCACTGGAATTAAGTGGAATTACACATGTAAGGAACATTTTCGTTTCCTACCGTGCGAAGAACGGGTACGCAGCTAGTACCAAAAATAAAATAAATTATCTTTCAGGTGTAACTTTTTTATTGGTAAAAATCATTATATAAGAGATGGTAAAATTTTTCAGTCATGTAATCATTAATTGTTTAGTAAAATATTAAGTTTGTTTTCTGGTTTGTGCACTGCGGTCGCATGAAGGGAAAGGGGAAATTCCGCCTTCAGTCGCCGCCATTTTGAATCAGCGCGCTGGCCTATTACTATAGAGGGCTGTGGTCCCGCGGCCGATGACGTCTATAGCTGCATGCTTATCGGCTTGTTTGTTTATGTTTACATTCATTTCATTTGCTTGGGCGCGACTGTGTTCAGCTGCTTTGCATTCGCTGAGTACTTCCTGCAGCGTTTTAGTTTTACTGCTGGTTTCTCTGATAAGCCGTTCTTGTAAAGGTTTGTCTGACAGTCCATGAATTATTTTATCGCGAAGCATGCGATCAGTCATACTCCCGTAGTTGCAATCCATGACTGCGCCGCGCAGCCGGAGATAAAATTCTGAAAATTTTTCACCTTGTTCTTGTTGTATTCCAAGGAATTTAAAAGATGCAAAGACTTCATTTTGGAATTCTGCAAAATGTTTATCAAATGCCTGAAGAATCTGTGTCAAGGTCACTTCAGTGGCGCCGGCTAATGGCTTCAAATCAAGTGTTCGGTATTGTTGTTTTAATTCATCTCCACACACATGCCGGAATAATGCAGTCTTCGTTTTTTCGGGTTCTTGCCCATAACGAAGTGCTTCAATATAATCCTCGAAATCTTGCCTCCAGTTTCTCCAGGATTCAGGGGGATTCAAGCCAGCATCAAAGGGCGGAAGCGTCGGCAAATTGTTAGCCATGCCGTTTTCTGTTTTGAATGATTAAAACTCCAAGGCTTTTTTTTTTAAGCTTAATGGGCGCAGTTCGTGTCTGACAC
The DNA here is from genome assembly GCA_038373885.1 of Cheiracanthium punctorium. Lineage (NCBI taxonomy): Eukaryota > Metazoa > Arthropoda > Arachnida > Araneae > Cheiracanthiidae > Cheiracanthium > Cheiracanthium punctorium. The sequence goes on along the minus strand of JAWZYV010013682.1, from coordinate 166,937 downwards.
CATGATGTATGGTTATAGTATAAGATTAAAGCATAATTAATAGAATTATTAGATGATTCATTAAGATTGACATTTGAGTTGGAGCACGTGAAGCAACTGCCTGACTAACCGTCAGCGGCTGCATTCTGTTTATTCTAGTTTAGATGTTTGCAGACACTGCCATCTGTTGGCAAGCATTTGCATTACAAGTAATGTATATAACAATTTTGATGTTACTAAGCCAGTAACTATATCTGTGGATGCAAGTAAAAATGGTATTGGAGCAGTGATGCTACAAGACTCACGACCAGTAGAATATGGATCTGTATCTTTGACAAATACGCAACAAAGATACGCACAAATTGAGAAAGAATTGTTGGCCGTAATCTATGGCTTGGAACATTTCCATTATTACACGTATGGGAGACCAGTTGTTGTACAAACTGACCATAAACCACTAATTGGGTTAAATAAAAAGTTATATGATTCAGTATCCCCGAGATTACAGCGTATGCTGTTAAGACTAAACAGATATGATGTGAACTTAACATATGTACCAGGAAAGCAACTCCTCATAGCAGACGCACTGTCAAGGGCTCATCTATCTGAATTTATGAAAGAAGAAGCTGAACTTCAAGACATACATGCAGAAATTTGTCTCTTAGCTTCAGCGTCTGATCCAAAATGGACAGAATTCTCAGAAGAAACCTCTAGAGATGCTGAACTGCAAGACGTTTGGCATCATGTGAAGACTGGTTGGCCTGACAAAGAGCATACAAGATCGTCTGCAAAAGCTTACTGGCATTGTAAAGAGGAAATCCATAGCACAACAGATGGTATCCTCTGTCGAGGCCAGCGATTAATAGTCCCAACAAACTTGAGAGGTGAAATCATGAAGAAACTGCATATGTCCCACCGGGGAGTAGTCGCATGCAAATCTAGAGGCAGAGAATATTTTTACTGGCCATCGATGAACAAAGACATTGAAGAATACATCAAACTTGATTCATCAGCCGCTGGAATTCAGCTGGTGCATTGGCTAGTCCAAATATCATACGGTTAAATTGTCCAGTTTCGTCAGGGGTTATAAACGCAGTTTTTAATTTGGAATCTTCAGAAAGTGGAATTTGTAAATAACCATGTGCCAAATCCAATGTTGAAAATATCTACACACCACTTAGACACTCCAGTAAGTTATCTATTTTTGGAAGTGGGTACTTATCCTTAATAGTTTGATCATTTAGACGACGATAATCTACAACTAAGCGATAATTTCCAGTTTTTTTCTTGACTAGGAGTACGGGACTCGCATAAGGAGAGCGTGTTTCACTCGCTATACCATGATCCTTCCATTCCTTAACAATACTCTTTATAATTTCACGTTCTGCAGCATTCGTCTTGTATGGACGAGTGCATACTGGCTTACTGCCTTCTACTTCTTTAATTTCCATCTGCGTCACATCAGTACACCCTAAATCACTTAACTCAAATGCAAAGCAATCTCTGAACTCATTTAACAGTGTGGCTATGTCTGAACGTTGATCTTTCGACAATGATTCATCAAAATTTATTTGATCTAATGTAATCAGACTTTTATGGTCATTCTTTCCTACCATTAAAATTTTGCAACCAGAACTCTTCGCAGCGTCGATCAAATTATCCGGATTTATTTGTTCGGTGTCCTCATCATTTACCTTCTCCACCTTATAAATGTTCTGGTTTTGTCGAAACATTATATCTTCATTCCCAACATTCATAATCGGTATTGTTGTTTTTCCCTCAGCAACCTTTAGTAATGAGCCAAGTTGCATCTCTTCACTTTCAACCAAAACCAAGCCGTTTTCTATTTCTTTCGTTTGGGCCCTTACTAGATTTATAGAATTGCTCTTGATTTCTTCTTTACAAATGGTTTTGAAATTTATTTCGGATGTTCTGGTGTCATTCTCTACACCTGTAGGTTTACATTCTTTTGAGTAACCTATATTGAAATTCTGCTTTTCCTTCCAGTAAAATACGTAAGGTAATTCGAGAAGTGTTCTTCCTATAATTAAATCCACTGGTTGTACGCCATCGTTGACAATCAAAACTGGAACATCTCGTGCTATTACATCATCAATCTTTATGTCAAGTATTGTTCCGCCTACTGTTTTTGTGACAGGAGACTTTTGGTTCCCAAATCCAAACAAGTCTCTTTCACAAGGAACTATATATACGTTTAGTTTGTCCGCAACCGATTGCTTTAACAGGCAACTCGAACTTCCAGTATCTATTAATCCTCTGACAATCTCATTTTTTATGATAACAGGTTTCAAATAGTTATCGAAAGAAGTGGAATACGTATCCGAAATACTTAAACTACTAACTTCCTTTTTCTTTGATTGAGTGCTGCTGATTTCGTCTTTGTTAGTTAAATTTTTGTTTCGTGTGCAATTCCTACTTATATGGCCGTAATTGTTGCAAGAGAAGCATTTAAATTCCCCTTTTTCATTGCGTATTCTGGACGTTGAAAAATTCTGCCGCTCTGGAAATTTATGATGAGGAAGTCCACTGTTTCTTCCGTAATTTATACTGTCCGACCCCTGATTACTCTTTATTTCACTATGATGGGAATTTAGTTTTGGATGCACTTCATACTTAACATTCCTATTTTGTGCTGTTTTGTCAGTAACTCGAACACTCTCTTAGTCGTCTAGTTTGTTAGCCAACTCATCCGAGTTTACAAATTTTGGCCAAACATCAACAAAATGTTCTCTAATTGTAAATGGAACCTTTCTTTTCAACTGATCCGTTACTATGAGTTCTTTCAAGGAATCGAAATCGTTGATATTCAAACCTGTAACCCATTCATCGAAATAATTCCTCAAATCAAACGCAAGATCTTTCCACGTTATCTGGGATTCTTTAGTGTGATTCAAGAATTTTTGTCTAAACCTTTCAGGACCAGGGCTGGGGAGTAGCGCGCTACTTGTAGCGAAACTACAGTAGCCGCTACTTTTTTTTGTAGTTTGTAGTGTAGCGCGCTACTTTTTTAAAAAAGTAGTGTAGCGTGTAGCGCGCTACAAAAAAACAGTAGTTTGTAGCGAATTTTGGAAGCTACTTTTTCCGTGTCATCATTTCCGGCGATTGATCCCGTGGTGCAATTTCTCTCTCTTCTGACTCCAAGCATAACTGAAACTGATGCTTGAAAGACACCCAATCTCTCCCCCCCCCCTCCCAGGGGACACACGCACACCACGAGGGGGGGGGGAGGGGGTTTGCTTTGCCTGAAGCGGAAGCCTGACATTGTGCATCTTTTTTCTTTTTATCGTTCTTAGTATTATTTGTAGAATCACCAATCTGTCATAAAGAGGACAAAAAAGGAAGGAAAGAGAGGTCCAAAGTTGAACAGAGGTTATTTTGATGGGGCCTCGAGAGTCTCATTATCACACGGGCGTGTGGGCCCGTGAGCCCCTGAAAAAAAAAGGCCTCGCAAATCTCTCCATTTATTGTATATTAAATTTATATATGCTGCAATAATAATTTTTATTAAGCTAAATTTCCTTTATCTATATCATAATTGTGTAACAATAAAAAGGCTTCGAGACTTATTTTCTGTTCTTCTTTCTAACACAATGATAATGGTTTCTAAGACTAGATCAATAAAATAGAAATTAAAGGCGTTATTGAAAATTTATGGCCATATGTACTTATCACAAAATATCCATTAGTTAGCATTTTTTAAAATATTATGATGAAGAAAAGAAAATTTTCTGGCAGGTGGAACTCAGCGCACACATACGCTAATAATACAAATGGATTAAAAAAATATTAAAATCAATTTTAAATGCATAGTCTTGTTCTAAATGAGTATAAATACATGGGTAATTTTTAATTTAATTTTAGAATTATATTGAAATGTTTTATTTTTATGCTGGGAAAATAGAAAGCAATCACAAATAAGTTAAAATGTCTGTAATAGTATAGGGGCCCAAAACAACCTTTTTTTTTTTTGCCCCGGGGCCCCTTCTATGTCTGATCAGGGTCTGCATATTTTTGACTGCTATTGCGTGTTTGCAACATAAATCAACATAAAAATGAGTATTTTTTGCTTTCGAAAAGGAATTTTACATATCTGTAAATTGTATGCTTTTGTAACATCATTAATTTTCTTTGATCTTTTTTTTTTTATTGCACCCATAAATACAGTGTAGTGTCCACTTGCCAGGATGATTGCCAATCATTCAGTGTCCAGTATTCCGTGAACTTCCTTTTAGGCGATATCCTTTCAAATCTGACATGATATATAGTCAGTCCTCGCAATTAGCGAGCCCCCCCCCCATCCTCTCACTCACCATCTACGGAAAACTACGAAGCGTGAGAAAAACTTACGGTTTTCTCACAGGAATTTTCTTGAAAGCATCGAGACCGCTTCTGGAAGAGTCACCGATATTTTTAATTTTCTCTTTGCCTCCTCCTTATGATCGATGCATTGAACAACAATTTTATTTATGCTTAGTTTTACTAAGTTTATTTATATTAAGGTTTGGTCATTTTTCGACGTTACAGTGCACTTTTTTGAGTTTAGGCACTCTTTATTATCCTTGTGTCCTGGTGGTGTGTTCAACTTCCACAAGAGTAATGACAGTTCTGCAGTATTGTAGCTTTTCAAACATTAATTAATCATGTGATTATGTTCTACAACTCGGAATGTTTTTTGTCTCAAAGAAGTGTAAAAACTGATTAGTACATTTTTCGTGGAACCTGAAACTGAAAAAAAGAAAGTAAATATGTAGAAATTGTACACAATTTTTTTTTTTTTTTTTTTGACGAGTTGATAACCTTATCTTTTTTGAGTTTGTTCAAAAGGTATAAGCATATGCATCCAAGATATTATTTCAGGGGCTAAAAATATTGCTGACCTCGGTTACAGTGTTCTTCGTTTGTAGTGACAGTTTTCAGATCCGGTCCTAAGGTAGAGCGAACGGTGCGACCGCACCGGGCGCCATCTCTACCAAGGCTGTTCAGAATAATATAGCACTGTGAATGTCGGAAATGGTTTCATTTACCTGTTAATAATTGTTTAATAATAAATCTTTTAGTCAATGTACAGTAGTAATCAATCATGTTAATAGTGAATTTTAGTGAACTTTCTGTGAAAAAATAAATTATTAACAGGTACTCGAGGACGACTTATCAAACCCTACATTGTTACGTGATTCATAACCGTCTTATTTACCTTTACCACTCTTTAACTTTTTGCCAATGAGTTTCAGAGCACCATGCATATTTGACAGTCCGTATATTATTGAAGTTGAAAGCCTCATTTTAACCCCTGAAAGCTTTTATAGCTAAATGTGTGGCGTAGCTAGGTGCAAGAGCTGATCTAGGGTACGTGGAGCCTCCCTGCAAACGTAAAGAAGCCCCGTGTTATGCTCCACATTAAGTTTTCCTTAGTTTTTTAGTTCGAATATGGCGCTCCGATGCCTTGCTTACCGTGTCGGGCCGTCCCTGGCTACGGGGGAGCAAGGAAGGTCAACTGTACCCGGGCGCAGCATCGGCCAAGGGGCGCCAAATGGTATATGAAAGCTACCTAGTTGCATTTTTAAAAAATAGGAGGGGGCGCAAAATCTTCAGTCGTCAGGTGGAAACGAGATTTAGTCATTTGCTGTGGGACAGAGAAACTGTTCTCTCAGCTTGTTTCCATCCCAGATTCAAACTATTCTGGATTGAGGAGGAGAGGAAGACCGAAGCCAAAAAAAATGGATGGAGGAATACCTCCAGAATATGTTTCCGACAACTTCAGATATCAGTATCGAGGATCAGCCCATGGATGATGAGTTTTCTGGGTTTTTTAATTTCTCTTTCGCATGCACTCGAAATAGTTACGAGGAAGAACTTACAAGGTTCTTGTCAGAGCCAATTAAACCCGTATCTTCGCTTTCGGCGTACACGTATATGAAAGAAGCCTTCAAAAAAACTAACACTGGCGTGCCGTCCAGTGCATCTGTACAAAGATTGTATTCGATTGCATCGGACGTATTTTCTCCTCGACGATCATGTTTGGCGGACAACAATTTTGAGATCCAGCTCTTGTTAAAAATTAATAAACATGTTTTTGAATAAATTTATGTGGTTTTTATTTTATACTAGAGGCATGGCAGTCTTCCATGAATATGTTGAAATTCTGCTTTCTTTCGTTAAAATTTTAGTGTCTATTATATTTAAATTATTAGGTTTTTTGTGTAATAATTTTCAGAATTTAATACGAAAATATGAGAATTTCTATTAATAATTAATAGTTTGTAAAATCCTTAGAGACTTATCTCTCTCTTAGCCTTAAAATAACAATATAATTCTATAAAATTCTTTTATACCTAACACAAAGAAAAAGTTGTGTTGATGATAATAACTTTTAAAATTTCTTTAACATATATAGAGGATTTTTTTAATGCAATGTTTTAAATAGATATATCATGAATTTAATTAGTAATTGTTTTCATTATTTTATAATATGCATATCATATGTGATGTTTTCAATTAAAACAATTATACGATATTACATGGTTCACACGGGTCATTCGTCATAAATCACTAATTTGGTAAGTCATGAAAAAAGGCCTTTATACTCATTAATTTTGATTTGTGCTCAAGAAACTAGAATGTTTGTACAACATGAAAGGGGTCTCAAAACGGGACTTTTTTTCCCGTTCAGACATCCATTTTATTATTATATTTTTAAAAACTTTTTTAGTTCTCATGATTTTTCTCATACTTTCAGAGCTCACTTTCCCAATTTATTTTTATCATAGAGGTATTAAAACTTAATTAGTTTCAGCAATACTTCAATAATTAGCAGTAGTTGCCAGTAGCGTATATATAGGTTTCCATTTCGGGGGGAGGGGGACGATTCGGTATTTTAAACTTTATTGTTCTAAAGTTAAAAGAAATGTTTCAAAATAGCTCCTTTTTAATAATTGCTTTACATTTTCGGAGGGGGCCCGCCTCCCCCTGCTCAAATACTCGCCTGGTAGTTGTTTCTTAGAGCAATAGTTTTTTTCTAATTAAAGGCGAAAAGGTGCCCGGGGTCTTTCGTGCGTCCACCAAATCTGCGGCGCTCAACGCTACAAGGAAACCACCTTTTAATAAACGCGTTCTTTGGACGCGAGAGACACCCGCTGAGGTCATTAATCACGCTGGACGCGAGTAGAAAACCAAGGCTTTAGATATCGATAGTTTTCTCTAATTAGGATATAAATATCCTTAAATATGAATGTAATGCAAATTGAATCTGTTAGCAAAATTTGTCTCCTAAAAGTAGCGAAAAAGTAGCGAAGTAGCGACTAGATTTCAAAAGTAGTGTAGCTAACTACATTTGTCAAAAAGTAGTTGTAGTTGTTGTTAACTACATTTTTCGAAAAGTAGCGGTAGTTGTAGCGCGCTACAAAAAAAAAGTAGTTTTTCCCACCACTGTTCAGGACTTAACTTAAATCGCTTTAATAATAACGCCTTAACGTGGGAATAATTGCTCGCGTCCTGTTCAGACTCTCGTGTAATTATTTGCATTATTTCGTATGGTAAAAGTCCCACTAAATATGTAACATAGTCCTCTTCTTTGATACCCCATTCGTTTTGCTTGGTGTTCGAATAATACCAGATATGATGAAATATCCCCATCTTCGATTCTATACTTCTGCATAATACGGGAAAATTCGTTAGTCTTAACTGAATCTGTCAAAGTCGTACTGGTTACTAGCCCAACAGGACGACCACTTTGTATTCTCAATTTTCCCAGTTCCAATTCATGCATACTTTATCGCGTTCCTCGCGCTCAGCTGCGTCAGCCCCAGCTCTCTCCTTTGCTTCTTCAGCCCTTTTCTCCGTTTCAGTTCTTTCAGCGATAATTCTTTCTAGCATCCCCTTTACAAATTCTTCGTCATAACCCTTACTTTTAGTTATTAATTATTCGATGTTCTGCTTTTAAGTCTAAACCAAGCTCTGAGGCCAATTCTTCTAAGTCACACTTCCTCCCTCGGGCTAAAAATGCCATACCTGATTTGATTTCCTAATAAGTTTAATCTTGTCTTACTTATTTTCAAACTTATGCAAAAAATACCGTATTACTCATACAGCACATTTATAGAATCTTGCTTTAAATAATACTTTAATGTGTTCTAAAGAATAATGCAATATATTTTAAATAATACTTCTATATAATTCAATATAGTACTTCACTACAATATAATACTTCGCTATACTTCAAAATCAAGAGAATAATTGAAAATAAAAATAATGTTTCAATATACTTCAAAATGAATACTTCAGAATGGAAATAATATTTCACTTCAATATACATCAAAATTAATTCTTCAAAATCAAAAATAATTCTTAAATTTACTTCAAAATCAAAATAATAATTCAATATACCTCAAAATCAAAATAATAATTCAATATACTTCAAAATCAAAATAATGTTTCAATATACTTTAAAATGAATACTTCAAAATCAAAATAATATTTCACTTCAGTATAGTTCAAAATCAAAATAATATCTCAATTTACTTCAAAATCAATCAGAATAATACTTCAATATACTTCAAAATTAATATTTCAAAATTAGAAGTAATATATCACTGCAATATACTTCAAAATCAAAAAAATAATACTTCAAAATAATACTTCACTCTAATACTTCTATGCTTCAAAATACTTCCAAATTTATACGTCAAAACACTACTTTATTATAATGATTCAATATATTCAAAATTAATACACCATACTTGAAAGCAATACCGCAATATAATACTTTCGTATATTTTAATATACTTCAAAATTAAAATTTCCAGCTATGCATCAGCATAATATTTCAATATAATATTCATACCTGAGAACTAAACATCTTGGGCGCGTAAAATAAGGCATATCGCACTTCTGATTTGTTAGCTTTTTCGCTTTACTTTCTGAGTAGTAATTTAAATTTGAAAAAAAAAAACTTACTGAGACTAACCATACTTAACAGAAGAAACATTATTTAACAGCACAACATTTATTAATCATTTCAACATCATTCCACAACTACATCCTACATAACTACGCAGTAAGCTACATTGTTTTTCACTTTTTCCCGACGAACAGTCAATAGTTCATGTGCCCCTTATTCTCCCCCTTTGATTGCTTCCCTTTTTTTCTTATTTACGAATCATCCTCTGCATGGTGACGCCCTCTTTATTGGCGAGTTCAATGAAAATGATAACAGATAAGAGACATGAAAATTAAAAAATTTTCGTTTTATGTATTAAGAAAGCGGCATGAAATTGTAATAAAAAATAATTTATTCCTCAGTATCAATCCCGCGGGACTAGTCCCGCAAATATTTGTGCGGGATTGGGATTGCATTCCCTAGTTCAGATACACCTTCATCACCAGAGGAGTACATGGAAATCTTCAAGTACTGTTTGCAGGGATGTTAACTCCAACACTCGATTTGGGAGCACCCCGGGAGCAGAAAAAATTTCATTTGGGAGCACCTCGGGAGCAGAAAAATTCCATTTGGGAGAAGAAAAATTTCATTTGGGAGCACCTCGGGAGCACAAAAAAATAGTTTCCGAGAGGAAAACTAAGATTCGAGATCAGAATTAACATGATTTTGGAGCATAAAATTGAAGATTTAGGAACACAATAAATGCATACAAGAAAAGCAAAGTTTGCAAGCAAACACCATTTGCTAAAAGCAAAACCCTATTTGAAAGCACTTTAGGAAAGCTCTGGAAAAAAAAAGGGTGTATACAGGCTATGCTATCAGCAACTTGGTAAAAACAATACATATCAGGAGTCAGCAACCTTTCTGTGGTTAAGTCATTTTTTTCCTACTCAAGAACCATGAGTATGATTTGTATGCGGCTTGCGAGCCACAGGTTGCCAATCCCCTGTCCCTTTTTTTTTCTTTTTCAGAATCATTTAGGGAATCTTCCTCTCGAAAAAGAGAGCACAAATAAAATGAAAACTAAATTTTAAAACAAAAGTTTCTATCTCATTCTTTGGTTCTATTACAAATCACAAGTAGTACTAAATGGAGATTTTTGAAAACCTAAATATTATACCTCTTATACAACAACACGTAATTGGTAAGCAGTATCGAAAACAAAATAAATTTGATGGTTAGAATAATTAAATGTGTGTACTTTTAATAGCATATGCGTTTGTATCAGTAATTTAACCTCATCTAATATTTACATATTCATCTATAATACTTGAACACAATATACAAAGCAAATGTAAACAAAAAATATTTAATGACTGTTGAGAGAAATTAAGAATTATGGGAAGTTAAAAATTAAGATTATGAGAAATTAATAATGAGATTACAAATTAAGTATCATAAGTTATCTAGTTTTCTATTTATTCTTTTTTTATTTTTATTAATTTCTTCTTGAGCTTTTTCATTTTCTTCTAATAGTTTTAATGTTTTTGCAAGTCTATCCTTCCCTTCCGTTAATAGAATCTGTCCACTTTCTATAACAGCCAGTGGCGGCTCGTGACCTGCTTCAGTGGTGGGGCCGAAAAAAATAGTGCCAGTTCGAATCGGGAAAATACATATACATAGAGCTGTGACCAGAGCCTGATTATCGCATGGGCAAATCGGGACTTTGTCCAGGGCCCCTGGCTCGAAAGGGCCCCCAATTTGCAATACTCTTCTTAAATATATTTTTTATATCAAAATTTTATATGAAAAATAAAATCAGTTTCATAGAAATGGGGCCCCCAAGTTCATTAATGCCCGGGGCCCCCGTTGGTCATAATCAGGCTCTGGCTGTGACGGATCGTTACCCATTTCAGAGGAGGGGGCTTTTTTTTTTTTAAGCTCGAAAAGGTAAAACATATGAATCGCTTTTGTAAATAGTGTGAATACATAAAAACTTTTCGAATAACAAGTTATGAAAGGCATATTGATTTCTCCTTTAAGTTTTCATTTAAAGACAGCAGATTTATTTTGCACCAAAAAAACATTTTCCTCCATTTTTCTTTCTCAAAAAGGTACAATACCAATTAAAAAAAAAAAAAAATGCATGTGTACATGTTGAAAAACGAATTGGTCCATAATGTTTCATCTCCAAATAGCAAATCGTGCCCCTTCATAAACAAAAAACGGTGCCCGTTGCGATGATTACCGTGATTTATGGAAGAAACGCCGCACCCACGAAAATGAGCTTAGTTAGCTAGAAAATCGTCAAAAACGCCGCACTCGGCATAAACGCCGCAGCCGCGATCATTGGTGTATGTGTGTGTGTGTGTGTGTGGGGGGGGGGGTGATCGTGGTCAGAAGTCAGTGCCAGATAAAATTCAATGTTTTCTAAAATAATTTCTTAATTAACAAAAAACAAATAAATAAAAAATATGTTGCATTACTTATTAGACCTAATTTATTAAAAAAGCTATTAAGTTGATCGGATATATTTCGGTAGAAATTGGATAAACGGTAAAAAAATCTCCTTTTTTCTCCCCCTTCCCATAGAATGTTTTAAAGTATTTGCCACTATTTTACGAAGCTTACGATTTCTATTTTCAAATAATCAGATATCAATGTTTATATTCACAAGGGTGAATTTATAGAAATAAAAAAATAACTTCTAAAAACTTTCTTGCATCCGCACAAAGTTCGGACAGACTACCAGGCGCCATTAAAATGAAAACAGCAATCGAAGTGTGAGAAGAGTCTCCAGTTAAAAGTAAACACCCCCCCCCCCCGCGGATGGCCAGCTGTTGATTACGTAATGAGCTTGCTTCAGCAAATTGTTGTTTAATGTTGTGTAACAACTCTTGATGGTATTTATTTATTATTTTTTATATTTATAACATTGGGATTTATTTTAAAAGCACTCAGCTTTTCTTGAGCATACCAATTAGTTGGCAGTGTTTATTCCATAGAGTGCACAGGGCGCAAAGCCGCACGGCGAAAAAAAAAATCTTTCAGATTAACTTTATTTATTTATTTATTTTGGGGGGGGGGTGAGGGGGGAAGGGTTAAACTCTCACCGTGCGCAACATTGACTAATTTTGGCTGAAATTCAGTATTTTAAGAACAATAGAGGTTCATGTGAAAAACGGGTGCATTTAATAGAGGGTAGTGCACTTTTGCGGTATTTTACAGAACTTTAACCCTTCAAAATATATATTCAAAACTTCATTAAAATTTAATTATAGTTCTAAAATGTAGATGTAAAAGATTTACTTCTATTTTTTTTCTTTTTACTTAATTGAGGAGACATCGGTTGGATGTATGAAGTCATCCACTTCAGAGCACAGGACATGGACCCATCTTAGGGTGCTCTGACTTTCTCCAAAACTGGATCAAAGATCAAACCTCTTTTCTATGGGGGTAGGTTCGCATTCTGATTCGCTACGCTGTGATCTGTGCACGCTAAAGAGTACGTGTCGGTGGTGGCGCCATCTTTTGAGAAAATTATCACGAAACGAATTTTTCGATTTTTCGTTGAAGATCGGCTTAAAAAAATTAAAAATATTGTAAACGCCGCACTTACTATTTTTTAACTTTTAAACTCATAAACGCCGCGGCGTTTCTTCCATAAATTACGGTACTTGTTTGCCTATCTGGCCGGCCCTGATTGAGGTGACTAACAAAGCCCGACTGGTCCGATCCGGGGCGGGTAGAATGGCTTCGGAATGCAGCTTTCGTACGCAGTTTGAATCCTGCTTTACTGCTAACTAGCTTTCCATACACGCTTTAAAAGATAAATGAGCGTGGCAAAAATTTAACAAAGAGTCAAAATGACTTATTCGGCGCAAAAATCGGCTAAAAGCGCAGTTCGGCGCAATATTTGTGTTTCGGCGCACCCTGAAAGAGTCAAAATGACGTATTCGGCGCAAAAATCGGCTAAAAGCGCAGTTCGGTGCAAGAATTTGTGTTTCGGTGCAGAATTAACATCCCTGTGTTTGTTTGCCAAGAGAGGACAGCTCGCGCACTGAATGTGTCGCTTAGAGCTACAGATACGTCCTTCCCAGAAATTCCCGCCACAATTTGGAACCTCATCAGAAAGTGGGGGACTTCTGAATATTGACACCCCTCGGAAACTGCTAGCGACCGCCGAGAGGACTTTCGGAACCACGGATGTAACGTGCACGTACATGGTGGTCTTTAGTGGTAAGCCGGTATCGAACTCACAACCTTCCGGTTACGAGTACAACGCCTTAACCACACGTACATCATTTTGTTACCAGAGCCTTATTATCGCATGGGCAAATCGGGACTTCGCCCAGGGCCCCTGGCTCTAAAGGGCCCCCAGTTAAATATGTTGTTCTGAAATACTCTTTTTTAAATCAAAATTTTATGAAAAATAAGACAAAAATCATAGATGGGGCCCCCAAATTTATCAATGCTCGGAGCCCATGTTGATCATAATCAGGCCCTGTTTGCGACAGCGAATTAACTTAAACACAGAGAAGATGAAGATTCTTTACGATACGAAGGCTATGGTACACAAGTTCAACAAAGGTGACAAGGTTTGGCTATGGAATCCTATCCGACAGAAAGGCTTTTTGTAATGCCCATATCACACCTTCTCATTACATTAAATCTTTAATTCAGACAATGATTTTGTTCAACTTGTTCGACTATTTCACTGAACTAGTTTGACTGGAAAAGGAAATGAGTGAATCTATGATGTCACCGCAGTCTCTCCATTTGCTTGCCTATTATTGGTCTGTGACAAAAGTTGAACGAGGCGAATGAAATTCGACTCGTTCAACTTTTCCAGGCTGGCTGGAAAAAGTTGCGAATTTTGAACATACATATTGCACAAAACTTTTCCCCCAACAGTTGTGGAAAATAGTCGAAGGAGGGTTGTCTGAATTGAAGATTGAACGTAATGAGGTGTGATACAGGCATGAAGCTGAAATCACCATAGGACGGTCCTTACACACCTCTAAACAGACTGAACGATGTCATCATGCAAATTTACCTAACTCTAAACCAAGAGTCGTACACTATAAAATGTTAGCAACTTACCGTGAATATAATTAGTTATTATTTTAATTTTACTCTATTACTATTGAACATGGTCTCTATGACATAATTGTTCCTTTTCTCCATTTCTCTTTTATTCAATTGGTGCGCTATGTCCATACTTGTAATACATTTGTATTTATTAATGCTTATTTGTTTACTATTTATTTACTTATGTTTATTGTTTTAATTATATTTTTAAGAGTTATTGTTGAATGTGTAATGTAAATGTTTGTGTGATCTCCTAACTAGGGATTGTACTGTCCCGGATGTGCAGTCCTTTTGAAGGAGGCAATGTTATGAATTTGGGGGGGGGGGGTGACCCGCTCTTCGGAGGTTAATTATAGTTTAGAATTTGTATTCTATGGATCAAATAATAAAAATTTGCTTTTTGATGCATGAAAAGTGGTTAATTAGAAGGTGAGAGAGGGAGTTCTGGGTGTCCCTTTTGTTTAAAATAGGTTTTTCTTGAATTCTCGTGAAATATTGGTGATATCTCTTAGCTGACTTCAGCTTTAGGGACTTGCTTTTTTGCCAAAGTAGACAATTTTTCGCCAAAAAGCATCAAGCTTGGTGACATTTTGCATGATTTTATTGATGGGGCTCATATTGTTCACTTCCCCCCATTAGTATTACTGTAGTGTTGTTCCCACTCCGGAACCGCTACCCTCAGCCAATCAGAGCAGAGAGCGCACCTAAAATCATTCCGGGATAGTCCGATCTGGACCGGAAGAGGGGGGAACAAGAAGCTTCTAGAACAATTTCGGAGGAAAAGCGCGGGAAAGATAGCGTCCTTTCTGAGATCTGATGCAACAGGCAGAGAAAATGATGCAATAGCATGAAATTGTAAGCAAAACTTGAAATATGAAAAAAATTATTGAAAATTCACAGGAAGATGCCTAACTGGAGAAATAAAGTAATAATAAAAAAAAGGAAAAGCAGGATTACGGGAAGTTACGAAAATTAATTTAAAATAAAAAAAAAATCCCATCAAAACAACTTATGAAAAGGGAGATATGAAGTATAGCCACTATATTTCAAAGTGCTGATTACCCACAGAACGGCAATTAAAAGGTGAACATTAATTTTAAACATCCTGAAGGCAAAAAAAAAAAAAAAAACGGCCGGTGAAGAGAAAATTTAATCACAAAAAAAGTAAACAAAAGGGAAAACTTTACACTGCCACAACAAAATAAATAATTAACAGCCCCCCAAAAGTAAGAAATTACACAGTGGTTATTTAAATTTTTAACAAAAAAGCTCTTAAATTACTAAAACGTTCTGGGTGGAGGTAAATTACATTAATTATTAACCAAAGAAAAGTGATATTATAGTGACAACACCACATTACTCTTGCATTTCTATTGCGCCTTAAAATAACTGGAGACTTCTGGAAAATACTAGTAATATGAAACTCGTTGAATGTTCGAATAGCAATGCAGAAGGTATAAAAGAGCAGGACTCTCCAGAGAAGTTCAGTTGTGATTGAATGCTCGTTGACTGAGTCCACTGCATTAGGCTCTGTATTATGTGCTTTTGTAGGCGATCTTTTGCTTGTTTTGTGAAAACTTCTTTGTTGTATGCAAAGGGCTTCTTCAGGTTGAATTTTTTGAGAGGGCCATAGGACTTTTTGGACAGGTCTATAAATTATTCAAAATGAAAATTGGGTGTGTCAAATCCACATTCAGGGGGTGGGAGGTGCAACGCCCAAATGGCCCCCTTGCTGGAGATACCCTTTTGTATGCTGAGGAACAGATCACAATTTTGCTCAAGAATTTCAGCCTGTGAAAAGATTTTATTGTATGAGAAATGCATCACATGAGAAAGCTTCTGTGTTAAGCTGATTGTATCTTGGTAACCATTTCACCCAGAAATATGGAATTAAAATACAAAATTTAATTTTTATACTGTCTTTCATTTCCCAACCTTTATGTTTGGGAAAATATTGCTCTATGTCTAAGAAAGTAAATTAAAAAAATCCCATGTCTCCAAGTAGAATAGTTACTGAGGTATTGCAAGCTTAAATTTTTAGCATTTGTTACCAAATATTAAGGGCATGCCTCAAAAATAAAAGGAATAAAATTACTTTTCAACTGATGTTAATTTATGTTATGGGCCATTTAACTCATGGAAATACTATGTCAGCTAGAATTTTCCTATAATGCTTGTTGGCAGTTTCTAGGGAAATTTAACTTGTACCATTTTCTCTATCACACTTTGAAATTTCTTCTCTGGAAGCATGACGCAATTAGTAGATGACCCCTAAAAGACTTAATTACTGCAAATTTCATAATGCAGAATTTATCAATTCAGGAAAAACTATCATGTTGATTTCACCAGTTTAAATGTGTTTAATTGCTATTTTCCAAAAAAGGAATCATTATTAAACTTTTATTAACTGACTCATAATTGGTCCCCTAAAATAAAGTTGATTTACCCTGACAACGGATGCCAACACAGTAAGTAAAGTGGTGTAAGTCATCATTTTTAATATGAAATATTTTGCTAACTATTTCACTCAGAGACATGGAATTTTTTTTATTTACCTTCGTCGAAGCACAGCAATATTTTTCCAAATATTAGTGATAGGAATGAGGGGTCATATAAAAACTGAATTTTATATTTTAATATGTATACAACTCCTTGTAAAAAATATTCTCATATCTAAAAGCTACTCTAAATTTGACAAACTTTTTTCGATCACATATGGATTAAGAGATAATTGCTGTAACATTTATTTTGAATCCCCTAGAACAGTCACTTCCTATTCCCTATTATCAGATATGTGCTAGCTTTGAAAATTAGAATATGACATTTTTGGCTCCCATTCAAGATTGATATTTTGCTTCTAAGGAGTAAAAATTGTTTCTCAGCCAAAACAGAACTTGCAGATTTTCAATAAGGCATGCAAAAGAAAAAAAATTGTTCTTTGGAGGAAAAAATGAATTGATCAAAAAGTTTAAAATTTCCATACTTTCAAAAGCAGCTTTTGCAAAAGCTGAATTACATCTATCTATACCCTGAATAATTCTATACCCAGTGGCGGCTCGTGACCCATTCAGTGGTAGGCAATTTTTTTTAGCTTGAAATGGTAAAACATATACTTAGTTTTTGTAAACAACATACTTTAAAAGTTTCGAATGACAAGTTATGTGAATGGTAAAATAATTTCTTCTTTTCTTTACATTATCAAAATTAATATACTATATGTGATATGTTTAAAAATATAGCTAAAAGTATATTTCTTTCCAAAATTACATTAATTTAATTACCTTTTCTCCTCAAATATGTAAGATATTATTCCTTACCTTCAAATTTTGGAATAATGTGTTACATATTTGAGTGTGTGAAGCTCAAATATGTAAGATATTATTCCAATAAAAGGCATATTATTCAAATAAAAGCATAAAATATGTATAAAATTAAGATCTGAATGGATTATGTGAAAATAATATATTTAAAGAACATGAAAATGAAACAAAATCTGAAACTACTTTAAAAATTTTCAAATGAAAATAATTGTAAAAATAAGATCAAAACCATACAATTATGAATGTACATAAATTTTTATTTCAATTAATAACATATAGTAATAAAATATACTTTAATATGTAACATATAATCATAAATAACAATACAGTAAAACTTAACATGTAATAACATTTTTACAACAGATATTAATAAATAAAGTTTATTGAAGCATATATTCTCTTGGTTTACACAGCAAACTCACAATTTACTTTTAACAATGTGTCTTTTCCAAAATCTTGGATGTAATAATAAAAATTATTGGCAACAATCATAATAAAAATGGTTAAATATATAAGATATTATTTAAATAAAAGAAACGCACACACACACACAAATTATAGATATATATATATATAATAATTCTACTTTAACACAAATACAAATCCTTAACTTTAAATAGTTTTTTTAACCCTCTCGTGACCGAATTATGAAAAATCAGAGAAAACAAATCTGTCTAGTATTTATTTCATCTGAAATACTATTATAAATCATGCAAAAATATGTTTTTCTAATGTCGATAATAATTTTTCTAATAATAATTTCTGCATTTTCGAAGCATTTTCTTATGCTAAAATTAATTTAAAAGGATGCACATATTAGGTAAAGGTTGAGGAATAAGAAAAAAACTATACTTAAAAAGAAAGAAAAAAAAAATGGTAAAATAACAGCGTAAATATTTTCTTGATTTTTCTCCTGAAACAATGAAGCGAAAACTGTAAAAAATGATCTAAATTGACTAGTACTGCAATCTAGGCACGATTTATGCATCTAGTTAAGAGCCTCATATAATTTCTACATGAATTAATGATATTGATATCACTGATAGAAAAAAATACTAAATTCAATTGTTTTCTCTCTAAATATTGCTATTTGAAATAGGAGCCTCATATGAGGTTCAGGGTGACGATAGGGTTAAAGTTCCAAGCTTATATTTGTCTACTTCTTTTAGTCTTAACCATTTCAGATCTGATTAAATTTTTTCTTTTGATAACATAGATTAAATTTATAACTAAAACAAAATATTGATTATCAAATTTTCGAGGAAAACTGGCTTTTCTTTATGTGTGCAAATTAAGACATCCATCCTATGGGACAGTATAGGTAATGTTTATGTCCTCAGTTGTGGATGCCGGGTCTAAAAGGGTTAACATTAATTTAAGACTCTATAAAAATGTGCATATATAAAAGCTTCAGATTCAAGTTTCTAAAGTAACTACATGCCCATGACAATACATTATTTCAAAACATTGACTAGATAACATAAAACTAAATCACAGATTAATAATTTTAAAATGTCATCATAAAAATTTTTTAAGTATAAAACATTCAATATCACAATAATGCTTTTCCCAAGAAGGTTTAAAAAATAAAATAAAATAAAACTCTTAAATCTTTGTACTTAGTAGTGTCATAATCTTCACGTTTCATATTTAAACATTATAATTGTATTGTAATGAATTTTTCTATAAAATAATTTTACTTAAAACCTTCGATTCAGTTACAGATAGTCATTAAAAAAAACAACTAAAACAATACAAGTAGAGTTTCATGAAACTAATTAAACCCTTATAGCTGAAATTTATTTTTAATATCGCGATTATTTACTGAAGACAGAAGTCCCACAATGCATATAAAAATGAATATTGTAAAAAGAATGTTTGTTAAATATAGAATAATTTTTGCACATATGCAATACACAGTTCATAAAAATACTTCAAGATATTTAGGCACACAGTTACTTCCAAGTTACTTCTAATTCAGACAGTAATGAGACAGGTTTCATCTGTATAAAAAGCATTGTCTGTAAATAAAAATGAAACACATATCAATAAAGAATAATAACTATAGGCTGGCTTAGTAAGTACTAAAAAAACACAAGCATATAAACATTCAGATTATTCAGGGTTTTCATAGGTATCCAGGGCTCATACATATCAACAACATACAGCTAACTTGGAATCAAAACATTAATTAATTAAAATATTTACAACTAGCTGCCTATGGCGACCAGTTGGTTCGGCAATTTAAAAAATCTTGTTTGGAGAGAATCCTGTTCCTCACCGGCTTCCTTGGCACTGAAATATCTCAGATTCTGAATGGAATTTAAAATTAAGATGGTTACAAACAGGGGCGGCTATAGGGTAAGTGGCACCCCCTGCTAATGTAAAAAGAACGCCCTTTTTCATGCTCTACTTAGTTTTTGAGTTTGAAATGACGCCCCTTTGAAGCCGGTGCCCAGATGCGACACTTAGCGTGTCAGGCTGCCACTGGTTACAAAATTAAGATGGTTAAATAATAAAAACCTACAAAAAGGTACAAATTATTTTCGTCCTATATTATAATTCTGAAGAGTTTCTGGATATATTGGCCTTTATCAAAAAACGGAAAGAAAAAAAAAAGTAAGAAAATCTGAAACACTTTCAGATTTTAAATATGCTAAAGTGCTATATATTAAAAGTGTATTATAATCCATGGGTCTTCCCTATTTTCTTTTCTTATTCCATTAAGTTGGAAAGTATATCATTATTCATGTGTGTGATTAAACACAATTAAAATTGATATTTCTAACATCCTTTTTCTGGATGTAATACATTAAAAATATGGGAAAAAGCTGCGCAGAAAAATGCACAATTCTAACTGAATGAAAGTTTCAAAAACTTATGCAGGTGTATTCATAATCCAAGTATCATACGGATAAAATGACGATAAATTGTGCCAAGCGCTAGAGTCACATCTTCTCAAAATCGCATATGAAACATTTTATTTTTCGCCATACATTTCATTCCTGCTCTGATTTCACATGCACACAATATTTAAATTAAAAAATAACCTTAAAGATAATCTAAAAAAAAAAAAAATTGTTATTCTTTTATTTTTACTTCAAGCATCTGAATGAAAGTTTCTGAAAGTACACATTTAATAAACTTGTTAAATATGGCAACCTAGATATGCTTAATCGTTACTTTTTCCACAGTGGGGTTACAATTAAGAAGTGGAGGAAAGCAAAAATTAGCCTTTTGAGACCCGTTTTTTATTGATATTGTGTAAAATAATTTGAATTTTGAAGAAATCGCTTCGAGGTATGTTGTGACCCATCCTGGAGAATTTCCATACAAAATTTGGTAGGTCCACGATCACCCGTCTTGGAGCTACGCCAGACACAGACAAACTGAGAGACATTTTACACTTGTTTTATTTATATAGTTTGTTTTAAATTTACATCTTAATTATACATACTTAAATAATAAGAAATATTTAGTGTAATGATTTTTTTTTTCTTTCCCCTTAACCCAATTTCAACAATCTTTTGCCCTGCATACATTTATTTTGTGACTGGCATTTTCCACCTGCTAGCATAAACAGGTTGTAGTTAAGCTAACTCAATAATGAGGAGCTTCTTCAAGTATGGCATAAATAGAGGTTAACTTATGTCACACAAATGTAGTTGCTGTGGTATGCAGTTGATATGTTCAGCATTAGTCCCGTAAATGAGATATAAATAAAAACTCTAAAACACTTGCATACTTCCGTTAAAAAGGTACAAAAATTGAGAAGTTTATGTCAAGCACTCTAGTTGCAGTTGGGTGATGTGGCAGTTGTAATCTCACTAGCAATTTAAAAGTGAGTTTCTAAAAGCTATGATCTTCAATTTGCCTTCATGGTTAACTCAGACCTCAGTAAAAGAACATTTGAAGAATAAATGTGATACAGATGAACATTTTGGACAAAACTAAACTATTCTGCGAAAAAGAAAAATAATATTACCAAGAAAGACACCATAAAACACTTTCTGGGTAAAGGGTACGGTGAACAACAAACACAGATATTTTGCAAATGAATATGAATTTACTAATGCTTACTCATTAAAATAGATAAAACGTAAAAAAGTTATTATTACAGATAAAAGTGACTACAAAGGAAAAATACAACTGAAGCTTTTGAAGAAAATGAATTAAGAAAACCCCACCAAAAAAATTAATTCCATATTTTGCCAACTCTGTAACAATTGCTCCCAGGATATTTGCTAAGTATAAGGTAAGGACCTCAAGAGGACACCCACAATTTTTCTGTTCCTGCATTCCATAACACAGTGACGGCGATTTCCATACCAGTGTTGTGTCTTAAAATCAGCTTTATGTCAAAAAGTATGTCAGTTTTATTTGTTATTAAGAATCTATATGTTTATAAAAATTTTGCGTGCATTTGGTTTATATATTGGTTAATATAACTCTTAATTGATAATTTCAATAATTTCAGTTTTGAAATTTAATTAATCTAAGGTATGTTTCATTTAATATTTTTAGGGCTGATAATTCAATATTTTTATTCCTGATAGTTATTTATTTTTATGACTGATTTTATTTATTTTTATGGCTTACATTTTGTTTATTACTTTAACTTTCCCTAGTTAATGTTTCCTTTAATCTGAATTACCAAACCTTTCTATTTAACATTAATTAATTTCCTAAGCTTCAGTGTAAAAGGCATTCTTATTATTTTACACTTCAACATCATTTTACTTTACAACCACCGATTGATGCACGTGGCAGCGATTTTCGATCCTCAGTTTTAAACCAAGAAAACGCCCCCATTTGGTTTGGAGTTCACGATATTTCACTGATGTTACCCCCCCCGATTTGTGTTTGAAGGTTGCCAGTCCATGGAAGAAAAGGCTGGACAAAAAGCGGGGGTCGCAACCTTAGGAGCTTCAAAATCAATATGCTGAATTTTCCATTTTCTCTTAAATTACAGAAAAATTAACTTTTTGCACTAGAATTACTTCCCTTATTCTAGCTTTTATGCTTTCAGTTTGTCTGTCTGCCCAAACTGCTGTAAATATGCATCAATCAAATTTTTATATGATAATGAAAAGTACCATAACCAGGGTGAGAAATTGGGAGCAAAAATCTAGGCGTCAATGACACCTAACTATTTTTTTCCGGTTGCCAAACTGTCTCGTTGAGGTGCAGTTTCGAAAACCTTTGTTTCGTTTATATGCATAAACTATAAACAGGCAGGCTTAATGATTATGTACAGTAATATTAAAGAAGATCAGGGCTATTAAAATTAAGATAGTAATAAATAGTAAGTAAATATAAAATCAATTTTTATAGCTTTCCACCTATGCATCCAGAATAAGATATCATACATTTTACAAGAACATGGTCTTTAGTTATAGTTTAGAAGTGTTTTATAAATTGTTGCTATATAGCTACAATGCCTATAGTAGATAAACTTATGCAGTATATGTGTACAAACTTCAAAATGCTACCTGATCAACCAGCACTGTAAGGAAACACGTGGTACATGTTAAAATTGGTGGAATATGTATTTGTATTCTCAGTGGGTTGAACTGAAGTTGGGAGAGGATCTATGAAAGTTTTCAATGTCATCAAGAGGGATTTATTATTTTACATAGCTATTTTATCTCATTAAAAATTATTTTAATTTAAATTACTTATATTTAAATAAAAAGTTTTTATTTTATATTTTCAAATAACTAATTCAATTTAAGTTTTTTAAATTTACATTATCTCATAAAGGTGCTTTATTTAAAAAAGATAAATTTTATTAAGTTTAAACCATCAAATAACATTTTTATTCAAATAATATTTTTATTTGAATTATCGTAATTTAGGCCCAGAAGACCAAAATTTATAATTTCCCCAAATCCAGTCGTTTTGCTCATGTCACCCCCCCCCCCCCCACACACACACACAAATAAATAAAATAAATCTTCTTCCGTTTTTTCACGAAACTGCATTAATTAATTGCAGTCAATCAATGTATTGTTTTCAGTAATAAAATGCCGTACTTAGCCAGTTATTGTGGCGCTGGAACGCGCCGTGGCAATAAAATCCAAGATGGCGTACGGACCGTAAACCTGTACTCTCCCGCGGTAAATAATTGTATTTAATTAATGAATATTAACTAATCCAAATAACTTTTACACTGCCTTAATTAAAAGGATCTCACGCGTTCATCAATGTTGATTTCAAGTATTATCATCGCATCTTCCCACATCGACGTGCCGTACGAGCCGGCAAAACACATTTGCAGAAATAATCCAATATGGCGAGCGCGAGCTCGTAGTTTCCTCCGATCAACTTCATTAATATACAACGAGTTAAAAAATGATTGCTAAATTTCTTTACGTTTCGATATTTGTTTACATTACAAAAAGTGCGATTTAAATGATTACACATCCGCGGAAGACAAGAAAGTGGTCTTCCGCACGTTTTTCAACCACAGAAGACTGCTGCAGAGTATCGTTCGCTTTCTGCCACTGGGCGGTTTATGCATGAAAAGCTTACGAAAGCAAAATTTTCTTTCATGGAAATTTACATTTATATTTTTTCAGCACATTTTGAAAACTAGTCGTCTACACAATAAAAAAGTCTCCAGAATTTGCAAAATAGTCGTTTTTCGAGGTATTTTTGTTTAAAAAGTCGCATTAGATGGCCGATGCCAAAATAGTCTCTTTTTAGTCGCCTGTGGCAACCCTGTATCGGAAAAAATGTTAGGCGTCAAAAATGACGACTGGTTCTTTAATCTCGGTTGTCAAAACAAAAATTACAGTTGCAAAATACGACTAACGACCGCTAATTTCGCGCCCTGACCATAACATGTACCAAATTGAAAAGTATGTACGTACCATTTACAGTTTTTTTATAGGTACGTACAAAATAATTCTGATGCATTGCAGCCTATGGCCAGAGAATGTTTAGAGTACATTTTAGAAACGTTCATCCATTTCAAGCAAAACAAAATTGATATTTATTATGGAGGTTTATGAGAGCATTCTGTCCATCGGCATGGGTGGATGTAGAGTTGATACCTATACAGGGCTAACAAAATAACATTAATGGATTAGGCTTTAAGAGCAGTGTGTGTACTTAAAACACTATTTTAGTTCCTTGTTGACTTTGACCTGTTCACTACCTTTGTTACTAAGACACAGTGGCAGAAATTCCTCCCTCCTGTTAAAATCATTGCTTCCCGGCAAGGGTCTTTAAATATTAAATGCCTAGGCACAGCCCAGCCATGCACTTGTGCAAGGCTGCAGCCAGAGGAAACAAATTCTAAGACTCATGCCAAGAAGCAACAATGGACACAGGAGGAAGGAATCTGCCGTCGCTAGCAATGTCGCGAGAAAACGGTTGACTGTTCGTCATGCAATAGCATTTCTGCCAGCATCTAATTTAGAAAATCTGGTAGATTTATGTGGTATCATAATCTTAAAGTCATAATTACTTATCTAAGAATTCTGTTAAGAGAAAATGAATAAAACTTCAATGTTTCTTTAAGTTCACAAGTTTTTTCTTAAAAGTTCAAAATTTTACAAAATATCTGCTTTTTAGACTAAAAAAAAAAAGGAGCAAAATTTTGGGACTTTGAACTTACAAAATGTTACAACTAAACGATTTGCAATCTAATTCTGAAATTTTCATGAATCCTTCACATCTGAGTAATCAATATAAGCACAAATCTTTATTATTGGACCAAAATACGATGGTATATTGGTCCATATTGAATGAATAGACCCAGAGAGCAGTAATTTTTCAGAACTGGTGAGGAAATAAATGTGTCGATTATTAAAGCTTCAAAATGTTAGAAAACCAGGAAATTTTAATGTAAAATCAGGAGACCGGGTGAAACCTGAAAAATCAAGTAGAGTTGTCAGGTATGCAATAGTATATATGCAAATAAGACAGTGTTGGAAAGTGTTTTATAATCAGTGCTCTCTGTATGGCTTCTTTCATTTGTTAAGCTAATATAAAGACTCCATTTAGGGTCGCCCCAAATTCATTTCCGGCAACCCAAACTACAGCACTGATAGTTTTGTCAAACATACGGATAGGCAAATATTTTCTTCATTCTGGGGAGATTAATTTATGACTAAATTAAAAGTTATGAATATTTTATGAAAATTTAATTACTTGTAACAGAGTCAGGAATGTAACCATCCCTCCCCAACAAAAATGTGGATTTTTGTTAGCAAAGTGATAATAACCGAGCATTTTTGTGGAAAATTCTGCCTTTTTCATACTCACCCCTGCAATTTATTAATGTAATATACTACCAGATTGATCATTAATGTGTTAATAATGCGAATCCTCTGAAAATGAATGCTTACGGCTCCCTCTGTACAACTTACAGAGCTATTTATGTTGTTTGTATGTTATGGTCATTATTCTGTTCCCTGGAAAACTGTCCAATATAGGGAAGTGTCCAACTTGGGAACTGAATCGGCAAATCTTTTTTTTCAGTCAGCAATTTACCTCACTTCATTCACCCCCCCCCCTTATTTAACAGATGGCACAGTAAAATAACATAACTCATGCAAGAATTCATAACATATGGAGTGATTTGCATGAAGATGGCTGTGCTGCATGGCTGAAATATGCTTTGATGGTTAGTTAAAACAGTTAAAAAGGCATTATAACATTAAAACTGTTAAAATTGTGGTATTTTGCTACCACTGCCGTGAAAAATAGTTCAGCGAAGTTAAAATTTAGATTTCAAAAATAAGTAAGTTACCAAAACAGAATTAAGATTTAGAGTCCAAGGAAGTGGTCAGTAGCAAAATTTTGTAAAGTCCTCGTATAAGTAGTCACTACGTGGAGTTTGTTGTCATAAGCGTGGGTAAAAATCAGTTCAGACATTTCCAAAAGTAAATAAAAAGCTAGTCAGTGTCATGCATTGAATACAAGACCACTAGCAGGCAAGGGCGGACAAGTACCTAGGTTGTTGAACCACCCCCTTCCAAAGAAAGCTGAGAAAAAAAATTTTTGACAGGGGCATGACAATCCCAAATTTGTAGAGAAAGAAATAACCCAATTAATGCAGCAAAACAGAGGTTAAGTTGGTAAAAACATTAGAAAATAAATAATTAATGGTTAAAACAATTAAAATAAAAATTACTGCATTTGATTTGTAAAAACATTATCCCCCCAAAAACAATACAACATATTATCCTTCCTTCTCCTCCAAAAAATTTTTTACGAAGTAAAAAATTTCTCGTGGAGAAGCCAGG
The DNA here is from genome assembly GCA_038373885.1 of Cheiracanthium punctorium. Taxonomy (NCBI): domain Eukaryota; kingdom Metazoa; phylum Arthropoda; class Arachnida; order Araneae; family Cheiracanthiidae; genus Cheiracanthium; species Cheiracanthium punctorium. Next base: position 140,394 of record JAWZYV010013682.1, on the reverse strand, counting down.
AATAGACTGGCGAAATGTCTTGAGAAGCAGCATATAATCCCATTTTGACAGCCAAACCTGGGGAAGACCAGCCATGGCAGCAAGAAAAAATTTGCATAATGCAAAACACCTCAAATAAACATTAAGAACCCGTGTCCCAAGTCAGGACACATAAAAAAAAAAATTTTGACAGGGGCATGACAATCCCAAATTTGTAGAGAAAGAAATAACCCAATTAATGCAGCAAAACAGAGGTTAAGTTGGTAAAAACATTAGAAAATAAATAATTAATGGTTAAAACAATTAAAATAAAAATTACTGCATTTGATTTGTAAAAACATTATCCCCCAAAAAGCAATACAACAAAATTATTTCATCTGCCACCATAGTCATCTTCAGTTGAAACTGTTGTATCTTTTCTTCAATTTCTCGAGGTGAGAAGGACGTTCCATGCATCACCGAAGGATGAGTGTGTCATGCTGTTGATGGTGCCATCTGTAGTTAAAATCTCTAATGATTTGTGAAAAAGTGCATATGTCCTTTGTTTTACTCAGCAACTTTTCTGATATTTTGAAATTTGACTACTATTTTAGATTTTCGAGCCAAACAGGAGAGGGCAGTGCTCTGTAGCGTACACAGACTTCCTTCAGGGGGGAAGGTGTACAGACAATTTTTATGTAAAGAACTAGCTGCGTGCCCGTTCTTCGCACGGTAGGAAACGAAAATTTTCCTTACATGTGTATTTCGAATTTATTCGTGATGTGGAATCTTAAAAAAAAAAAAAAAAGCAAAATTATTTGACTCTTGACGTAAAGTTTGCGTCATGAGTACTAACTTGGCATCATTGCAGTATAATGACTCAAAAAACTACGTCAGTGTCATTCACTATCAAAAAAGTGGAAAGCTTAATGCTTTGCAGGGAACTCCTGGCTTTCAAAATGTCTTATTTCTAGATCATACCGTTTTTAGGTTCAAAGTTGTAGCATTAAATACCTAAGACACTACATGAAATGGACAACCGTTTATTTCTTTCCGAACATGTACCATGTAAGGAAAGTATTATAATCATGAAAAAATTCGACTTCGAGATTTTGGTGTATTTACACGTTTTGAGGTCTTCTGAATTCATTTATGCTATTTTCAAGAGATGTTTTTAAAATAGCTGCGCACCCGCTCTTCATACGGGAAGAAGCGAATATTTTACTAAAATCATATATCTGCATGTGACAAAACAGAATTTCATTTTTTAAAAAAGTTCAAGTAGTCTCCTCTGTTGAAATTACTGCGGGATATATTAATGCAAATTAGAATTACTTTTCGTTTAGTTGGTTGTAAGACAACCGTTGAAAAAGGATAAACACCTTTAATTTCATGAAATATTTATTAGCATGCTATATTGTGATTTGTTCATATTACCCTTACAAATCTAATAATACTACCTATTACGTACATTAATACTATCTATCTTAGCTTCTCCCTCTTCAAAGCTGGCTTAAACAGCTTAGATTATTTGGCCCCAATGGGATCTTTTGATTCTATGGCGATTCTTTGCAATTTACGCATTAGCATAAATAATGATCATTTCACATAATGGTTGCCATTAAGGAAACTCTCCATATATATTTAATTTATGCATAGTTTTATAAGATTAGCATATTTAGCGCCGCAAACCATTTCATCTTAACTTGGGGAGAAAATATCCAAGGGGTGCCATTTTATATATCCATTTATCTAATATAGCGATATCTTATATATCCTCCATAGTCCTGTCTCCTGAAAAACATCAAACTGTGTAATCTCGAAGAGCTACTTATTCCCGCTTCAGTTGTAACAGGGCGTTAGAGTTGCAGAGTTTACAAATTTCACCCATTTTTTAAATTTATGACGTCACTGTTTAACTGCCGCAAAGGATACCCCGGTTGGTTGAGGGAGTTGATTTCGATATTTCGCATATTAGTTTTCAAACTGTATCATTAAAACTTTGCTTTATGTAGGACCGCTATGAAGGAACGTAATTCAACGTTAAAATAAAACTATACTCACAACATGTATGCATATGTTAGGCAACGCCTGTGCCATAATTAAATGCCAAAAATAAAAAAAGTAAATAGAAAAGTTTTAATATATCGCGCTTTAAAACGAACTTTGTAACTTTTAAAATGAACATTTTCATGTGCGTTAAGACATTTCAGTTTTTTTAAATAAGCAACGGATTAAAATACCACTTCTAATAATAGTAATCGTGAATTTCTTAGTTTATTTCGTTCATTTCTACAGTAAATTTTAATCAAAATATCGTCTCCCTGTGTTGAAAAAAGATCGGGAATAAATGAGTTAAAATTGTGGCGTAATATTTACGTATCTTAAAGCATTTGACGTCATAGATCCTCACTTGCGAATTGAAATTCCGATATCCCATCTTAAAAACTCCATTGGTTGAAAAAAAACCTTTTTTCTAATCCTTTTTGTGGCAGCAACCCAACATAAATTCTCGTACCATGATCGCAATGTAATGAATGGTGTAAGATCGCGTTGATGCTATTAAATTCTAAACATTCGGGTGCATTAAAATTCGTAAAAAATCATCTAATTGACATAACTTTTTTGTTTTCATTTTAAAAGAGGGAGAAAAAAATGTTTCACGATTTGTCAAAGTATCTAAAAGTTATGACGGATAGAATTCAAGATGCGACAGTTTTAAAATTATTTTACGAAAAATTCGCCAAAACAGATGCTTAGTAAAAAAATTCCTAAAAATCGGTAAATTATGTTACGTATTCAGAACAAACTGTTTTTAAAAGAAAATTTTCTCCTCTATCCGATGATACAAATGCCGTTTTGCTGCGAGCGTAATTTCCGCCGTTATTACGAATTAGGTGAGAAAAAAAGCGAAAAATCACATAAAACATAAAATAAAAAAAATTCTAGGTCGAATTTTGAAAAAATCGCTTCGAGGTGCACAACTACATATTTACATCTTCCCGAGTACCAAATTTGGTGTTTCTAGGTATAGCCGATTGTCCGTAACGCTGCCGACAGACACACACACACAGACTTCTTCTTTTATAATAAGTAGAGATGAAAAATATTTGGACTTTATATTAAAAAATTTTCAGCAAGGGGAGGGATTTTGACCCCCCCCCCCTCCCCAACATCCCTCCTCTTGTGGATGCCACTGGCAGTGCTTAGTTTATTAAATTTAAGGTCATTAATAGGTTCATTTTTTCTTTCCTTAATTACACATCCTTTGATACGCGCGCACGGAATGCCCTTCTCACCGTGAGAAATGGAAGAAAAGATAGAACCATTTTAAATGAAGATGGCCAAGGTGGTGGTTGCAATACATTTTAAGAGTTTCAATGAGGTAATACCTTTTGAATTGTTTTAATTATTAGTTTCAGGACTGTACCTTTTAATTATTTTTAATAATTTGATGGATGGTTGGGTATTTTAACTTCTTTTATTAATGGTTAACTTCCTGTCCTTTTTTGTTTGGAAAGGGAGGTAGAGGGGAAACTTCTCCTTACATATTAAATTAAATACTCAATGAATAACAGAAATCATACCAAAATGTAAAAGTAACTGCAGTCTTCTGTAATGTAGTCAGTTGTATAATTTGCACCAACTCCAAGTATGTTTGTGAAGTTCATTGGTTTTACAATGAAATCTTCAGTTCCAGTAGAATTTCCACTGATGCCATCAATCTAAAGTTAAATTTCAAATGATTATTTTATGGAAAAAATGAAAAACACTTTAAGATTACTTTTAATATAAATATCATTTATCATGAATTGGTGCCTGTCAAATGTGAAACTATTACACTGATACCTGTACTTATATTTTACAGCAATTATTGGATTTAAAATATTCGTTTTAATTAAAATAACACAAAATCTTTTATATTAGACACAACGATCTCTCACTTTTAGGATTTTCAAGGGACCAAAGAAAAAAGTCGTGTAACTGAGAGAGCATCTTATTATACAAGTTTTAAACTTTATATGCACTATTTATTTTAGCTATGTAAAAAACAAAAACAAACAAAAAAAAAAACTATAAGCTTTGAGTGCTAAGAACATGTTTTAACAAAAATTAAAAATATATTAAAAAAAAACATAAAATAATTATAAAAAGTTTACAAAATACGTTTACAAAGTTTTATTTTACTTATCATTATGTTTATTTTAAAGATTTACAGATCAGATTTTTAAAAAAAAAATGAAGTGATATTAGTTTGTTTCTGTAGTCAATGAAAAGAGAAAATGCCTTTTTCTAAGTCTGATAAAGCTTTCAATCCATTATGGGAATAATATCTTTTATAGGCATACATTTTATCATTAACAAGACAGGAATTTAGACAAGAAATGTTAATTATTATTGGTTATACACTTCAACAGTAGTGAGAGGATAAAGGTAAGAAAAAGTGCAGGCTTATGCTGTAAAGATTATAAAATGAATTCTTCTCTGACAAATGTAAAATTGCCTGAACCATTTGAGGCATCCTATAAGTGAGAGAAGTTTAACATTATTTCCCATAAAGCATGGACAGGAATCAAGTGAATTCGGAATTTAACGAAGAGAGTCGCATAACTGAGAGTCATATAAGTGAGAGATAACTGTATGTTAAAATTAAAACAGTTCTATGACATTATTTAAAAACACTAAAAATTACCATTTAAAAACTGTTAAAATCGATATATTTTGGCCTACTAATATGGCCATCATCAGGAAGCTCTGTTGGCAACTGGACCTTTTTCGTCTCTGCTCTTGAGGAGAGTGTGCCAACAGTCGTCAATAGAATATGAATATCACCATGAATATGTATATGTCGTATAGAACTGAAATAATCATTTCCACACTTCTATTGATGATTGCTGGCATGCCCTCCTCAAGAGCAGCGCTGAAGAAGATCCAGTTGCCGACAGAGCTTCCTAATGATGGCCATGTTAGTTGGCCAAAATATATCAATTTTAACAGTTTTTAAATCTTTTATATTGTTACAAATTTTTTAGATGACCAACTTTTTCAGGATTAAATATATTATAAAAAATTCATATTCTACACATCAAATAATTAAAATTTGCACTTTATAGCACAAAAATTGGTTAATTAGAATGCAAGATAGGGAGTTTAGGGTGTCCCATTGTTTAACATAAAGTTTTCTAGAGAAATATTGGCATGATTTTATATGATGGGGCCTGTAATGTTTCTTTCCTTTATTAGTATTATGCAACAGCAATATTGATATTACATCATCAATATACATGGCAATAAGAAATATTCTTGGAGGTCGAATTAACCAGGTAAATGCTAGAAATTTCGAAGAGCCTATATAAAAAGGGCAGATCACGTCCCAGGAGTTCAGCTGTCTCTAGTAGAAAAATGTTATTCTGCTGAAAGCCCATATGCTCTGTATTGCAGTAATATGAGTGATGCTTTTTTGCTTGTTTTAAGAAGCTTATTTTTGAATGCTGTTTGTGAATACTTCATTGCTGTATGCAGAGGAACAGATGACAGTTTCCCACAAGAGTTTTCACTAAATTTTAGCCCTAGGAAGATTTTATTGTGGTAGAAATACAGCATCTGAGAAAGTATCTGTGTTAAGCTGACTGTTATGAAATATATTATTGCTTATTTACTTCTGTGAACCAGGGACGTACCCAGAAAAAAATTTTGGAGGTGGTCCAAACGGTGAAAAAGGCAGAATTTTTCACAAAAAGACTTCATCATTCTTATTTTGTTAACAAAAACTAAAATTTTGGGAGGGGGGGTGTCCGGACCCCCTGGACTACCCCCTGGGTACGTCCTTGCTGTGAACTGAATATTGTTCATTGCCTTTCTAGAAACAATAAAATTTGCATTTTGTCCTGTCATCTGGTCAGTTTACTAGAACTTTTCATACACATTGGACTTTTAAGCTATGAAGCTGAAAACTAAGCAGAGTTTCCTTTAACAATATTGATTGTGTTGACAAGCATAAATTCTGAAGATGGCATGTCAAATTTTTTTAAAGTCTCTTTTTAATACCAATGCCCAGATTTTTTTTTTTTTTTTTGTTTTACTTTACAAAAAAAAAAAAAAAAGTACTGAAAATGAAACAATGAAACAATTTCAAATTACCTCAGTTTTGTTGCAATAATGACCATTTACCATAATTGTTGAAGGGGGATCACCATAGCCAATTATGTTGACTCCCTGCACAAGCATATCAGTCTTATATCCTTGGTGAACTACAGTAGTTTTTAAAGTATTCTGTGAAATATTTATATATAACTATATTATCATAATCATATTGAAACAGGATACACATAAACACAAACTTTATTCAGAAGTTAAGAAGAAAATTTTGATAACTAGGGATGCAATTTATATCAGTTTGGCCAAATACTGGATATCTTGCAGCAGTATGTTTTTGTAATTTTCTAATTTCATGAGTTCATGAGACTTGAGTCGAGCACCACCTCACTTGCAGTGCTGTGCAGACAGTATGCAAATACTGTGCAGAGTATAAGAAGCTTGCACATGCGGTACTTGCTGCAGCATAATTTTGTCAGCTCCCTGGTTTATCGCTAGCGTATAGCTGAGTCCATAATGCTCGACCGTACTCTGGCGGCTTTTGCACCGGGAGATTTATAATTTATATGCTGATAGTCTTTGTTCTGTTACTTTGTTTATTAAGTTTTAATAAAAATTGTTAGTTACTGTTTTCTTCGTCTTTTAATGAAATTAGTGATTAGTGATGACTAAGCAAAAAAGTAAAAACCTTCTGATAAAAGTCAAGTGAGGCTTTCATAAACTAAAATTTGGGAGACCCACAAGTGGTGACTATCGGACTCTGAATAACTATTGATGACTGTTGACAAAAGGTAACTTTGAATCATTTTTTATGGCGGCCGACAAGCGTTCCTGAAAGCTGATGTATCAAGATTATGTGCTCTGGAGTTTTAGACTCTTCAAGTAAAAGTTGAGTGTGCATCTTTTTAAAGTCATCTGGTTCAAATGGAAGTTTTTCAAGACTTATGATGTGCAATAAAGTGCCAGCGTGAAGTCTGTGAACATGAGTGAAAGTTTGGAAATTAACTTGCAACTACTTCTCTCCTGCACTGTGTCACGAACGGCACTCTAGTGTTGTGGTAAAATAATGTATTTTAAACAAGTTCGGTAAGTGAATACATGTTTATACACCTTTGTCATATAACTGATTTTGAAACATGTTTATACAACCCAACACTGTTTAGTACCATGCTTATACACATTTTTAACTTAACTTTCACATTGTTTTAAGTCCAAATGAATTAAATTGTTTTAACGATTTCTAATTAGAAATCTTTTAGAATTCTCTCTTTTCTTTAGAAATCTCTCTTAATTAGAAATCTTAATTCTTTAATTGTATAATGTTGAATCCTAATACGTCAGAAATCTTGAGAGTGGCATTTAAAGCCCTCCCCCCCCCCCTCCTTGGAAAAATGAAGTTGAACTGTGGTTCAATCAAATAGAAGCTAGTTTCATAACACTGACCATTATGGAAGAGGAAATAAAATTTTATAGTGTTATCACATCTTTGGATGTTGAGACAATGACAAGTGTTAAGGACATTATACACCCCCCCCCCAAAGAAAATCCATAAACTATTTTAAAAGAATGGATAATCCAGCATTACATCCAGCAGCTCAAGATCTGAAAGTTCTTGTTTGCGTACATTGCTACAAGACTTACAGTTAGGGGATAGACGTCCTTTGCAGTTGTTAAATGAAATGAAAACATTGGCTGAAAATAGAATGACCAATAACATATTGAAAGAAATTTGGTTAAACCCTTTGCCTATAAAATTGCAACAAATACTTTCAATCAGTAAGGATGATCTCAGAGATCTGGCAAAATTTACAGACAGAATAATTGAAATTTCTGGATCTCCGGACATGGTTCAAACTGTATCGCAGGATGACTTAATAAAAAGTTTGCAGCATCAGATTTCTGAGCTTTCTGATAAAGTAGATAAATCAACAAAACAAACTAGCTATCGACTAAGAAACTGCTCAAGATCCAACAGTTTCACTAAAAATAGAACTAAAATTAAACCATTCTGCTGGTATCACTTAAAGTTTGCTGATAAAGCTAGGAAATGTGTTAAACCATGCTCGTATGATTTAAATAAGTAGGCCCCTCCAATTTGGCTACGGTGGGGGACCGCAAGTATATAAGTCACATAATAGTATTTGATAGGAATTCAGGTTTCAGCTTTCTTGCAGATACAGGTGCTACAGTTTCGGTGCTGCCTCGTAATACTCAAATACATAAAACTCCAAAAGACTGCATGTTGTATGCAGCAAATGGTATGAAAATACATACATACGGGTTTAAGAAACTGACTTTGAATTTAAGGCTGCGTCACGAATTCCCATGGACTTTCATAATAGCTGAAGTCACGCGACCAATATTAGGCGCAGACTTCCTTGGTAATTATGGAATTTTGGTAGATATAAAAAATTGCAAATTACGTGACCCCTCTCAGCTCAATTTCAACTAAAGCTCCTATAGTTAACACATCAGCTATACAATTGCAAACTGTTTTTAAAGAATCTAAATATCATGAATTACTAGCAGAAATTCCCAGCATAACCAACCCAACCTCATAAAAAAATATGAAGAAAAAGTATAATGTTTCTCATTATATTTTAACTAAAGGCTCACCAGTGTCTTCGAAAGCTCATAGATTATCTCCTACAGGATGTCTACCACAAAAAGTAAGCTTGATTTCTTGACCTTTTCTTAACCATAACGAATACGAAACTGTAATATCAAAAATAACATCGTGGCAGGGATGCAGAATATGTTCTATCCGGCATTCTAGGATTGGGGGAAATTTTGCAGAAAAATCTACAACTGATTTTGATTTTAACAATGAATTACAAAATTCTTAGTTTTTCTTTTCCCTGCCCATTTTTAAAGCGTTTTCTTTTTTTCAACTTTTTCACTGATCAGCCGTTTGCTTTCAGTTAACTTGGACCAATTGCTATTTTGTAAACATGTATGTAGCTTGTACATTGTAAATCTTTTTACATCTATGGTAACACAGAACTTATGAAAGTCTATAATATATCATAAAACTTTTGGGAAATTGAAGTTATTAGCTATGAAACATGGGGATCAGCGATAATTATAATTTTAAGTGGAATCCAAGTTATTGTTTTTAAAAAAGAAAATGTGGAAAATAGTCAAAACATCGAAGTTAACACAGAATGAAGGGAGAAAAAAAAATTACTCTTAAATCTAACAATTTTAACTTTTTTTTTAGGAGAGAAGGTAGATAACTGATATACTTTTCTCAAGGTTTGAAGACACATACTTGCCAACTTTTGAAATTCCCAAGGTGTAAAACAACACGCACTTGACATAATGAACTATTGTCAGTTCACTATACAACTATTTGTCAGACATCATTTTTGATGATTTCTGCTAAATAACATGTAAATGACATTTTAAATGAATTTTATAAATAGCAAACGAACAGTATTTTAATATTTTCCTATAAAATAAACACATGAAAAACGGTTAAGTTTTGTCTGTCACAAAAAAATTAGAAACTAAGAATTCGAATGAAATGGAAAAAGCGTAGTTGAGTCGCAAATCGTGACCTAGTGCTTCATTTCTTGACCTTTTCTTGACTTTCGTGACCTTTTTCCCATTTCTTAACTTTTCCATGACTTTCGTGACCTTTGCATGATGGTAGACACCCTGTCCTAAGCTGAAAATTGCAAAACGAGAAATTTCAAAGTTATTGGATGAAGGAATTTTAAGACCTTCAACTAGTCCTTGGGCAAGTCCCATACACTTAGTTCCAAAAAAGAATGGAGAATGGAGGGTATGTGGTGATTTTTGTAAATTTAACACCATAACAATCCCCGATACAAGACTTTTTGTATACTTTGCATAACAAGCAGATCTTTTCATGGCTAGATCTAATAAAAGCATATCATCAGATTCCGTTGGATAAAGACTCTATTCCAAAATCTGTGCTAATTATGCCATTTGGACTATTGAGCACAAATTCATGTGTATGGACTTATCCAATGCTACCCAAAGTTTTCAAAAATACAAAAATTATATTACATTACATTGAATAAAATAAAAAACGATTAGAAAGGTATTTTTAAATTTCCAAATTAAAAGCTAAAATTCCCCCCCTGCCCTAATCTAATTTTCCCTGAGAAATACGAACTCTAATAAGAAAACAAACTAATATAACAATGAGAACTGGAAAGTAATTTAGGAAGTGAATTTTACCTTATTCTAAAAACAACTATATATGTAAGCAAATGTCATAGGTAAAATTTTAGTACTTACATTAGTTACTTTGAACTGTATGAGATTGTAGTAACCATTTTCATATGTATCTAAAAAGAAAAGAAAACAATTTTCCCGATCATAATTTTATGGCTGAAATGTATTTGAAACTTAGAATTTTCAATTCAAAATAGTAAAAATGAAAGATTAAAAGTACAGCCAGTATTGGTTATATGGATACCCCCATATAAGGCCACCCGCTCAAATGGTAACTTTTTTAATGGCTTGTTTCACTCAATAGAGAATTTGTGTTAAAGTATACCCTCTAGAATGAGTGATTCAAAATAGATTTTGCAATGATTATCTGTGAAACTGTAAGTGATCAAAACATACTTTCAATTAGAAAAGTTTGTCAAATTTAGAGTAGCTTTTAGATATGAAAACTTTTTACAAGGTGTTGTATACATATAAAAATACAAAATTTAATTTTTATGCTGTCCATCATTTCCTATCATTTACATTTGGGAATGCTGCTCAATGTCTAATAAAAAAATAGCAAATAAAATAAAATAAATAAATAAAATAAAATAAAAAAATAATAATAATAAATAAAATAACTAAAAAAAATAAAAATACCATGCCTTTGAATGGAATAGTTACTGAGGTATAGTAAGTTAAAAATTTTAGCATTTGCCACCAAATAATAAGGGGATGTCTCAAATAAATAAATAAATAAAAATAAAATAAATTACTTTTCAAATGATTTTAATCTATGTTAGTGGTCATTTGACTCACAGAAATACTATTTCAGCTAGTATTTTCCTATGTTGGCAGTTCTAGTGAAATTTAACCCATACTATTTTTTCTAAAAGCATGACGTAATTAGTAGTGGACTCCTAAAGACTTATAGAAAATTTCATAATGCAGTATCTACCAGTTCAGGTAAAAATAAACTTGTTGATTTCATGAATTTGAATGCTTTTAATTGCTATTTTCCAAAAAAGGAATCCTTTAACTTAAACTGACTCATAATTGGTTCCCTAAAATAAAGATTATTTACCCTGAAAACGGATGCCAACATAATAAGTAAAGTGGTGTAGGTCATCATTTTTAATGTGAAATATTTTGCTAACTATTTCACTCAGAGAAAAGGATTTTATTTTTATTTACCTTCATTGAAACACAGCAATATTTTTCCAAATATTAGTGATAGGAAATGAGGGGATCATATAAAAACTGAATTTTGTATTTTAATATGTATACAACTCCTTGTAAAAAATTCTCATACCTAAAAGCTACTCTAAATACAACAATTTTTTTTCGATCATCTTTCAATCACATATGGTTCAAAAGATAATTGCTGCAACATCTATTTTGAATCACTTAGTACAGTGACTTCCTATTTCCTATTATCAGATATGTGGTAGCTTTGAAAATTGGAATATGACATTTTTGGTTCCCATTCAAGATTGATGTATTTTGCTTCTAAAGGAGAAAACATTGTTTGTCTCGACCAAAACAGATCTTGCAGATTTTCAACATGGCATGCAAAAGGAAAAATTCGTCCTTTGGAGAAATAAATTAATTAATCAAAAAGTTTAAAATTTCTATACTTTCAAAAGTAGCTTTTGCCAAAGCTGAATTATATCTGTCCTATACCCTGTCCTATACCCATAGGTGGAGTACGGGTTTTTTTTTTTTAGCTTCCTTTCAACAAAAGGCAAAGCAATTTATGGGACTTACATAAAAACCTTTATTACTCTAACATAAATCATACAATTCCAACACCAGTTTTATCAGGCGTCCAAAACAAAAACAGTCCCAACAAAATTTTATATAAAACTGAATTAAATCTTTAGAATCCTCGCACCTCTCATTATTGTAACGTGCCCTCATTCTCGAGTACATATTTTATACTTCAGCTCGAGTAAAATTTTTCGGTTTTATTACCATGGAGTTTGGTGCGTTTGTTAATTCATCATCACACAATACGTTGATAATGTCGACGGAACTTTACTACTCCCATGGGGGAAAGCACATCCGTCACAGGAGTGACGATGCTGCTGAAAGAAAATCTTTGTTTACGATCTTTTATTGGAACTGTACCTGATTATCCGGATCACTGTATTATTAATAATTTTTTTTTAAAAACAGGTTTGAAAAATAAATAATTATATCCTCATAATACACTGTAATAATTCAATTTACAATAACACGATTGAATATAAAAATACATAAACCTGATCCTACTTTATTAAGAAGGATCTAACTTGAGCCTGGATAATGAACTAACTTGAGCCTGGGCATCAGCATTTCCATGTTGAACGCCCCTTCGATAAGTAATTTTCAAATTGTATCGCTGCAACGCTAAAGCCCACCTTGTTAATTTGGTGCTGTTTGGAAGGCCATCTGTCAAATATGTTAAGGGGTTATGATCTGATACGATCTGGATTTCTGCGCCAAATATGCAAGTATCAAATTTTTTTAGTGCTTCTAACACTCCATATGCTTCTCTCTCAATCGTAGACCATTTCATTTGGCTGGGGTTTAGTTTCTTGCTAAAAAAAGCAATAGGGACTTCCTCTCCCTTGGTGCGAGACACGCGCCAATAGCTGTAGCCGATGCGTCACTGTACAACTGAAACGGCTTGTCAAGATCTGGGGTGTGTAAGATAGGTATCTTCATCAATTCCTCTTTCAATCGAGTAAACGCTTGGTCCTCAGCGGAGCCCCAAGGTATAGTAATCGGTACTTTCTTCTTGGTTAGATCTGTTAGTGGCAAAATTATTTGCGCGAATTGTGGTATGTAACTCCTATAATAACTTGCTAGCCCGATTAAGCTTCTTAGCTCTTTCTTGGTAGTAGGTCTTGATATCCTCTTTAAAGGTTCAATGTTCTCTGGATCTGGTGTATGCCGACCGGAACCTACAATATGGCCCAAAAATTTTACCTGGGTTCTCCCGAACCCGCATTTTCCAAGGTTCACAGTAAGTCCTACTTCCCTCAATGTTTTAAAGACTTGGCTTATATGCTTTAAATGTTCTTCCCAACTGTTAGAGAAAATGGCTACGTCGTCAATGTATGCACAGCAATAATCACGATGTACGAATAATGCTTTATCCATTGATTTCTGGAATGTCCCTCCGGCGTTCTTCATCCCAAAAGGTAAGACTTTCCATTGATAATGCCCCGAATGTGTTACGAAGGTGGTGAAATGCTTGGATTCTTCATGCATGGGAATCTGCCAGTATCCCTTCGTTAAGTCTATGACGGTTATAAATGCAGCTTGTCCTACTCTGAATATTAAATCCCTGGCGATTTTCATGGGATATGAATCAGGCACCGTGAAACTATTCAATAGTCTAAAATCAATACATAACCTCACGCTTCCATCCTTTTTGGCAACACAAACAACAGGATGTGCCCATTCGCTATCGCTTGGTTCAATGAGGTCCATTGCAATTAGCTCCTCGATTTGGCGATCAACTTATTTCTGTAAACTGATGGGTACTCGATATGGTTTGAGTCTCTTTGGCGTGCAGTTCTCCGTAACTTTAACAAAATGCCCGTCGACTTTGGCATGTCCTGGCTTTGAACTAAAAATGTCCATATATATCTTTCGTACATCAAATAACTCTTGAGTGTGCTCTTCAGTTAAACTATGATTTCCAGTTTTCTCCAAATGTTTTCGGATGTCCTCTACCTCTTTCTTTGTTTTATCAGTAGGCGCGTAATGGATTACGCCAAATTCTTCATCCATTTCGTAAACAACACCAATGTGATTTACCCTCTGCACATACGGTCGTACTTTATTCACGTGTAGCTCTCTAGTACTACCATCCTTTAATTCAACTCTTACCGAATGCGGTCTGGTGATTTGAATTACCATTGCCGGTCCAATCCAAGTGCTTAAAAGTTTGTGAGTTGATGATGGGAGTAATATCAACACTTTGTCGTCAATGGCAAACTGTTTTTCTCTCGCACGGAGATTATACCTGGAAACGTATTCTCCTTGAGCTTTCTCGGTGTTTTCGGAAGCGATCTCATTAGCTTTACGTATATTTTCAACTAAATCTTCAAGATATTTAGTGATTGGTCTGGACGCGGTCGTTGGGATAGTTCGTTCTCCTGTCCAAATACTTTTCAATAAAGATAATGGTCCTTGTGGTAACCGCCCATAAACCAATTGAAATGGTGATAGCCCCGTGGTGCTGTGTGGCACTTCACGATACGCGAACATGAGATATGGTATATGTATATCCCAGTCTCTCCCATACTCTTGTATGTTTTTATTCATCATCTCCTTAAGAGTTTTATTCCATCGTTCTACTGCCCCCATACTTTCCGGATGTCCGGGTGTCGAAAAACGTGGCGCTACCCCTAATAGATTTTCAAATGATTGAGTCAGCTTGTAAGCGAAATTCGTACCCTGGTCAGTGCATATCACTTTTGGAAAACCGGTGCAGGTGAAAATCTTCATTAAAATGTCACACATTGTCTTGGCACTAATCTCTTTCACTGGAATTGCCTCGGCCCACTTAGTACATAAATCCACGGCACAAATAATATATCGATGTCCTCTCCTTGATGCAGGCTCTAGTGGTCCTATACAGTCTACGCTCCAGACTTCAAAAGGATTTTCAGGCCTAACGATAGGCTGTATGGGAATATGATCCCGATAGGTGCTAGTTCTCCTCAATTGGCATTCTTTGCAACTTTGACAGTATAACTTTACATCTTGCCTGATATTAGGCCAGTAAAATGAATATCTGATTCTTTGTAGAGTCTTATTTTCCCCTAGATGTCCTGCCAACGGAATCTCATGTGCCATTCTTAAAATAAAATTCCTTCTTTCTTTTGGAATTACTACTTGCTGAATTTCTTCTCCACAGACATAATCCTTATGCTGTAGTATTCCCTGATCAATGAGATACGAATTTTCTTGCCTTTCCACCCAATCAAAGCATCTCTTGAGTGTCTCGTCATCTCCTTGAAGTTTCGCCAACTCTGAAATGGCATCTAGCTTTCTACTCGCAGGTCTCTTGCTGTCAAGACATTCACATTCGGCGTAGTGGAATTCAAATCCGAAGATATTTGTACATTTACGTCCTCCTCTGCTTTCCCTACAGTTTCTACTTCCACATTTGAAACTGTTTCTTGCCATAATTGTTTATTATGATGAAGTTCAATGTTCTCATTTAGCATCTCAAAAGCTGAACGACTTATTAACATATCACTGGTAAGTTTCTTTGAAACGGCACACATAATTGCTGTATCGCCATGTTTACCATCATGGATTTTCATCTCATATGTCCGAAGTGGAGCGGTTTCATTATCGCCAAACACGGACGATAACTCTATTTGTCCTTCTCCTTCAAAAGGCGTACCATGTACTAATTCCTCGCGAATTACAGATATCTGTGCACCAGAATCCACTATATCATTAAAAATTGATTTTCCACATTTGATTTTAACCTCAATTAGGTCATCCAATTTTTTGTGATTACTTGATTCAGATAATGGAATGGAGATCTTTGCTGTCAACACATCTGTTTTCTTGGCTGTATCAGCGCTTACAGTGTTTATTTTCGGTTGTGAAATTTGTCGAGTAAAAGTACTGTTTTGAGTATTTGTCATATTGCTTTTAAATTGTCGTCCTTGCCCACAGAACTTAGAAATATGCCCCTGTTTACCGTAACTAAAGCATGTGGGGTTAAATCTGCGTTTAACCAACGTTTCATCTTGATGTTTCTGAACCCACTTAGGAATGGTTTGAGACGGAGACTTCGACGTCATCCTAGCTCCTTGTTCCATTGGACGCTCATAAGTTCTCTCATTACCTTTATTTTTCGAATCACCTCCCCACGACCTCTTCGCTAAATCATGGACGTTAACATATTCGTCTAGTTTATCTGCCAACTCAGACGGGATTATCAACTTAGACCACTGGTCCAAAAAATGCTCACGTATTTCATGTGGAACTCTCCTCTTGATTTGGTCAGCGATAATCAATTTCTTCAACCCGTCATAATCCTCGATTTCTAATTCTTTTACCCACTCTTCAAAATAGTTAGTTATTTCAAAACAGAAATCTCTCCACGTTTTCTCTGGCACTTTTTGATGGGTCATAAATTTCCTCCTAAAACTTTCAGGGCTTAATTTAAATCGTCTTAACAAAATCGATTTTATATACTCATAGTTTTCTGCATTCTCTACCGGTTCTCTATTAATCAACTGAACAATTTCCGTTGGTAATAAATTTAATAAACACATGACCCATTCCTTGTTATCTACTTTCAATCTATTAGCATGATTTTCAAACATCGTTAAATAGCATGTAATATCAGATTCGCGCGGGTCAAACTTAGGTGTGTACTTGAATAATTCTAACCTAGCTTTCCCAGCGTCTCTAAAATTTTCGTCTCTAACGTTTGTTGACAAGTCTATTCTACTATTTGCCTCGATTTCCAATTTTCTTACCTCAAATTCTCTCTTTCTCTTCTTTCTTCAAATTCTCTTTGTTCCCGTTGTTTTCTTTCTTCAATAAATGAACTAAGCATTTCCTTTGCGAATTCTAAATCTTCTTCATAAATATTGCTACTGGTAATCATTTTCTTTAGATCCGGTAGTAACAAACCAGGTGAAGGATTTTCACCGATCTCTTCCGCTAACTTAATTAAATCTTCCTTCTTTCCCTTATTTAAAAACGACATGGCTCTTCTCACAACTAAATAACTTCTCCACTTCCTAGGTTCTGATCCTGCCGACTACGCCAGTACGGGTTTTTTTTTTAGCTTCCTTTCAACAAAAGGCAAAGCAATTTATGGGACTTGCATAAAAACCTTTATTACTCTAACATAAATCATACAATTCCAACGCCAGTTTTATCAGGCGTCCAAAATAAAAACAGTCCCAACAAAATTTTATATAAAACTGAATTAAATCTTTAGAATCCTCGCACCTCTCATTATCGTAACGTGCCCTCATTCTCGAGTACATATTTTATACTTCAGCTCGAGTCAAATTTTTCGGTTTTATTACCATGGAGTTTGGTGCGTTTGTTAATTCATCATCACACAATACGTTGATAATGTCGACGGAACTTTACTGGTGGTTTTTTTTATTTGTCTTCTTTGACACACAGCAGTATTTTCTCAAATAGTGATAGGAAATGAGGGGTCAAACAAAAATTAAATTTTGTATTTTAGTATCTATACAACCTCTTGTAAAAAAATTGTCATATCTAAAAGCTACTCTAAATCTGACAAACTTTTCTAACTAAAAGTATGTTTCAATCTCTTATGGTTTAGTAGATAATTGCTGTAACATCTATTTTGAATCATCTGCTATAGTCACTTCCTATTTCTTACAACCCTTAGACCAAAATATAGTCCAAAATTTTAAAGTCAACTACCAAAAACTTCTTTTAAAAGACATGATTGCCGCAATTCACAGTAAAAGGTGAAATTTCAAGTGTCACAGTTAAATGCCATTTTTGCATTGACCAAAGTTGGAATACAGTCTCCAAAAAAGCCACTGAAAATTGCCTCAACTATGGTGGATTTACTAGTAGCAATTTAAATATAAATTAATATTTTTCAGTTTAGAGTTTAAAAAATAATTTTCATTTCTTTTTTAAAGAACAAAATTTTGATAATACATTCATGTTTACTATAAATTAACTTCCTATCCTATGCAAAAATAAACTGCAACAAAATATAAAAAGAATGCATGTTTCATATTTTTTGTAATTAACACTCCACTTTCAAGTAAAAACTTTACAGTACACTTTTACAGTATAATACCACTTTTACAGTAAAAATAAAAAATTAAGACATTTATTAACTTTCTTAATATTGATATCTATAAGCTCTTTTATTTATAATTGATATATCTATATACATAAAACAAAGTCGGGTTTGTTCCAACACTTATAACTCAAGAATGGCTGGACCGATTTTAATGATCTCTGATTCGTTGGATTTGTCTTCGCCCCGAATAGCAGAATAACTATTAAAATTTTCGAAATTCAAATTAGAAATTTTCTTATTTTGTGCAATTTTTTGAATTTTTCCTCACCTAATTCGTAATAATGGCGGCAATTACGTTTGCAGCAAAACGGCATTTATATCGCCGGATAGAGGAGAAAATTTTCTTTTAAAAACAGTTCTTTCTGAATATGTAGCATAATTTGCAGATTTTTAGGAATTTTTTTACTAAAAATGAGTTTGGTGTATCTTTTACGGCAGTTAAACCTTGACGTCATAAATTTAAAAAAATGTGGAATTTGTATATTCTGCAACACTAACATCCTATTCGCAATTAAAGCGATTCTAAATAGCTCCTCGAGATTACACAGCTTGATGTTTTACACGAGAGAGAACCATGGAAGGTTTATAAAAAGAGTTGCTATTGGATACATGGAAATTAAAATTAGTACAGCTTGGATATTAAACAGTTCTAACATTTTTTAAATAATTAAAAATTAGTGTGGCAAATGAAAATAAACATTTATGTTATACTAACTGACCCAGTGAATTTTGTACTGACTAACAGTCAATGAATGAAGTGATAACTTTTAACTAAACTTAAGTTATGATTTTAATTAACGTCCCTCCACTCTCGCCAACCTAAAAATCGCCGCACTTTGTCGAGCTTCGCAGTCATGAGTCTCTAGGAGTTATGCACACGTCTTAACGAAAGTGAACATATTAGCGATAAACGTACCATTTAAGTGATTTGAAGTCACGTAATTATTAAAACTATATTAATTGGCAACCTAAAAGTTTTATAATCTCTATATATAAAGGAAGATATCCTGACTGACTGATGATCATCACCCAGCCAAATTTAACGCAGATACAGACATGAAATTTTAGGAGCTCATAGCTTTTGTGCCCAAAGCGTCATTTAAGAAGCGATTTTTGAATATTCGAACGCAGACGGAGGTGGCGACCCAAAACGTTCTTTTCATGTTTTCCTTCATATCTCACGGGCTAAAAGAGATAGCCGTGAAATTCTTGCTTTAAAATATGACTAACAAAAATACCTAAAAGTTGTTTTCAGGATTTTTTTAGAATTCACACCCAAACGAACGAAAATGACCAAAACGTTCTTTAACATTCTTTTCACATTTCCCTTCATATCTCAGAGGAAAAAAGAGGCAGCCATATAATTATTGCTTTAAAATATAACTCACACAAATATCTAAAAATTAATTTCAGGGTTTTTTAGAATTTGCACAGTAACGGGCGTAAAGGGCCAAAACGTTCTTTCCACATTTTCCTTCATATCTCGGAGGAAAAAAGAGACAGCCATAAAATTCTTGCTTTAAAATGCAACTAACAGCAATACCAACACGAATGCCTAACAATAATTTTCAGAGTGTTTTAGAATTCACACCGAAACAGGTGTAAGGGGTCGAAACGTTTTTTGACGTTCTTTTCACCTTTCCTTCATGTATCATAGGAAGACGAGATAGCTTAAAATTCTTGCTTAAAAATATAGTGAACACAAATGCCTTAAAATCATTTCCAGGATTTTCTAGAATTTTCATCAAAACGGGCATAAGGGTCTAAACGTTGTTTCCAAATTTGCCATCATATCTAAAAGGGACATAGATAGCTATAAAATTCTTGCTTTAAAATGCAGCGAACACGAATGCATAACAGTCATTTTCAGGATTTTTTAAAGTTCGTGTCCAAACTGGTGTGAGGGGCCAAAAAGTTACTTTCATATTTGCCTGCATACATTAAAGGGAAATGAACATAGCCATAAAAATCTTGCACTAAAATGAAACGAATACTAATTCATAAAAATCTTTTTCAAGGTTTTTTAAAAGTCGACTTTAATAAAGGACAGTTGACAAGAAAGGTGTTTTTCACGTATTTTTTAGCTCTTGAGTGCTGTTAATTCCAGACAAAGATTTTTGTCTACCTGGTGAAAGGGCGAATAATGTTTCAAGGACTGCCAGATTAAATGTCAAGTCTCCAAGGTTTGCCATTTTTGGTGATTTATCGCGAAGTTTGGCATAAAAGAAATGAGTCCTCGAAACGATATGTTCCATCTTTGTCGAGTGCTCCACCAGTGGCCGAGCACTTAGCACGCTGAACTGGGAGACAGAAGGTGCCTGGTTCGAAACAAAATCACGCCCGCCAAACCTAACCGTTCGGAGTTTCCGTGGTTTCCTCCAAAACTTAGCGTAATTGCGGGTTAGGACCCCTTAGAAAGATTCCCAGGTGGGGCACCCCACCCCCCAGCAGAGCCAAGGTTTAGCTAATTGGCCATAACCCCACAATACAACAACCATCTTTGTCGAGAAATTGCCTAACACTACTGTTTATTTAATTTGAATATTGGTGTCTATATTCGTGTAAATAAAGGTGAAGTATAGTTAGAATATTTCTGACGGGAATTTTAAAACAGCTTTAATAGACGATTTTAACATAGATTTCAATTTTGAAAAACAAGACAAATACGCAGAGAATATGATGCCCATCCCAAACAGTATTTAAAAAATCAAGTATAGTTAGAATATGGCTGACGAATACTGTAAAACAGATTTTGTAGCGATAAAATATATAACCAAAGTATGTTTAATATATATTTATTTATTTTGCATTTGTAATTGTTGGTTTATCAATATCCATTCCGGGCGAAGAACGGGTGCTTCAGCTAGTTATAAATAAAAGAGCTATAAATAAGCTAAAAATATATTTAACATAAAAATAACAGGCTAAAAATATATTATATTTAAAAATATAAAATTAAAAAAAAATTGCCTTGTCTGCTTAGATTTAATTGGTTTTGTCTGTCAGTTAAGAATTAAACTATAATTCAAAATTTTTAACTGGGAAACTTCAAGGAAATAAAATAATTTAATTTTTCAAATTAAAATAAAAGATGCTTGATAATATCATATAAATAAAGGGGACACATTGGAGAAATAAAGAAATCATACCTTCCTCAATTTTGTTTCAAAATTGTCAAAAAGTTCACTACTCTTAAATTCTATACATCAAGAATATTATTTTGGTCACCTTACAGGGATGTATATTTACCTTTTATATACTTTAACTTAATACATCAGTCAAATACAGTACACTGAAACATAAGGAGAGAATTACCCAAAGAATCTCCATCATCCCAATATAATTCTCCCTCAGCATTCTTATTTTCATCCAATGCAGCAGCCAACGTAAATGGGCTTTTACGACTAAAAAGTGGAAAAATTGATAACAAACTTTAGATAATTATCATTGCAGCTATAGATTAGCTTTGAAAATAAGAAGTGTATCACAACTGTATATTGTAAAACTAATTTATCAAAATGGTGAAAAGAAATCTACTAATTAAGGTATAATGTGCAGAAATTTAAATAAATATAGTCATTATGTTGTCTTGATTATTGAGCATGAAGCAGTTTTCAGTAGTTGTGGATAAATTTTAATTAATTAAAGGTATTTTTAATTTTGTCAGAAGATAAAATTTATGCTATGCTCTCCCTCTAAAAGAAATAATTAACTAGTGATGGTACTAAATGTATGTAAGCACTCTCCTAAGAGACAAATATTAACAGTAATTTGGTTCAATATTTATCTAACAGATTAAAAGCTAAATGAATGATTTTTTTTTTGTTCAATCAAATTTTAAGCGAATCTTCAAGTTTATGACATGTAATAAATGGTGTTTTGTTATAACCCTTCTGAGTGGACATTTCCCCCCCTTTTTTTTTATAAGTGTAAAATTTTTGAAGGAATGTTTTTTTTTCTAAATAAACTAAAATATTCTATAATAGAAATTTTGATAGAAAAACAGGATTTTTTCCCTAGTTTTTTTAATACAAAATTAAGTTATTTTGCTCAGTAAATTCTCTACTACTTTTTCCTAAGAGTCTCTCCCTATGTTCCTTTTTTCAAAAATATCCCAAGATACATCAAGAAGATGCTTCGCCATCTTGTTTGCACCCCCCCAATGCATAAAGGCTGTTACATTGTGGTGCAGGACACATATGGGAAAGTAATCAACATTCCAGAGAGCCGTGCCATCATGGGGGTACGTGAAGACAACAGCGCAAGAATACTGAAACCTGAATTGATTACAACAGTTATTGCTCAATACATCATCAAGTAAGGTGACGATACGATCACATAGTTTCACCTCATACATGAAAATAAGATCGTTTACGCAAAACGAGAGGTGAAACATTAAAAAAAAAAGAATTTTTACTGCATGAACTATCTTTCACATCGGAGGAGGGGTGTGATGAGAATGAACGAGCTGCGGAGAAAAGTTTGGAATGGGATTTCAATCCAGGTGGCGAAAGCTGCTGGTGACTTTCTTCTCTTTTCCTCCCTTCATTCTTTTTGGCGTCTCACTATGGGACAATTAATAACTATGAAGTTTTTCTTTTATTTCCTACCAGATTTGGTTATGTAAGTTGCAACTATTTATTTTATTTTTATTTTTTATTTAATTTTTTTTTTTTTTTTTTTTGTCTACTCAGAATATTTTTTTACAGTAAACATTATTTATTTATTTATTTTAAATGAAAAGAAAGATTTTCAGCTCACTATATTAAGTGTTTCACATTAAGTTAATTCATTTCTATGAGTATGTTAGGTGTAGTGATAAGTATTTAATGATTAAGAATGTATTTTCTGTTAACGAGGATTACTTTGAGTAATGTAAAGTTAAGGCGAGAGAATAAATTCAATTGGAGCTGAATTAATTCTCTGGTTATTGGAGTCAATCTTCCTGTCTATTAAGTTTTAATTTAGGGTATTCAAGCTTCAATCCTCTTTTTTAGGATGAAGATCAAAATTTTCTTATAGGTTCGCATTATTCAATTTCTTTTATTCTTCTAGATATCGGTTAACTTGCCTAGTTATTGCAGTACTAACCACTTATGATCATGACAGCCTTATCTATTTAAGAAATTTTAACATCTTAATATGAGAAGTTTAGTAGTTTATTTTAGTAAAAATGAACCTGAGAATCACGAATCATCAATCCCAATATTAATTAATAACATGCACCAGATATAACCAACACAAGTTAGAACAATTAACATACAATATATGCTTTTCATTCTTAAGAAATACTTTTATTCATAAATGAAACTAAATGTGCAAAATATTGCAAAAACATTTAAATTGAGGTAAGCATTCATATTACAAAGAGCATTTTTATAGAGCCAGATTATTATTACTATTATTTTGTAAAAAGTACTATTAGTTTATTGCAAAATCTAACTGCTTTGTACAATCTCTTTATCACTATAGCAGGATGCCCAACACAGCACAGCCACAGAAATAGTTGCTTTAATAGCCTCCAGGGTACAAAATAGTAGCCTGATAGTAGCTTTCAGATTACAAAATAGTAGCCTTTATGGCATGGGCGCCGGCAGAATATTTCCCAGGGGGGCAAAGACTACTTTAACGTATGGTTACCATGTTGGAAAGAGCAAAAAAGCAAGGGAAAACACTGCATACAAAAAGCCAGGGGGGCATTGCCCCCCCCCCTTGCCCTATGCTTCCAGCACCCATGCTTTATAGTAAAAATAGTATCCTTTTTAACAATCTAAACAGACTGAAATCTTCTAAGTTTAAAAAATGTTCAATACACATTTTTGTTTTCTGAAAGAAGTTTATATAATATTTGTGAAGATTATACTCATTATATATTACTCGACAGCAGATGATGCTTGTGCTTTAGCTCTGTTTGCTTAGATGCAGAAGTTCATAGAACATAACATTATAAATTAAGACAATTTTCAAGTATTTTAAGCTAAAGATAAAATGCAAAACAATGTAGACTCTCTCAAAACTACGTAACACCAGAATCAATTAAGCATGCAGAATATAGAATTTTAATTCATGGAATTGTTAACAAACTTTTGCTGAATTATTATGTAAATTAAAAAATGAATAAATACACAAAATAAAAAATATATGACTCTTTTTAAAAATTTAATAAAAACACAAGGGGAAAAATACACAGTTTAAAAACAAGCAGTTTTATTAATTTTGATGAAGCATACATTACCACTAATAAAAGTTAATATTGTTACTATAATTAAGTTTTGCATTTTGTTAGATATAAATTGATTAAATAGAACGCAATATAGGAACATTTAATATTCATATAGGATAGCATCAGGGTTGGGGTTTTCTTGTTAAATATTGGCGATATCGTTTGGTCGATTAAGTTTGGGGAGCTTATTTTTTGCATCAATTTTGTTGATATTTTTCCAAAAAGTCGCAAAGACTAGCAACATCTGACATGATTTTTTTTTTAAAGAGACCTGCAATGTTTACTTACTTAGCATTACACAAATGGTGTAAGAAAAAAGATAGAGAATTTACTAGAGATAGACTTGCCAGAACTTTTGAGAAAACTCTCCCAAAATGTACCAATATGTGAGTAGGTCATCACAGTCTTGAATTAGCTTTTCTACCAAACGCTAGCTATTAAAAACATTTCACTTTGGATAATTTTGATGCCAGAGGCACTGTTTTTTACCAAACTGTATTTTAAAATATGTTTATAAATTTGGTATTGTATGTGGTGGAGCAATCAAGGGTTCTGCTCGAGTATTCTGATATTTTAGCAAATAGAACAATTTTATTTACTGTAAAGAAATTGCAATATTTGAGCAAGCTGACAACAAGTTATCTATAGAATTACTGCTTGTAAATTAAAGTAAATTATGCTTTGAAGATTGTTTGACAACAAACATAATGTTTCTAGGAAACATTATGTTTGTGTTTCATCCTGATAGTTTGACTGGCTACTGAAACTTTCGACAAACCCGACTTTAAAGGATACTTTCCAATATGAATTTGATAATTCAGCAGAGTTTCTGCAACAATGTGAATGACATACCACTATGTCGTTCCAAAAATTGGTTGCATTATGTAGGAATTTTAAAGTTTTGTCAATTTTTTGATTCTGGAAACACATCTTTTAGTGTAGTGAACTACAGTGGAAACGACACAGGCGGTATGAATCCAGCTTATCTGTTCTTGCCAGATATTTCTCAAAATCTACGAGTGGACACTGTTGTGCTAAGCTCAGTGATTATCATGATGTTAGTAGCATGGTTACATGCCCTAAACTGAAACGTTCTAGGTGAAAAACAGAAATTGTATTGATACTCCTAGAAAAATAGTTGCCATTTTCCTCAAAATAGTTGCTTTTTAGCTGTTTTTACTCGTAAATAGTCACCATAGTTGCCTGTTCTCAATTATAGTAGCAAATAGTCTCCTTTCAGTCGCCAGTGGGCACCCTGCTATAGTTATATCTGAAAAAAGCTGGACTTGACAATCTATTATATATAGTACATTCATTTAGTTCCCAAAAAATGACGTAAGTTGCTTGGCAGCAGCAACAGAAATAAGACTAGAAAAATTAGAAATTGGGAACTGCATAACTCTCTATTATTAAGTCACTCCATTAGGGAAAAATAAAATTATTAGCAAGAATTAATCAATACAAAAATAAAAATGTTTCCTTTAACTCCATGAAGTAGGTTTTTGTTAATAATTTGAGTAAAGTTAGTAAAAGGAGAATAGAATATCACTATCAAAAATTTAAAAAAAATTCCAATTTATTCTGCTTGCCCAACCTTTCTCTCTTTGGTTTTAAAAATTAAAAAACTTTTACCAAACACTAGAGAAAATAATTTACTGCTTGTCAACCTCCAAGAATCAATTAGTGATTCTCTTAAAATCACTACATAAGTTAGACTGGAATTACAACATGATTCTCACTTCGCTTGCTTGCCATACAATTTACAATTCTATTCAAGTTCAATGCATTGAATGATCAATGTTTGCATATTGTTGCATGTAAAGGCAGAACAAGCAATGACTATGGTCATGAATGATAATTGAAAAGTACTCCTGCACAAAATTTGAAACTTATAGGTTTTTAGAGTAATTGTTTTTTTATCATTAAAAACTTGTATTATTTCTGCATACTTTTAAATGTTCTTTTTTTTGCTGTATTTGTTTTACTTTTTTCTTTACTGTAGTGCTTCAAAATCTCAGAGGGAATTATGAATAACAATGTATATGTCTATGAACAAAAAATGTGAAAGTGTAGGTTGTAAAAGGTCTTGTTGAGAAAGCCTGCATAAGCATTTTAAATATTAAATTAAAACAAATAATGGAAGTCAAAGTAGTTTTTTGCATAAGTACATTTAAAGTGACATCTACTTATTAAAATACTACTTACAACAAAAATCTAGTTTACTAATGATGAAATAAAGAAAGTTATAAAAATTAAAATCTTAAATGACAGAAGTGAGAAAAAGAAAAAATCTTCATACGTCTGAGTGGTTGTTAATCCAGGAACCAATGAAGCAAAGATAGTTCCTCCTCTAATACCTAAAAATATATCAATCTGCGATATATTTAAGGATATTTTTTCACCAGAAGCATCCAGCTTACTTCCATCTACTGCATTGTACCACACTGCCTTGGGGAAATAGGCCTCAACAGTAGATTTATTCTAAAAATATGCAAAAGAAATAAATTACAAAGTTGTGAAACCAACAAACATAGAAGAAAATAAATAAATGCTAAATGTATGTTGGTTATATAATTATTTGCCAACCTCAGCAAATTTTTTTCTAGTAAATGATTTATATCTTTCTATCTGGATGCATGTTTCATATTCGAACAATCTTGCAATTTTTTCTTTCTTATAAAAGCTTGTTAGCATTTAACTTACTAATGCACTTTTAAATGCATGATGTAAAGAGGACATTAAGAAGTAGTAAATTTTATTTTCTGTTTTTAACATTACCCTTTAGCTACTGTGTCCAATTTTGTCATTAAGTTGTTGAATGCTACTATCCAACAAAAACTGATCTTAAAACTCTGAAAATGAAAATACATGAATGTCGCAAAAATAAAACACCACCATTTAAAAACAATATAATTTCCACACTATTGCATCTGTTTAGCACTTTAGTTCCTTTACATTGTGTGACAAATGTAAATTACCCAGAGCTGCACATGCAAAATTTGCATTTGCTCCAAATCAGATGCACAGACATCTGGTATTGCCAACAGAATCCAGGACATTTAAAATGTTTTAGACTCAAAAAATGACTTCTATCATCTTACTTTAATTCATGAAATAACTGATTTTATTATCAACATTATAGTTGCCACAGTAATAAGATGTTTGTCCCAACATAATATTAAATTCAAGAAGTAAGCAAAAGCAAAGGCAATGGCCAATGTTCTTGGATTAAATAATTTGTGGTAAACAGAAAACTTACCAATTGGAAAACAAAAGTTCATAAATATCAAACAAATGTGCATCAACAATGAGGAACTTTAAAACACCTGGGTTTGAATGTTACCATTGCTATTTTACATTTCCTTCACATAAGTGGCAAGAGATCCTTCAAAAAACTTTAAAAAATGCACACAAACCCCCTAGTCTTAATCCATGTTTTCTAAACTAACTTATTTGAAAGGCTTGCTCTAAGGGTGAGAACCCAGACATGGCGTAAAAATGAGGTCAATTTAACTTCAAAATTAAAAAAATATAACATTAAAATCCTTGATATATTAATCCTTGTGGGCTGTTTGGTGACTGAATTTTGGTGCCTGTTATATTCTGTAAGTACGACTTATTTTAAAATACAAATTTTAATCAGTTTTTCTTTTTAAGAAAGATGAAATCCTCATTAAAATTCTCTGAATGCTGTGGTCGCATCTTCTAATTTGTCAACAGTGGTCCTTTTCAGTGGTGGAAAAAGAGCCAGAAAAAATTCTGGCTTGGTTACAAAATTATTTTATTTTGTTTTTCTTATAAATTCATTTGAACTTACAAAATAAGTCAGTCTTTTATAGTGTAAACTTAGTTTGTAGGGGAGGAGAGAGAGGGTGTCTCGCCATTGGCTCTGCCAATGTTCCTTTTTAATTTAAAATAATTAAGGGTTGCCAGATATCATGCACTACTACCTCTCGAAAACAAAATCCCCAGCACGAAGTCAGCTCAGCCTTTATATATTGAAGTAGCTACTTTAACCTTGTTGCCAAAGTTAGTTTTTTTGACAAATTGAAAAGCATTTGGGCTGAATGGAGCAGGTGTAATTTACATATGTGTATGTGCTTTTAAATATAATGTAAACCTGTTTATATTACATTTAAAAGCAAGTACATCACTGATGCATTTTTTATTCTGTTATGTTGTAAAGAATAAATAACATTTAGACAAAGTTGGAAATTAACGGGTTTTTCTGGTATTAAAAGTTCTGAATTGTAAAATTGAAAATAATTTTAAAAAATTATATTTAAAATAATTTTTGCCCAGAGAAATTAAGTTTTTGGGTATGTTGGGACATGGTATGAGGGATTTGTGTCAGTTGGATTTGCAATTTAGAGATCCATGTGCTTGTCATTAATTGCGTGCTAAATGACAGATACATATTTTTCTAAGTGAAATACCTGATATAATTCTTTCATGGTGGTGATGCATATGTTGAAAACTACTTTTAATGATTATGATAATTTTTTATTGTGTTTAATAAATTTGTATTTAATAATTTTTGTGTTTTTGTGGCTGACAATTTTTTTTTTATAACGATCTTTTAGTTCTCTTAAATAATATATTAACATTAAAAATTTTAACATTTCTAATTTTTTACTAATTTTCTATTGATTTACAACAAAATTTTGCAATACACACATTGTACTTTACAACGTAATTTTTTGAGACCGTGGTTACGAAGTCAACAAATGGTATGTACTAAAACATCGACTCCATGGCTGATATTTCTCTACAGCAATCGCAGTCTGCATATGAGAGTATGGTGATTGCAATAAATACCGTAGCAGGATGCTACTTCTCTCTCTTCATGTTTGGACTCCTGGTCTCGAGACGATGATGAGACGCCGCTACGATGGAATCGCCTTTTGTAAAGATGTGGCTACCTAGATGATGATTTAAACTTCAAGAAAGGAGGGCCCTCCACTCTAAATCCATAGCTAAGTTTTATTTTTATGCATGCTATTTTCTTTTAACCTAATTTTTTTTTTAAATGTTGTCAGCCACATATTTTTTTTTTTTTTTGGTTTGTGACATGAGGTGTTACACTTAGAAATGTGTGCTAAATCTTAAGTGTAATAAAAGGCTTTTGTAATAGCAAATTTTGAGAAATATGTTTTAGATCGATTAATTAAGGGTTTAATAAGTGCTAATCTGATTAATATTTTCAAATTGATGAATTAACATGAGCGATGGTTAAAGATTGAAATATGAGAGTCTAGCGTACCTTGTGTCACTGGGTAAGGCAATCTGTAGTAATGACTATGTCAAAAGATATAACTGAAATTTAGTAAAATTTGTGAAGGCGATGTTTGATTCAATTCAATCTAATCGAGATTTTGTTAAAATGATGAAATAGTTTAATGATGCAAAAAGATTTAAAATCTTATGATTTCTAGCACATCCTTGTTAAAGTGTAAATAATTTTTTTGGCATGTATCAGTTTGATATTGTTACAATATGATAATAAATGAGATATTTTTACTATATTTAAGTGTATTTCTTTAGAGTTGCATTTTCTTTTTCCTTCGGACAGTTTATGGGTTTTTGCATTTTTTT
Source organism: Cheiracanthium punctorium (assembly GCA_038373885.1). Lineage (NCBI taxonomy): Eukaryota > Metazoa > Arthropoda > Arachnida > Araneae > Cheiracanthiidae > Cheiracanthium > Cheiracanthium punctorium. Next base: position 110,503 of record JAWZYV010013682.1, on the reverse strand, counting down.
GAGGAAAAACTTACAATTGCAATGTACTAACTTTTGAAATCTATACGATCACAAATGCCTGGGATGTTTTGTTTAGTTTTTATTTTGGGAAATTATTTGTATTTTAGATAAGTAATGAATAAGTTTATTTAATGGCACCACCATTTAGATATAGGTACAACTTTTAAATTCTAAAACTTTATGCACAACAATCGTTATAAAAAAAAATATTTGTCAGCCACAAAAACTATTAAATACAAAATTAATTATCATAATCATTAAAAGTAGTTTTCAACATATGCATCACCACCATGAAAGAATTATATCAGGTATTTCACTTAGAAAAATATTAGGGATCGACCGATACCACATTTTCGCCGATGACCGATACCGATACTTTACCTATAAATTCATTTTCAGAAATAGCCGATACCGATACTTTTAAGTTATGGTATCGGCCGATACCGATACTTAACCAATACCGATACTTTACATAATTTAATGTCATTTAAACCTACATCTGTATTCTGGGCAGTTTTTGTAACGAGAGTGTAGTTCTCGTTAAAATGAATAACAGCATGATGAAATTCGATCCCAATAGAAAGCATTAAAAAGAAAAAGCAGTGGATACATTGAAGTGTGAATTTACAGTAGTTCTAGTCTTTCTTTTCTATTCAATCATGCCGACGAATCACCGAATTTATGAAAAGCTGAGCGCTGGGAAGCGTCTTAGTGTGCAGGTTCGGAATTCTTTCTCCTCGTGTGGCTGTCGATCTAGTGGTCTAGAGTTTCGGGCGATTTTCTCCAGATGTTACGTGAATATGCGTTACATTCCCTTAAAAAGTTCTCCGCCCAAGGACCCCCTATAGGTAGATGCCCCTCATTTAGGCTTGACAGAACACAAATGGGGGGGGGGGTTAAAGGGATATATTAATAAGAGAATCCATTTCCAGTGCCGACTGGTGCAAATATTTAAATCATATTTTCTCAACCTCTATTTTGTCGCCTGATTGTTGCTATGAGCCAGATAAAAGGTCTCCATATTAGACCCAAAACAGCTTCCTGCTTGCTCTTACTATATATCTTTATTTTTGATTCATGCCTCTATTTTGTGCTTACAAAAGTAAACACATGAAATTTAATCAACTTCAAAGCTTGCAAGTTTTATTTAGATTTTCTTTAATTATAATTCTTTCACATATGAAAATATCTTTTAGATTACTTAAGCTGCATTAAATTGTGATAATGTATAAACTGTACAGTATTATGTAAGTACATATGTATTTAGATATTGTTCATTAAATACGCCAATATAGGCTATATAAAATAGTATAGTTTACTATATATAAAAAATACTAAAGTTTAATTTTGCCCCCCTTTTTGACCCACCGAAATTGTTCCCGTGACACAACAATGAGTCGCGGCCCATACTTTGGGAACCACTGATCTAGAGCACACAAAGGGTGCGAGTTTTTTTTACGTTTGCAGAGGGGCACCATGGAGGGGGGGGGGGATATGTCTGACAAACGTCATTCGGTTCAAACCCTATTCCCGTTTGCATTCGCAAAAATACGTTTCACTTCCGATAGCAGAACGCTACTTTCGGTTTCAAATATTTCCGGCTGACTAATATTAAAATGTCTGTATCTGAAGTTCTAAAAGCTAAATAGAAACAAATTCCTCAAACGTATTTCGAAGGCTGAAATATTACACTTTAACACATATATGGGCAACCGGCAGCCCAATACCGCTTTTGATTCAACCCACGGAACATCTGAAAACTCCATATAAACAATTCAATATCCCATATAAATCCCAATTATACGGCCCGCTACTTCGCTAAAATCCGCAAGTTTGGTTCAAAGTTTGCCCATACCTGCTTTAACACTTTAAAGGTCGTCATCCCCTGAAATATCAAACGATGTCAAGGACCGTCTCCCCCATCAATTTTGATATCAATATCATACCCAAGCCAAATTATATGACCTTGCGCCAATTTTTTAAATAAAAATTTAAAGTATGTCTCCTAAGCAAGAAATTAAATCAAGAGCAAGACTTTCTCCAACGATATCGAAAGTCTATATATACAGTAGAATCTCCCTAAAACGAAGTCTCCTTACAACGAATTTCTCCCGATAACGAAATTTTTCATGGAAATGTAACTTTAAGGCTTAAATAACACTATAAACATTCGCTATATAACGAAGAGCTTATCTTCCCATACCGAATATTTCAGATTTACCTTTTGAAGAAAATTTTAATTTTTGAACAGACCACTTAGTGGAAGAGTGACAGATGATAAAAATGGAGGCCAGGAAAATGAAACTGACTCCAATAATGAAGACACTTCATATTACTATATGGGCAAATCGGGACTTTGCCCATATAGTAATAAGGCCCTGGGCTTCACGACCAAAACCACATCAAACTTTAATGCTTCAACCTTTCAAAACCATTAAAAATAGGTTTCCAAATGGAAGAAAATGTGTCTCACTTTATTTTCAGCGGACTTTTAAAATGTGAATATTTTTATGAAAATTTAAAATCACAGAATGCAAAACAATGTAAAATAACGGAATTTTGAAGTAAAATAAACGTTAGTGCATTACATATTTTATTCTCTAAATTCGTGGATTGTCTTTACTTTCGAACATTTCATTTATACAATGAAAAGTAAGAAACCGTAAGTTTAACAAATTTATAATAAATACCAATTTATTTTTAATTGAAAGTCATAATTTAAATTTTTTTAAACATCGAATTAACTAAAAAGTTTGTAATATTTACTGAAATAATTGCAAAAACCTCTAATCTCTGTATAATGAAATTGTCTCTATAGCGAATTTTTTTAACTTGTATATATATACATATATGAATGAACTCTTTTTCGAGTCCACACAGTGAGAAAATAAACGTTTATAAAACGGAAGTAAAATTATAGCCTACCTCTCGACATTTGTTTTTCGTAATCCTTGCAGATAGCGTATTTAGTGTTCGCACCAATTCAAAATAATTTAGAAGAATAGACGATTGTCCTGTTAAACTGTCATCTAACGATTCTTTGTCCATAATTTCGACCACACTTGGTGATACGACATCCATTTAGCGATGGTTAGAATAAAAAAAAAAAAACCACACAGTTCGAAAACACTCGCGCAAATGTGCAAATGAAACGACGCCTCTCATCTCATTACCAAAATAAAGATTCCAGAATGGTGTTGCGCCTGCATGGTTTCTTCTGAAAAGCGAAGTATCGGTGAAAATGGGTGAAAGCAACAGGAACCGATACTTTCCCGATACTTTTAGAATCGAAAGAACCAATACCGATACCTAAAAAAATAGGAGGTATCAGCGCCGATACTATCGGTCGATCCCTAAAAAATATGTATCTGTCATTTTGAGCGCAATTAATGACAAGCACATGGATCTCTAAATTACAAATCCAACTGACACAAATCCCTCATACCATGTCCCAACATACCCAAAAACTTAATTTCTCTGGGCAAATATTATTTTAAATATAAACTTTTTAAAAATTATTTTCAATTTTACGATTCAGAACTTTTAATACCAGAAAAACCCGTTAATTTTCAACTTTGTCTAAATGTTATTTATTCTTTACAACATAACAATTCTTCTTCTTAATGACTTAAAAAAAAAAGAGGAAAAACACATTTTTGTCAACTAACTCCTATTAGGAGTGGTTTTTAAAAACCCTGTAAATGATTCTTATATATTTGTGTTTGTTACATTTTAATGTAGGAATTTTATGGTAAGTTTTATTTACTTTTGAGATATGAAGGTAAATGTGAAAACAATGTTTTGGTCCCATACTCCTGTTTGCATGAGAATTTTAAGAAACCCTGAAATGGTTTTAGGTATTTGTGTTCGATACATTTCAAAGAAAGAATTTTATGGCTTCTATGGTTTTTTAGGTATTTTTGTCAGTTACATTTTAGAGCAAATTTTTACGGCTATTTTTATTTTCCTTTTAAATTTGAAGGGAAATGTGGAAGGAACTTTACAGGATGTTTTGGCTCCTCACCCTCGACTGCATGCAAATTAAAAAACTCATGAAAAAGATTTTTGGGTATATTTATATTAGTTACATTTTAGAGCAAATGTTTATGGCCATCTCTTTTTTACCCCCTTGAGATGTGAAGGAAAAAAGAACAATTTGGCCCACCCTTGCTTGGATAAGAATTTTTAAAATTTACCTGATAAAATTTACACAACAGGTATAAGCTCCTAAAATTTCTAGTCTATATCTTCAGTTTCAAAATTTAAACAATTTTAAATGAATGTTGTCCACTCAATCTTTTTCTTAAAAACATACAATGTTTCTTTGAAAATTGAAAAATTTAAATGTCCATTTCTAATAAATTCTAATTTTGTATTGATTTAGTTTCCTTTTATTCAAAACCGTTTGTATAAAGTCTATAACTTTTACTTTAAAAATATAGAAACCAAAGTAAAAGAGTACTCTTATATAAATTTTAAAAAATCCAATTATTTATTTAAAACCCACATATCTCCAACTAAACATTCAAGAAAATCATTAAAATATACGTAATATTTTGCTTTTGAATGACATTATGCATTTCTAAAGCAAAAGGTGATAAATTAGATGTTAAGTAAGATAATGCAAAATCTTATAAAAATAATCATGAACAGTACATTACTTCATAAAGAGCTGGCACAATCATTAAGCCTGATCCCCACATAAACTGCTCATCAATACCATAAGTATTTTTATCTTCAGGAAATCTACGAGTAAAAAAGTAACTATTTATGCAAGTAGTAGCTCTTTGTTTAGTACAGGTCTGACTGTAGTACAAACTAAACAGAAAATAGGACGTATTACATGGTCTTGAAAGATTTAAGCTGCCATACTGAATGATGCCTTATTTTCCAACTATTGGCACAATTATGTGACATGATGTGCATTGTATTATGTACACCAAGTCACATAATACAGTGTACATCATGTCACATAATACAATCATAGTTTCCCTGTTTCTCATTTTAAAGACTTCATACAATGATTAATATTTAACACAATAAAAAGCCAGATTTAAGTTAATATACTTATCTTATATTACTACATGAAAATAAAATACACAATAGGTATGTAATTCTAACAGTTTTATACTGAATTTAATGCATAGCTAGCACTTGTATTCATATTCATTTCTCAAGTACAAAATATTTTGTAATTTTCAGCTGTATGGCTGTTTGGGAATGCGCAGTAAAAAGTTCATTGTACATAGTTAAAAGTGCCTTTTTAACACTATCGTTTTGGCGGATATTAGACATTCTTGCATAAAATTAAAATTTGTTGAAGGAAATTTGCATCCCACAGTTTCTCTCTTTAGTTATTAAAAAAAAATGTATAAATGAACATTTCGATTTCAGAAAAACATATAAATGAAATTATTTAACATCAAAATCCTACTGATTTAGCTGGGACCATTCAAAATAATGTAGAAATGAGAAAAGCATAAATGGTGCATCAATGTATATATAAAACAAATTTGACATTGCATAGCTAATTGAAGTTAAAAAACAAACAGAACAACAAAAACAAGAATCAAGCAATTTCAGTCATGCATTGAAGCCCTCAAAAGACATCAGAAATTGATTAATTTAATTAAAAATACAAAACTAAAAAAAAAGGTACACATTTATAAGACATTCTAAACCTTAAACATTTGAAGTACAAACATTTAGAAAATAAACGTGCAAGTTATATATTTTTAATATACTTACTCCAAAAATAATGCCCTAACTACAGTTTCTCCAAACACATGACTTCTGTAAAACAGTGTATACAAATATGGTAATAAAGTATATCTCTTCTGCAAAGCAATTCTTGCAGCTTGTGTAACAATTGGTCCCAAAGCAACAGGATCTTGTTCCTGAAAATTAATTAAAAAAAAAAAAAATTATTTTCTTCCAACTTAACAATCTGTACTTAAAGCACCCCGAAAAAGTTTAAATGTACTCTGAATACAATTTTTAAAAAATCAACTTGAAATTGGAGAAGTTTTGTAAAATCAGTCACTAATAAAAACAGCATAGTTGATTTTAGGTTTATTAGGTTGGGTCTTAGAGGAGTTCTCCTCAGGATTTTTGAACCAGGCACATCACCTGACAAGTTTTACAGACTGCACAGTAGAAAAATCAGAATATCACTTTGAATGCTTTCATTTGGAAGAATTATACATAGCAGTTTTATAATCCCACCCGGCTGACAAAAATTTCTGGGGAGATCTGTAATGTGAAAGGTATAGTGGATGCGTCCATTATGGCAAATTATTGCAGCAGTTTACAGTCCTTGACAAAACTTGACTAAAAGAAAGTCCATAAACCCTTTCAGATTCTTGCAAACAAAGTCTCTCGAGTGGTCCGAGCGCAATGAAATTGCAAAAAAAAAAAAAAAAAGATGTCACATACCTTTACTGATGACAGCAAATGTAGGATACAGAAGCTGGATTTGTAGAAAAGAACTTAAATACACACCACACAAAAAGAATGCAGACTACTTCTCAAAAAAGGAAACACTTGATTACACACAAAAAAAATTTGCTTACTTTAAAAAAAAATATGGGCAAAAGAATGCTGGTCTGCCAACAAAAATTAGAATTTTTAAAAAAATGGCACATTGGGCCATCAAAGAGGACTAAGCCTCAAAAAAAGTGATGCACACAACAGGCAGGCAGAGAACTGGCGTGCTCATGCCTTGCGCTTCGTGAGCTTGGAACTCACCAGTTTCGCCAAGAGCAGCAAGATTGGCGCTGCAGCCAATCAGGAGCATGTACAATCTTTGCGTCCATGGCGATATACTCGCCACAGTAGTGGCCGGCTATGTGTAACCCTAAGCTAGCAGAATTGTACTACCACATGGTGGAAAGTTCGGTGTTGTTCTAGAACATTCAGCATCTTTCGAGAACTTCATAGCATGTGTTCCTAAGGGAACAAGAAATCGATACATCGTGGTATGACTGCTTGCTAGGCTTAGGGGGTGATTTCAACATGTAAAATGCTTAGAAAGAGAAAAAAAAGACAGAATCTATGATGGACTTGTAATTCTTTAAAATCTTTTTTTTTTTTTTTTTTTTTTTTTTCAGACAGCTTACAATAACGTCATTGTCCTTCAGCTCACAAAATTAAAAAAACTTAAAATTACATTTTTTTTTTTTTTTGTAGTAGAAGGAAAATTCCCTTTTATAAAAAAAATAGCTGAAAATGTGGGAGAGGTGATAAAACAGGGAAAAAAAAACAAAAATACACAATCCTTTGTAAATGTTGAATTTTAGGAAAGTGGTGTAAATTTTAAAATTCCACAAAGGTGTGTCATTATGTGACAAGATCACTGATTAGACTAAATATTTTTTGCTTTTGATAAGTTTAGAATTTCACTCTAAGCTAAAAATGGGATTCCTATAGCGCATGCAATTTACTAAGTGATTTCAGATAAGTCATGTTACACTAAACATACTCTATCGGTAAAGTAATGATCTTGGATATCTGGAAAACAAAAATAATTGCATCCCAAATGTGAAATCCCCAGAAAAAATTCTTAAATATGGAATACTTTACTAAATGTGATGTGCTTAGAAAATTCTGCAACACAATTCTATGGTTAGGACAGTTCCCTTTATAAATTACATGTTTCACAGGGATTTTGAACAATTTTAAAAATAAATTGATGATGCTAAACATAAAAAAAAAAGAAAAACAACCACGCTTTTCCCCAAACTGTACCCTTTTATTACACAAGATGCAACTTTCAGAAAAAAGTCCTAAGGACAGAAGTTATTTTCCAAAATTAACAGAGGAAGAATCCATGAAGACAAACATGAATGTTCAAGATTTTTCATAACTCTTATAAGTTGACTGTTCATAGAAGTTTGTGAAGAGACTTTTAAGATGTTTCAGTCTCAAGTGTTATAGGATTTTTTAAAAAGTTGTTCAGGAATTGCATAATTTCTTAAAAGAATCGCTTCAGAACTTTTCAGGAAATTTTATGATCATTATAAACTTATTTTCTGCATTGAAGTGACTTCTTGTGCATTTTTTAATCCTTGACATAATTAGTTTGTTATTTCAAATTTTAGTCAAAAGGTGTAAAATGTGTTTTGTTTTTCTAACAACCTTACATGCTGTTTGACTTTATTGCTCATTGGAAGCCCTATGACATCTCTGTATGTCAAACGATGGACATTTTGGAGAAAACCCTGTTCCTCACAGACTTCCTTGGCACTGAAATCTCTCAGATTCTCTCTCTCTCTCTCTGAATGGAATTTAAAAAAAGACGCCCCCTTTTATGATCTACTTAGTTTTTGAGTTTGAAATGACGCCAATTTGGAGCCAGCGCCCAGATGCTATGCTTGTCGTGTCGGGCTGCGCTGGTTACAAAAATAAGATGGTTAAACGATAAAAACCTACAAAAAGGTACAAATTATTTTCGTCTTATATTAATTCTGAGGATCGTTTTCTCAAAATCGCATATCAACCATTTTATTTTTCGCCAAATTAAAAAGTTGCACATTTTAATCTCTGAAAATTTCCAAATCCTATTTTTCTTTTGAGTATAAAACATTTCATTCCTGCTCTGATTTCACATGCACACAATATTTTAATTAAAAAATAGCCTTACAAATGATCTAAACAAAAAAATCATTATTCTTTTATTTTTACTTCAAGAGTCTGAACCATTTAATAAACTTGCCAAATATGACAACCTAGATATGCTTAATAGTCGCTTTTTCCACTGCAGGGTTACAATTAAGAAATGGCGGCGAGCAAAAACTAGCCTTTTGCGACACATTTTTTATCCATATCTCCTAAAATAATTCGAATTTCGAAAAAATTGCTTCCAGGTAGGTCGGGACACGTCCTCGAGAATTTCCATACAAAATTTGGTAGATCTACGATCACCCATCTCAGAGTTACGTGAGACACAAACTAACTAACATCTTACATTTTGTTTTATTTATATAGATAATAGGTATATCGTTTGCTGCATTCTTTTATTGAACTTTGTTTTTGATAGTTTTAATTTTAAAATCAAGGTTTTAATTCGCTGGACATGTCCTGTTTATTTGATATACCCTAGTGCCCAGCAAATTTTTCAAAATGTGCATAATTCGCCATACAGAGATGTCATAGGCAAAAGAAAAATGAATTAGTCATCAGATCCTGTAATGTCTAAATGGGATGGATTCATATGCCGCCTAAAAATGATATACCTATTATCCTACTAATCTACAATTCAAGCTCTCTAGCGTATTGGGAGAGTTCAGGCAGAGTGTCTTTCAATGCGGAGGCAAATGCATACACAGAGTTTCGTTAAGGGTAGGGGGCTCATAGGTGTAATCTTAATGTTAAAAGTGAAATTTTTACATTAAAAATCATAAATGTATGGATTTTATGCAGAAAAATATTTGACAATTACACGTGCAACAGGTAATAGATGGAATTGCCAGACAAAATTGATCAAAAATCATTGTTTATAAGTATAATCATTCTTCTGGATGGTTCCAGTAGGCATAGTCCTTATGTGTGCCCTCAGAAAGCAGTCATAAGGAGTCAGATCAGAAGAATACTGAGGCTTGCAATTACAGCGTCATTTGTTAAAGGCTCTGTTGCAAACACATTTCTTACATTATTTACATTATTGAGACTTGATGTACACACAAAATATTAATACTAAAGGAATGAAATGTCTATAAAAAGTGTCAGAGAAATTTACTTTTTTTTTTTTCACTTTTTCTCAAACTTTAAACTCATAGTGGCAACTGAAGATATTGATTGATCGAACTGAAAATTTACACACTTATTATTGAGTCAATTGGGGTAAACTTCAGCGCTAGGGAAAGACATTTTTTAATAAATTATATTTTTTAGAAATTTTTCAAAAATTCATTTTTTTTCCTTCCAAAATTTAGGTTCAATGTGGCAACAAAAGATTAGAGCCATTGAGTTGAAATTTGGCACACTTTTTATTGAGTCAATTTGGCCAAAAAGTAGCACTAAGGTAACAGGGTATCAAAAAGGTATCAAAAAAGGGTTTTTTGATACATCCTACTGAACAGAGAATTTTGTTCATTAACCATTAAGTATAAAAATTTTAAAATGTTTTATGAAAAAAAAAAATGATTACATATTTATCAACTTATAAGGAACAATAAGAGGGAACTTACTATGGTGCCTTCTGTATTGTGATTTCGTGAAAATGGATAAAATGCACCAACAGTTTGCCACCGAGCACAAAGATCAATGGTTGTGTTACGACCAAAACCACAAATGTCAGATCCAATCATAGGGATGGCATATAAGTTAAAATTTATCATAGCTGCATAGGAATATAAAATATTAATATTGTAAAATAAAAGTATAGTCATGTTATTAAATGCAGAGGTAATCAGCAGGGATGTGCTAATGAGGCAGTTTAAGGGACATTAGCATAAATGGGTATATTCTAGGATGGGCAAGCCCAGCCTAGAAAAATTGAGATTTTCATTGAAAGAATCTGAAATGGAGATCTTTAAGGGGAAAGGGTTAACAAACACCTTAGAAATACCCAAAAAAGCCTACCTAATAAGGGCAATGGTAAGGGGTGCATTACACCTGGCAAAATGATATTGACAAGGTGTAAAAAGAAAATAAAAACTTGTTTTACATAGATAATATTTAATTCCTCATAAAATTCCACATAATCATTATTTGTAATAAACACAACACACAAATAAATATACAGGGTGTCCGAAAAACACTAATCCAGGATTTATTCCCTAAATATTGGTCTTAGACACGTACAATAAATTACAAGGTTATAGGATAAAGGTACAGAATTTTATGATACCTTTTTAAATGGTCCACATACCCCCCCCCCCCCCAAAAAAAAAAGTGTTCCATATATTAATTATAGTGATGGACAAAATTTGAACAATTTTATCCTAAAAAGTGTTAGAGATATAGCAATAAACATAAGCTGAATTAAACCATTTTACAACATCTCTCAAGGAAAAAAAATTATGCTGTATAACATTTCATGGGACATACAAATTATGAAAAAGAATTAAAATAAAAATAAAAATACATAGTACTTTTGCAGTTGTATAGGCAGTATATAGCCCCTCTCCAACTTTTTAAACATATTTCTGAGACTTTTTATGATAAAATAAAAGACTGAAATTTCGCACAGCACCTAATTAATGTATGGGACACATTTTACAGTTGGGAATTTTATTTAATCTTCATTAATTGATCAAAATTTTAATTGATATCATAAATTAGATCAAAATTTTAATTGATATCATAAAATTATGTACTTCCTTTTACTTAACTATGTAACTTATTGTATCTGTCCATGATCAATATTCAAACACTAAAAACCTAGGTCAATGTTTCTGTGGCAATCTGTATATACAGGATGTCCAGTGGAAACAGTGCTCAATGGCTATTTCCTAAACCGTTCGTCAGAGGCAAATAGTTCCTGTTGCAAAAATGCTTTAAATTGTATTATCTATTACATTAGAAACAACTGAAGTCAATAATGTCAATTCCTATAAAAATTACAAAATTTAAATTTTTATACAATCCTGTGGTCCTATGAGTTATATTTAATTTTTCCTTATACAATTTTATGCAAATATAACATTAAAAAAAGATTGCCTTTTTACGACTAAAATTCACTGATTTATGAAGTGGCAAATAGTTTGACTTAAGTCACTTTTCCACGTTAAAAAATATCCTGTTATGGTAAACCATTAAGGGACTATGCATAAATATTGAAATATTTATGCATAAATATGCATAAATATTGAAATCATAGGTTTTAATTTCATTTCCTGGCATAATGTGCAGAAAGAAGCAAAACTAATTTTAGAACACTAATCTTTAAGAGTCTTTAATAGTCAGGTTCAAAGTTTGTAAATATCATGATATTTTCGAAAATATCAAAAATATCAGATATTTTGATATATATCGGATATTTTTGATAAAAGTTTAATCTTACTGTTGATAAATATTTTTAAGCATGATTTAAACATTATAACTTAAGATATCAAATTTTATGTTTGTTAATATAATTTTTTTAATTTAACAACAAATTTTTATCAAATAAAATATCAAGCAGAAACAAATTTCTCAAAAATTAAATATGTTCCATGTACTCAGCAAAATAAAAAATGTAAGTTACTAAAATACAAAGTGTATTTTAGAGATATTCGTCTATTTCAAAGAAAATAAAACTGATATATGTCATTAAAGATTACAAAATAATGTTTTCCATCAAAAATAGTGTATGTAACATTTATGGTTCTTCTACAAGAGCACTCAAAGAATTTCAGTACATTACAGTCTATGATAGTTTAGGGAAATTAATCCATTTCAAGCACAATAATTATATAAATGTTAGACCAGCATAATCATTCATCACTTAAAGATTGGAAATAACATTTAAAATTCTTTTACAGGGTCTTGCAAAGCTACATGAATATTGATATATAGCTTTTTAGAAGTAACATAGCCAAATTTGGCACAGGAAACACTTCTGTTGGAAAGTGTTTTTATAATTGATGTGTTTATTATTTATTGTTCTTGTTTTCTTATATTAAAAAATTTAAACAAAGGTGCATTTTCCAGCTTTCTCAGCCTCATACCAATTTTGCAGTTTGACTGGACTAATTTAAAGAGGGATAAAACATTCTTTCTAACACAGCTGAAAAAGGACTAGCTATAGCTAATTGGCTAGATGTTTTATCTTTCATATAATCCTCTTGTTCCACCAAACTATGGATTCAGCATTCAAGAATTCATCCTTAGACTTAAAATTGCTAAATGTGCTAGTAATAAAACCATTCCCTATCTGTTCGAGAATTTTTTCATATCTTTTTTTCGTATACTTCTAATTTTTGCTAATCTGTACCGAATTTCTACATATTGCATATCAATTTGGACGTCATCTAGTGCAACTGCAATATATAGTAAACTATCTATAATCTGAACAGTTAACCATCAGATTTATGTCGTTTACTAAGTTGGAAATGTCATTATTAATTTTACGAACTTTGTATGAAAATATAAAAAATATATCATATTTATTTTTTGATAAATATCAGATATATATCCATTGATATATATAAATTAACGCTGGTCAGGTTCTATAAAAATCTAAGCAGGGGTCTTTTGAAAATATTTTCTGTAAACAAGGCTCAAAACCCTGTACATTAACTTTTCTCAAATTCATTCTGTATATAACACATATTCTGCAGCTCAAGAAGTGCTCTAACTTAAAGCAGCTGTAACTAGGTGAATTTTGGTTGTAGAAGCACTTTTTTTTTTTTTTTTTTTTTTTTGTGCATAAAATTGTAAGAAAAATTTTCTAAATATAAATGATAGGACCGGGGGGGGGACCATATAAAAATTTAAATCTTGTAAATTTTATAGGAATTGATTTATTGACTTTGATTGTTTCTGATCTAATAGATTATGTGATTTAAAGTATTTTTGCAACTGGAATTATGTGTTTCTGATTAACGGTTTAGGAAATAGCCATTGGCCACCATTAGAACTGGACACCCTGTATATTACTCAAATGTGAAAAACCTTGTATATATTGTGAAAAACGTTTAACACGAAATTGAGGGGGCCAAAATACTTTTTTGTGTTATAAGAATTTCATGTTAAAAGAAACTTAAAAAAGGACAAAATTTACCAGTATTTTCAACATAAAATTTTATTTCATTTTCCAGTTAAATTACTGAGGGGGGGTATCAGATATGTTTTTTGAAGTATCTAATAGAGAACAATATAATCCACAAAATGTTCAAGGTCATACATTATTTTACAATAATAAAGTATAGGGGGAGAACCCTGCTGATCAGCACCAGCAGAGAAAATTACAGACAAAAAGGAGAATGTAAAGGAAGAGAAATCGCTTCGTGAAAGTTGAACAATTGCATAACCACATTGAACAGTGACTGGTAGCAAACATGCCTCTGAATTTTTTTCTTTCATGTTAAAAGAAAAAAAATGTATTCAGTGGCACAGTATACTGTCTAGACTGTTATATAATTTTGTGTTAACTGATTTTCATGTTAAACATATTTCACTCTGTATATATACATATATATATATATGTATATATATGTATATGTGTGTGTGTGTGTGAAATATATTGCAGCTGGGCAAAGGTGGGCGGTTGGTTAGTGACGGCTCGCTTTTGTAAAGTCGCTGCAAATTGATTGTGTGTGTGTGTGTGTGTGTGTGCGTGTGCGTGTGTGACGGGGCTCGCTTTTGATTTTGTAAAGTCGCTGCAAATTCACATATGACCAGCTGCCCACATTGGTGTAGCAGTCATGCCAAAGAATCAGAAGTACATGACGGGGCCTGGAGCAGACCCAGTTTGTGTGGCTGTGTACATAGCTGTAAGCTTAAATTACACCACACTTCAGACAGGGTCCACAAAGGTTCAGAACATATTTTTATTAACTCTCACACAAATTTTTATGGCAGCAGCAGTCACAGAAGAGCTGCTCTGTGAACTGTGTTTCAAATTATATAAGTGCAAGTCACACGGTTTATACAGTAATCACATAATCCAAAAAGGTGCATTTATTGGCTATTAAAGTGCTTGGATTTCATAGCACCAGGAAATTCTTGTGAGATATGGTGCAAGGTGACCGTGTGAAAGAGGGGAGATATATCAGTTACATGCCAACCACATTGTATGGTGGGTAATGCACTGTACTACGATTTCAGGTTCAATTCACGGCAGTTAGTGTTCGATCCCCGACTGGGCATGGGTCTCATAGTGTCCGTTCTTTAATAGGGAGCGACACTGGTCCACCTACTAGGTGCCCCCATAATAAAATGACCAACAACTGACCGGCCTTTGTGTTGGCCAATGCCTCCAAGGCAGAGGTCCGTCAATGGGAAAAATATATATATATATATCAGTTATGTTTTTATTAAATTTCACAAAGGGACATGGGATTTGTTTTATAAATTTTCTTAGGCAAAGAGCAACATTCTTTTAAATATAAAGGGTAGGAAAGGAGGGACTGCATAGAAATTAAATTTCCTATTTTAATATGTATACAACCCCCAGTAAAAAAAATGCCATATCTGAAAGCAACTCTTAATTTGATGAACTTTTCTATTTGGAAATATGTTTCGATCACTTATGGTTTTTTTTCACTTATGGTTTATAAATTGCCTTAACATCTATCTTGAATCCCCCGATCGATATGTATATATATATATATATATATGTCATATAACCCATAGTTGGCCTCTTTTAAACTTAAATGATAGGCATCTGGTTAAGATATTCATTTTCAGCACATGTGGCCACAGACTGTCAATCTCTTGGTGTCTTGCCAGTGAACTCTACCTCTGTCTACATTATAGAAAATTAGGGTTTTGTTATTAATTTCTGGATCAATCATCTTCTTTTTATCACACAGTTTTTATATTTATGGACATCTGCTCTTTGGCATGAACATTCTTAGCGCTCGAATTCCGGAGAAAGATAAACAAGCACCGTTCCCTCGTTCATCGCCGGCTGTTGTCATATTGACCCACTCATGCATGATAACTAAACACCTTTTCACCGCGGAGATATGATTACCATGCTTTTACTTAAATATCTTTTATTTCTTTTTTCCCACAAAGTAATCCAGACCGACTTTTGTCATACGTGGAGTGGGTGATGTACAGAAATAATGAGAAGGTTCATCTTGAGTATTTTATTTACAATAACAAATTATGTACAATTATATACAAGAACAAATTTAATACGTCTGGATTATATGAGTATGTTAAAGTAAAGTGCGAGAAGAACCTGTACCGCACCAAGTTCAGGAACTTCACAAAGAGTGGTTCAGCAACATCTCACTAGGGGATAACACCACCCTCTAATCACCAATTTGACCAGAAATTAAAAACATAGTCCTAATTTGCTATAACGTAGAAGAGGCGGAGTTCACTGGCAAGACACCAACAGATTGATAGGCTGTGGCCGCATGTGCTGAAAATGAATATCTTAACCAGATGCCTATCATTTAAGTTTAAAAGAGACCAACTATGGGTTATATATATATATATATATATAGGGAGATGATTAAGAACTCTGGCAAAAAACATGTGAGGGGTGGTAGAGAGAGCCAAGACTGTTCCGAATCACATGGCAATGTAAGGTTGGAAACATTATCTTCATGTACCTATTAATAATCATTTTAAAATAATAGTGAGCTTTTTGAAAACAGTTCATCAAAAACTAATGGATCTTTTACAGAAAGCACTTGGCAAAATTTGATTATTAACAGATTTTATTATTGGAGCAAGGGTTATATATTGATTACAAAATTGATTGTTAAAGTGATTATTAACAGATAAAAGGGAACAACTTTTTGGGCTCCACATTACTATGTGATTCTGAACCATTTTAGTTTTGCTACCACCCCTAATATGTTTTTTTACACGAGTTCTGAATCACCCTGTACATATACACACACACACATATATATTTTACAAATAAAAAAACAATGGAAAACAAAGCTCTAAGCAGCTTTCTAGTAGTGAGATGCTTTTCTCAAAACATAAAATAAATATAGATATATTTTAAATATGTATCTTCTGACAAAAGTATGGAATTTATGCAGAAGGCTGAAGATTTTAAATGCAGTAAATTACTATAAAGAATCATTGATGTGGTTGTTCAGTAATATTGTATAGAAAATCTAAAAAATGTTCTGCATATAAATATAAAAAATTTATATATAATGTTACAGCAAACTTCTAGCTCATTTAACACCATCTCAATGACAATCATATTACATATGTCAATCATACATATAATTAACACCATGTTAATTATATGTATGATTTTCATATGTAATAAAACTTTAAGTTTTGAAATAAAGAATTATTCAAAAACATTTTATGATTATTATTATTACTGTTTTATTTAACATAAATATATATTTTTTAAACTTTGTATTTTTCAAAAATAATTTTTAATTTCTTTATAAAAATAAAACTATTTTAAAATGAGTTTCAATATTGATATTTCCAACAGGGACATATTAGAATCATGTAAAGTTTCTGCCCAAGTCACTTCAAATACCACAAGTAAGGATTTTCAACCTCATAAAATAAATAATAATATTCAACCACAGCTACAAAAATTGAATACCTCCCCCCCCCCTTTTTTTTCAGATAGCACTTCACTTTTCAACATTCATATTTAATAAAGCAATAACAATATTAAAAATGTGTAACATTGGGCAAATTTTTTTCATTAATCTTACAAGGTTTATGTGGAATTAAACAAACAAAATGCTTACAACGAATGCTGTACCGCATATCTTCCCATGTAGAGTCAATATCTCCACTCCAGTGACCACTGAATACACCTTGTCCAGCAAAAGAAGCTCTTGATATAATGAAAGGTCTTTTTTTCCTCACACTCCTGATAGCTCTTAATAAAGAGAAACAAACAAATTGTATACCATACAGTATATATGATCTATATACTCACAAACAATCTAGTTATTAAAGAACTTTTGGGTGAAATTGAAACATATAATACAGAATAATGGAAATTCTTTGGAGTAGGGTGGGGGAAAGATGAATACTGTTTTTTGTGAAAAGGGGCTTTTCAAACCATTTTCAAAAGTTAATAAGTTATACTAAAACAAAAATCCTCTGGACACAAATAGACTTTTTTTTTGTGAATGTGTGTTCTATAAAAAATCCACAGCTTTAATCAATCATGGCTTTAATTAATCATGGGCTATTATTTATGCTATTTAAAATTTTTTAAAGCGATTTTGATTATATAAGATTTATAATCATTTTATAACATTAACTAAAAACAATGACATTGATGTAAAACAGGTATGGGTACCCTTTGTAAAGTTGGGAGCTAAACTTTAGGGTGTTAGCAAAATTGTAAGCCATATAATTGGGATTCATATGGGATTTTGAATGGTTACATAGGTTATATAAGGGGGTTTTCATATGTTCTGTGGGTTGGATCAAAAGCTGGGGCAGGGCACATCTGGCCTGTGAGCCGGAGGTTACCTATATATGATGTAAACATAAAAATGATATATGTTCTTAAAAACAAAATTAAAAAATATATTTTTAAAGCATGATTTATCATATTTATAAATTGTGTATCAAAATTTTAAATGTTAATTAAAAAAAAAAACCCTAAATATTTTGGACTAATATGATTTATAATTGTTCACAACACTTGTAAAAAGAATAAGTCAATGTAAAATTTTAAAATATAAAGCTCAATTGAAAAATATTTCACAAAAAGTTTCACGCATTTTAAACATTAACAATCAAGAAACATTAATAATTAATAAGCAACTTTAAAAACACTTTTGCTTATTGAAAAATAAAACAAATCATTATGATCAGTGTTGCTGCTTAAGAACGTTCTGATGAATCAGGCTAATAGTATTTAAAATCGCTTTGTA
Organism: Cheiracanthium punctorium; assembly: GCA_038373885.1. Taxonomy (NCBI): domain Eukaryota; kingdom Metazoa; phylum Arthropoda; class Arachnida; order Araneae; family Cheiracanthiidae; genus Cheiracanthium; species Cheiracanthium punctorium. The sequence goes on along the minus strand of JAWZYV010013682.1, from coordinate 92,018 downwards.
ACATGAACAAAATAATTATGCTAACATAAACACATTTAAAGAGAAAAACCAATAGATGCAGAATAATCCTATGAGTATACAGTATTAGATTTCTGAAAATCCCCGTGGAGGTTAATTTATTGACATTAGGACATAATATTGAATAGGGATGCAACGGATATCAGGCAAACATACTGCATCCCGCCTATCTGGCCAATATGCCGGATATTACAAATATCTGGCCTAAAATTATATACTAAGAACTAACATTAATAAATATAATAAAATTCTAAAAACTAGAATAATGAAAAATGAGAAAAAGCAATGTTTTGTGAAAATATTTTGTTTTCAATATTTTTTAGAATTTATTTTTATCATTTATAGAAAATGAGGGGAGGGGGGAATTAAATACTTTTACCTTAAGATTGGAGTAAATTATTGTGTTAAAACATTGGTTTTCAATCTTTGTAAGAATTCAGTTACCTCCTCCCCCACCCCCATAAATTGACCTTGCTTATGAGAATAGTGTACTTGCTGTAGTACTGTTATCTGGCTGTGAGTAAATGTCCCCCTCCCCTAATTTTGAGGAGGAAAGTAAGGTAAAGTAAGGAAATTTGTTTCACTGATTTTCCAACAGTTGAATGGAAACACTCTTTCTTTCAAGAACTGATTTTTAAAGATATTTATCTAACTCTTGAAGGAGAACATCAATCCAACTAGAAACAATCCCAAAAGATTTCTGATTTTTGAGTTAAATGATTTAGAACTAATGGGAAAATTTAAAGAAAAAAATAACAGCTTAATGATCTAAAAAAAACTAGTGAAAATAAAACAGAAAAAGCAGAAAATATACTGCTGCCGGATAACCGGATAAAAGTTTGGCTGGATATTCAGTATCAGGCCAAATTGATATTCATTGCATCACTAATATTGAACACATCTTTTCATTTCAATTTTTTAAAACTTTTCAGTGGTCTATCCACTGAACATTATTTACAACATGCTGTAATTAGAAATCCTCCATGTTCCATATCAATTGCTAGTCGGGAAGAAATTTCACACAGCACATCTATTCAGACATCTAGTAAATACTTCATAAAATAAAACACACTTTAACATGATTAATTCATAATAACTTACTGATAGGTGGCAACAGCTTCATGATAAGCATAAAGGTTATGTTCATTATAATGCGTTGTTTGGTAGTGATTTGCAGTCATGCATAATGTCTTTTTTATCAAAGAATTACCTGCAGGGAGGTACTGTGGATTTTCATATGGAGAATCCGGACAACCATCAATACCTCCATTATTAAAATTTGAAGGTTCATTCATATCCTGCAATCATGATTTTAAAATTAGTTTACACTATAGTTAAATTTAGTTATAATGACATGTTTGAAATTATGACCTTGATCTTAAAATATTTTTGAACTTTAATTGTTCTTTTAAAAAAAAATATGTTTGTTATGTTTAAAATTAATTTTTCAATATTTTAAAATACACTTCACACAACCAGTGCGAGATTATATTTCATATGACTATTGCATGTGCTCTCCCCCATTTCTTTCAAAGTCACAGACTATTATTATGTTGAAAACTATTAAGTGGTAGTGTACTTTTTTACCTCCTGAAAAACCTTTCAGCCAATGATTAAATAAGACTTTTTTGTTTGTATATTTCTTAATTCAATGTTAATTTAATATTTCATGCTGTGATTTTAATTTGCTTCAAGCTCTAAGAAGGCAAAATAACCCTACAAAAAAAGTTAGTCCACCTGCCATTCTGTCAGTGACACTTTCATTGTTTGCACACATCACTTGAAAGAGCTTAAGCAAATGGAATGAAATTTGGTAACATCATTGGTAGTAAATTAACTTAAACACTACGAGGCAAATTCTTCAAAATTTTAAATAAATTTTGAGAGAATTGTTTTTTGCCTGTGCATCGTGTAAAAACGGCTACAACAAATGGTAAGTTGTTGCTCAACTGTAGCAATAGGTACTGAATTAGCTTAAAATTTTGAAAAAATTATGCCAACTTAAATCATTCAAAATAGTTGTCAAGGTTTCAGATTTTTGGCAGTATATTGCCTGATTGGCAAAAAATACTTTGGTTTGTAATTTAATGAAAAATGAATTATTAATAAAATATGATCTAATAAAGCAATTGACATGCAACCATTGGCGTAAATTGTTATGTAACATTTGGGGGGGGGCGGCAAAATATTTGGTATTGTAGAAAATACTGTTTTCAAGTAGATGATATCTGAACTTTAAACATCAAAATTTATATGCATAGGTGTAATTAATCATAGAACACTGCACCCAGCTTAAATTAAATCAGAAAAAAAAGGAGATCCTTGTAAAACTTCAGAATCTTGTCCATTAAGGTAGTAGAAACCATTTTTAAGAAGTGAAATTTATATGAACATTGATTCTTTTTTTCTACTAGATCCCACATATGTCAACTTAAGAACATGAACTTGCTTCAGGTATTTAGTGCTTTAGAGTTCAGGAACCTTTCGATTATGTCTGAATGAAAAAGGAGATCCTTGTAAAACTTCAGAATCTTGTCTTGTAATTATGACCTCAATTTTAAAATACTTTTGCACTTTAATTGCAAATAAAATTTAATCATGAAAGTTTTGTTCTGTTTATTTATTTATTTTAAGAAAAAGGAAAGCTATTACCCTAGTGTAAAGAATGGGCACTCACCTAATAATGTCATACATATTCTGGCAACTTGAAGAATGTTATAACTGGGATCAAATGTAATTTCAAATCTTTGAATGATGATGAAGCTTTTTACTAATGGTACTAACATTGTACAAGTATCTAATTTCTCCATAATAAGTGCATGTGTTTAGTGAGGTACTGTTTGTGTGTGAAGTAATCTCCATTTAAAAATTATAAAACACAGTAAATTTCAATTTTTATTTAATTAATTGTTTTAAATTTCTTTTTTTTTTTTTGTAATTTTTAATTTTTCTACCAGCCTTTATTTAATATTAGAGTTTAAGAACATTTTACAGCATCAAATACTACATTTATCAAGTTTTTCACAATAATGCAGCATCCTTTACCTTTTGATAAAAACTGAAAAGCACAAGAAACATGTGTATGTATGTATCAAGTTCAGTTGTGTTTTAAAATCAGTTTTAGATTACTGATTCCTAGTGATAGAAATTGTGTCAGTAGTATTTACTATTGGGAATCTATATGTTTATCAAAAAATTTCCACGCATTTTTATTTACATATATATTTTTAATGATGAAGACAACTTTTGATATAATTGTATTTTTGGTGATTTCAATAACTCCAGTTTTGAAAATTTAAGTAAATTTGGGTTTTGCTTTAATTTTTTTATGGCTGATAATTTTTTTAAATTATTATTTTAATGTTTCCCTATTTAACGATGTTTCATTCTTTAAAATCTAATTACTAAACCTTTCTAATTAACATTAATTACTATACTGACCTTCAGTGTCAAAGATATTCATAATATGTTTTGCTTCAACGTCATACTTCATATCAACCACCGATTAACGCACGTGGCAGCGAAGTTATGTCATCAGTTTTTAACTGTGAGAACGTTGCGATCTTGTATCAATTGCATGATAACACACATGTGTTTTCTCCCCCCCCTCTACTACTTGAGTCCAAAGGTTGGCAGTTTTATAAAAGAAAGGAGAAGCAAATGTATTCACAATTAAGGAAGAAATGAGCTGAAGCAAACATGTTTTGGAAGGAGTCTCGACAAGACTTAACTGGCGGCCGTTACCCATGGTGAAAAGAGGGTATAAAAGGCAGGAGTTGTAGGGAGAGAAAGAGATTCTTTTCTACCAGCAAACATTGAACATGTGGTGATAAGTTCCAAACATTTGACATTCCCAAGAATGCTGCCGGCAGCAGATCTATGAGATTTCTGAAATTTCTTCACACGGTACCATGTTAACTGCATAAGATCTTAATTTGCATGTTGTATGTTTAATCCTTTTTTCAAATCTTTCACAATTAATACCTTTTTCATATATCAGCCAATTATGTTTTTTTCTTTATTTTTTTGACAGTCGAGGTTTATCATCTACTTTACATATTTGCTGTAAAATGCTACAGTTAATCATGTTTGTTTCTTGCATAAATAATTTCTTATGACGTTTCTATCAATAGTAAATATGTGTATTTTTATAATGATTTAATTGATTTATATTAATGCAGAAAAGATATATTTGGTAATTGTTTAATTTTACACAGGATTCTCAGGGTCAACCAGCTCTGGAATTTTTTGCATAGTTGGTAAAAGTAAATTAATCAGCCTGAACACTTCAACTTGCCTAATATGCTAGATAGTTTTATTTTAATGTAGTGCATTTGATTCCTTTCATTATACTTATCTTGCAAACACAACACTCTGCTATATTCAGAATTGAGATATTTAAAGTGTTGGAAGAAGTTAATATTCTATTAAATCATTTTTAGAAAAAAAATTTAAGTTATGTTAAATGTAGACACAACAATTCATACATAACTTTATAACCTTTGGTATTAGCAATATGTACAGTACAATAATAAATACTTACAATCCAAACTCCATCATACTTAATTTCTTTATGTAATCTTCTGAATTGCCTGGTCCAATAAGGAATAGCAGCTGGATGGGTAAAGTCAGGATATACAAGAGTTCCTTTTGTCCATACCTGATGAGAAATATTATTATCAAACGTATTCTAAGTGATCTATGCATTTAACAACAATGATAGACTTACATCATGTGAATATGTAAAATTATTTTTTTTTAAAAAATAGTTTTCAATAGTATATTACGAGTATATTCTACATAGCCAAAAGAAATGGAACATTTTGGCTTGTGGATATTTTTCTGAATATTTAGATAAACTAGTCTGCAATTTTAAGAATATTTGAATTTATACTTTTTCTAGTAACCACAAGAGTAACTTTGGAGCCAATAAATTGAAAAGAAAGCAAAATACTTTTGGGTTATCTTGTATCATAAAAATCTGGAAGAAAACTAACTTTTACAAAATATTTTATTTGTGTGATATATTTGTGTACATTAACATGTACAATCATAGTTAGAGTTCAACTGATTTTATAAAAGCACTAGCTTATCTATCACAGAGCATCTGCATGTCAGTATGGTTATTCCAGTTTCTTGAGAAATGTAACCAATTATTGTGACAATTAGTAATATTTGATGAAAGTGTATGAATAAAAAATAAATAAAATTGTGCTTTAAAAATTAAACTGATTTCAGTATCCTGTTCCATTTATTTTTTTAGCAATACTTTTCAAATAGAAATACATATTAATAGCATAGCTGCCAACCTTCCAAGAAAAAAATAAGGAACGCAGCACTTGGTCATAAAATCAGAAATAAGGAACACAGTGAGTGGTCATGAAATGTACCATTAAATGTACAATTAAAAATTTTACATTAACAAAATTATATTATCATACGTATAGAGATGATTTGCATATATAATCATTAATTTAGAAAAATAAAATATACTTAACTTTGCTTGTTTTCTACAATAGACTTAAATGATTAATGTAATAAATTTCTGAAAGAATAAGATAAATATCATTCAATTAAATTTATTGACTTATTTGAAATATTTTGACAACTAAGCATAAATGCTTTGCAAAAAGCTGAAAATGTACACGATTTTCCTTTTTTTTCTATTAATTTTTCAGAATCCTTACACAGAAGCTGGGAAACGGAACATTTTGGCTTAAATACGTATTTACGGAACTAAGTTCAAAAAACGGAACGAATCCGTATAATACGGAACAGTTGGCAGCTATGTAATAGTTAGAAGGTGAGAAAGTTTAAATTTTGCTTCTAAGAGGCAGAAGATATTCATAAATGAATTTTACAAATTTTACTGATTACTTTTCCAATGAATGGTGCTGTTCCATTAGAATCTCTCACAAATACACCATCATCCATCCCTTCATCATATGGAATATAGACTTTTTCAGAATCACTAATACCAGGGTCCTGAAATACAGGAGAATAAAAAATGGTGACGTTATATTAATAGTCATGTGAAACAATTTTTATAGCATCTTGAAATAGCATATTTGAAAAACAACATAGTCTCTTTTGACAGTCAGAGCAAAAATTATTCCTTCCATTCTAACCATTTCTTTATTATTATATGATGAGCTAGAAGTTTGTTTGGGGAAATGCTCAAATAAAAAAAAAGCACTTCATATGATCCAATATAGCAGTGGTTTCCAAATTTTTAACATTGAGATCACTGTTTAGAACCAAACATGGTACTTTTCAGTTAGCCGGGTGCAAATGTCGCCAATTGTGAATCAAACACGAACGAGCGAAGTAGCCAGGTGAAGCAAATGACAAAACAGTCAACAGAATAAAAGTCAAAAATGTTCAACTATAAACAAATATTAATTAATAGTATGCAAAACAAGTTCAACTATAGACAAATACTAATGAATTCTAAACAAAACAGTTTTACCCCAAAAGAATGCTTACAATTATTGTTTTTTTCAGAATACAGTGATGTCCTTGAGAATGTGCTCAAATGGATCGTGTACGCCTCGTCTCCAGATACATTCAGCGAGGTACGACTCCAAATGATGGTGAGAAGTTCCCCGATGCATTTTATTTCTCCAATTGGCACAGACCCAAAGTTGTTCGATTTTCTGAGTGTTTGCACCAGTGTCGGGATCAACGAAATTGTACCTATGATTGACTTTGAAATGCAGTAGACCAGCTTCTTCCATTTTAGTTGTTTGTTTATGGTTGTAAGAAATTTGGCGGAATTCTACATTATTTGGCAATTTTTCGCTTGCGCTCAGAAAACAGAAAAGAATCCCAAACATACTGTGACCCATTTTATTCTCAGCTCATTAAAATTTTTCAGATACTTGACTAGCAAATTGTGGAAGGGTACATACATTCAAAGTCTTGTCCAATCTCCCAAGAGTTGACTCACAACCTACAGAGTTTAGGAAATACTGCTGTACAGCAATCTTTCTCAATCAGTGGTATGTAAAATGCCCTCAGAGGGTATGAGAAAAGAAAGATGTAACAATGGACGTTTATAGATAGATTTCAAACTGTGCACTCTAATTCATGAGTCACTTGAGTCAAGTTAGTGACAGCAGTACTATACTTAGTCAACCTGTATGTGTCTCATGTGCTTACAAATTTTTTTAATTCAATTAAATGTGCATAATTGCCAATATACACAATTTTTGTAATAATAAGTAAAAATGCCTATGTATAATACTGTATTATTACTGTATTTGTACAGTAGCTATTAGCATACATAGCAGGGTAGTAGTAGTATACATAGTAGGGTAGGGGAATGGAGTACATAAAACAGTGATGATAGGTCAAGGGGTATGCAAAGGGAAAAAAAAAGGCTCAGAAACATTGCTATACATAGATAATTTTAATTATTAAATTATTAAACAGATTGCCTCCCATATTTGGAAGAGGAAGTATATTTATATAATTCCTGATTAGGAGAAAGTCTTAGAGAGAATGTTTTTTTTCCAACTCCAAATTTTGTTGGTTACAAAACAGATGCATGTAAAATAAAATAACCAGCCTTATTGGTCTCAGTAATGGTCAAAGCCTGGTTAGTAAGTTTCTGTAATGAAAGCAGAAAAAAGAGGCTTTTCTTTTTGTCAATCTAGATTATTATTGCCTATTAAGAGTTATTATTGTCTTGTTTACATCATTGTTGCAAAAAGGACAGAATACATCTGCACCTTTAAAAATTTGATTAAAAAAGTAATTAAAAAAATTGCAACAAAACAAGGCAAAACTTAAGCCTGAAACAATACAACATAAATGGCAACAGTGATAAACTTTTTAAATTTAGCTTTTAATCTCTACATTCCCTTGTATTCACGTGATAAGTTCTATAACTCATGTATCCTCTTGTAGATACATAATCTAAAATTTAAAGTCCATGTTAGTACACATTTAAAAGATACATCAAACAATGTGGTTTACTTTATTGGAAGTTCTTTTTAGATTATTTTACAAGAGGTGTTAGGTTACAAATACTCATAGTATCACACAAAAGTTTCATAAGTGTAAATGAAACAGATACAATTAGATTAAGGACAGTGAGGTAAAAAATCAGTATTGAAGTACATGCAAACTTTATCTAAGAGAAGACTTGTTTTACACAAACAGTTTTTAATCTGAAAATGCTTTCATAGGATTCAACACATTGGCTGTTACCATAAAAGTGGCATTCCACATGTGTGTTGGGATATAAATAAATAAATGTACGGAATAGAAATTTTCATTCTTCTGCAGACTGACAATGGGCAAAATCATATTTTTTACTTTCTTATGAAGTGAAGGAAGTATTGTGATAACAAAAAAAAAAAAATTTAGATATTCATATTTTGATAATAAAACTGATTTTGACCATTAATAAAATTACTAAATTTACTTACGATAAGTTTCTGCATGATATCTTAACTTATATATGTATGCATGCACAAGTACCTACTGCATGATCCAATACATTTTGACAAATAGTGAATCAATTTTGACCAGTTATGGAAAGACATCTGCACATATTTATCGTGTATAATTCAAAAGCAATTAGTTGTAGAATGTTGTTTTGCATTTAGGACTAATATAACATCTAGTTTTGCACTTTTTTTATTGCAATTGACTGGATAGTTTATTTACAGGGTCACCCAAAAGACTTTCATTGCTTTAAGTTCAAGGACATCTGCAATGCACTAAAAGTCTGGACAGTCATTGCTTAAACCATGCCAAAAATCTTATGAACTGTTGTCAATTTTGGCAAAATATAGCCAACTACCAAAAACGAATTTCAATGTTCAATTCTGCTATATCTTCTAATATATAAAATTCTCCTGTCACAGTGTTTGTCACCTAACTCCTCCGAAACCACTCGACCAATTTTAATGAAATTTTCTATGTATATTCGTTAGGTCATAGAATAGGTTTTTAACTATGTCTCATACCCCTAAGTCATAAGGGCGGTCCACCCCAAAATGTTTAGCCCCAGAGTGCTATTAATTTGAATCAGGATTTCTGTGTAGACATTAGCGTGTCGAATCACTTTTCAAATGTGTTTGCCAGATAATGTGGAGAGGGGGGGGGGGGGAAGTTAATAAAATGTTGAAAGTTGCACAAGGTTTGCAATTTTTGATAATTGATCGCTAAATGTGGTGCCAAAACGCGACAATGTATTATAAATACATTTCCCGTATAGTTAAAAAACGTCTGGCGTATATTGTAAAAGAGTTTTATTAGGCGATTTTAATATAGATTTCTATTCCGAAGAAGTGCTCTGTGGAACAAGAAAGGAAAACACGGTACACTCATGGATTATGATGTCCATTCCAAACAGTATTTAAAATGTCTTTGCGGTATAGTTGGAATATGCCTACAGGAAGAACATGCCTGGAAGAAATTCTAAACAGTTTCAGGTGGCGATTGTAAGATAGATTTCGATTCCAAAGATGTGTTTTATGGTACGAGAAAGAGTTGATTCCTATTTTAGCGCCCCCACTCTCGCCAACCTAAAAAATTCCCGTACTTTGGCGAGCTTTGCAGTCATGGGTCTCTGGGAGTTATGCACAAGTTTCAACGGTACATACGTATTTTCCAGGCGGTCCGCCAAGACAAGCAATTTTTTCACCAAGATAAATGCCAGGCACATGAAATTGTTGATGGTTTGGAATATGATTGGCAATGTATTTAAAATCTATGAAAAAGTAGTTTGGCGGAAGTGACCGCCGAGTTAATACGTAAGTACCGTTTCAACGCGCCCAAAAGAACTAGATGACAACTAAAGTAAACAAACTAGCGATAAACGCACCAGTTAAGGAAGTTGAAGACCCTTAATTATTAAAACTTCATTAATTGGCAATCCAAAATAAATATTGTAACGGCATGCTGTACTTACATGTTGTTCCAAATCGCCATTTTAATTCTAAATTACGATTTCTACATAAATGCTGGTAACTGCATATGTTTAATCATCGCCTCCTTGGCGAGAGTCGAGGCGTTAAAGTAGGAAACAATATATAAAACGGAGAAGTATAGTTGTGATATACTTGGCGAAGATTGTAAAATAGTTTTAGTAGGCGATTTTAAGATAGATTTCGATTCCAAAGATGGGTTTTATGAAATAAGTAAGAAAAATACAGCACAGTCATGAATAATGATAACACTTTCCAACTTAATGGAATAAGGACGAAAAATAGGGACGTCGCATAAATTATGATACGATTTTAATATATAGCACTATAATGCGTATTTAAAATCTGAAAGTGTTTCAGATTTTCATCCTTTTTTTTGGGGGGGGGGGGGAAATTTTTTATGGAATGACTATCAATAAGTCTCAAGGCCAAACTATGTCTGTTTGTGGATTAGATTTGAGCACACCATGTTTTTCACACGGACAGTTATACGTGGCATGCTCTCGAGTGGGCAAACCATACAGTGGGCATCCAGTTTGTTTGTCTTATCTAAAGATGGGAATAACAAAAAATATTGTATACTCTATTGCGTTAAAGGATTGATATTATTTTTTAGTAAAATTATTGTAATTAGCGATATATATAAATTTAAAGAATAAATTACAATGAATTAAAAATATAAATGTTTGGTATTGTGTTATTTTTATATTCCAGCATCGTTCACAGCGCTCCATGCCTCTTCCACTCATATACCACATCCTCACAAACTTACAATAAGTTAGTCATTTCTTTCTACTAAAATAATCCTAGGAATAATTTATATGGCAAAACAACGTTTGCCGGGTCAGCTAGTATATGTATACATATACAGTAAAATGGCTAAACTTATGAATCAAGGAATCATTCACACATCAGTTATGGTATTCTAATATATTCAATGAACGTAAAATCGTATCCAAAGTAGATATATCCATCAAATAGGATATCTGAAGAGTTAGTAAAATTGAAAAATGAAATGGACTTGTAAGGAATAAAGCAAGGGTAGTAAGCACTGGCTATCCTCTTCAGGTCCCACAAACTGAATACTTTCTACCAAAATAAAAACAAAATAACAGGATTTCAATGTAGGTATTTAGCACAGAAAAAGCTAAATATGTAACAAAGGGGGGGGGGGCTATCCTGTTATCAAATACAAAAATGGAGGCAATATGGCCAAAAGCATGGAGACATGGCTTGAAGATAGTGTGAAGAGTGTTCATAACTGTTGCTAAAAGAAGAGGAGAAATTACCAGTTGCCAGATTTTAAAAGTTAAATAATAACAACAATTAAATAATTAAAAAATAAAAAGTAAAAATAATAAAAATAGTAGTAATTGCATGATATATTAGATATATAATATTTAAATAGGTATACATCTAACTACGCCTTTACATCACTATTATAGTAAAAATAACTCAGAGTATGTCTGATATTGCTATAAAAGAAAAAAGAGATAATTTAAAAAATACCAGGGATCATCCATTCTTTTGTTTATGTAAAGTTTTTTTTCAGAAATCAACAAACAAGTACTAATAAGAACCCATAATTTACTGATAATTCTATTTTTTTTTTTTTTTTTTAATTTTTCATGTAAGCCAGTGACCAAAACCCTAACCTCCTCAACCAAGAATTCCTAAGAGTTTCTATGTTTATAGTATTTCTAATTGCAGCTAGGAAATAAAATTGATTTTAGAAATCTGGTAGGGTAATTATATCTTAATACAGTATTATACAAAGAAGATATATTATCTGACTTATAATTACTGGTACAAAGAGACATTACTCTATATAGATAATTAGCTATAATATTTCTAAATACAGATATATGCATACATGATGTAAAATCAGTGAAACTAATTACATTAAAAGTAAATTCATCTCTCTTATTGTGTAAATTAAAGTTAAGATATCTATCATCTTTTTTTTAATATTTGTAAATCAAGAAAATTAATATTGTTATTTGGTAAAAGATTTTTAACTAATTCTAAATTATCAGAATAGGCAATGGGCAATATACCTGTGTTATGATAATTATCAGTAGCTATAATAATAATGTCATCTGCATACCTATATAAGTGAGGAGTTATCATAATTAAATAGATAACGGTCAGCTAAATAACTAGAAGTAGATCCACCTTATGGTATACCTAAGACTTGTTTATAAAGTTTATTATTGTGCAGTATATAGTTATTGTATATTATAAATTTAAGTAGATTTTTTAAATAATTAAATGAAAATTGTGATGGTAAACTTTATGTATTTATGCTGTTATTAAATAGATCTTTAAAGTCATATGTAGAGATAGAAGAGATATTTTGTAAATCTTTTATTTTTTAGATCATACCTGTTACTATTAGATATGAAGTTGCAGTTAGCCTTAATATATAAATTATGCATAGAAGTTAGTATTTTAAGTAATGTTTTACTAGCTATATTATTGTAAATTTAATAAGAGTTTTATGAAATTTATGAATTAGTACTAAGTATGGATTAAGATTATCATGTTTCAGGTTAAGCACCTTATGGTATGCTAGTAGCTTTTTATTAAATAGACTCAGTAGTATTATCTGTCCTAATGGGAATTAACATATGAATGGTAATAATCACTCGAACATAAACAAGTAAAAGAATCATCCGGTGAAAAATTCTTACAAAATAATTATAGTTGAATATTTTTCTAGCCATGGGTATAGGATTTTTAAAAGGTATTTTGATATGTAGGTCCTTAATCAGGAAATGCTCTGTATGTTTAGAAAGAAGTTGATTGAATTTTATATTACTAAAAGAAGGATGGGTATAATTTACAACAAAATTAGTATTCAAATGAGATTGTTTATAGTTGTTTTTTACGATATCATGTTTAAGAATATTTGCTTGTACAATCATAAGGTCATAAAACAAATGACTAAAGTGTTCTGACAAAGTATTTTTAGATATTTTTGTATCAACTTCTTTTTAATAGAGAACACAAAAGTCCAGACAGGTATCCAATTGAAATTACTATTATATGTAACGGTCATTTGTTGAAGTTTAGACTTGATAACACTATTTGATAGAATGGTACATGTTATGTTTTGAAGACTTACAAAAAATCTTATAGTTCCAAGCAGAATATCTATTTAAATTTAGTTATCTTATTAAATTTAGTTAGTTATATAGTAGGCACATATTTTGTAGGATCATATTTTCTGAGTAGTAATGGAGATGTTTATTATGTAAAATTTGGTTGAGTCCATAAGGATAACATGTATTATGGTCGTACATTAATTGATCCGAATATTAATAGCAGGAATCTCAATATTAACGTGTTCAAACTCATGGGTATGAGCATACTCAACATTAGCTGAATGATCATTATTTAAGAAATTTTTTACACTATTACGTTGTAAATTAATATATATATATATATATATTGCAGTCATTAGGATAACAATATTTATTTTATTGAAGAACTATAATGCATAGTAATGCATGACAATGCTCACAGCACGAAGGGGAACTATATATAAGCATTTCACAACTATCACCAGTGATGTTTAGGGCAGTCAATGTTAAAAAAAAAATCAGTTTAAAACATTGATATTTGATATGAATGAAATGATATAAATTTGATGTTCTGCTAATGGATATTTATTCCCTAAACCCCAAAAATACCATAAGGACTAATAGATTTTAATATGCAAATTATAAATAGTGTAATTTTGAAATTATGAAAAAATGTCTTAGCATTCATATTTTTAAATTAAATTTATTTCATAATTATATATACAATTTCAACATAATGCCAACAAGTAATGCACAATTCATATTAATATGATTGTTGATAGAAAGTTAATAGAATGCATGCATTTAAAATACAGTGTGTTGAGAAAGATTATCACTTTAAACATTAATAATAAAAATAGTAACAGGTGAAATGAAATGCTGTTTGCTGCAAACAAAGAAATAAAAGAGTTTTTTCACTTAGCAAAGCATTTTGCTATTTAGCAGTCTGATTAGCTATCCTCACTGTTACCCCAAAAATGTAAACACTTGGAGAGAAATCGAGCACAGGCTCGACATTCTTCATACTGACAGATCTCACACACAGCCACATTCAAGGTACTGTAAACAATCTTCTGCAGCAAACTGCATTTCATTTCACATATTAGTACTTTTGTTCTTAATGTTTAGAACAATAAAGATCTTTCTTGGACAAACTGAACTCTAAATGCATGCTCTTTTATGTTCCTTTTGCTGCAAATAAATTATCTGGCTCGAAATTTTTAATGTGTTTCACTACCTTAATCCAAAATTTAAATAACAAAACCAATATGATAATTATTGGTGAAACAGAGTTACAGCTGTGAAAATGTAGCAAAACACTCTATAAAAAGTTCCTCATCTTGTATCTTTTAGAAGAATTAGATTTTCTATTCCAAGAATAAGAGATATTTCTAAAGAGATTCTAAAGATGATTTATAAGATTTCTAAGAGAGATAAGAGAACTGCAATTTCCATCCAGTTGTGATAATGATGACAACACTGAAATTAGGCCTGGAAGCACCCACCAGGAAGGCAGGAAATTTCCAGTCAGGCTTTCCCATATATATTGTATATAATAATGTGCATGTGTGTTCTCAATAACCTGTAAGTGGGTCGCCATTTTATATGCATTTACCAGGATGCTGTGATCGAAACCCCATTGATTAATGTATTGCACAGGTGATGACAATACAAAATAAACAATAAAAATCAATTATATGAGAATGAGAACTAGCCTTCAGATAATGACAACAAAAGAAGTAAGATAAGATGCTTTGAATCAAATTACTCTGCTCAACATTCTTATCAGATAACTTTACAAATAATTTCAACACAATAAAAAACATGTCATCATAAAAATGTTCAAAAAGACAATAAGAAAGAAACAACAAAATACTATTGCTTGCATTTGTTAACAAAGCATTGTTTAAAGCAGAAACAGAGATAAATAAATGATAAAATGCCTCAAAAAGGATGTTTTACTAAAATAAAACTGAATCATAAGTTCACCAATATCATTAATTATACAAATGCCTTGAAACCTTCCTAAATAAAAAAATCTAAGACCGTGAATACTACAGGCAATGTATTTTCTTGATTTACTTACTAAATCCTACAGGCTCATACCATCTGATCAACAGGCTAGATAAAATAACAACATGCTAAATAATATTACTTGATGGAGACCACTTCAAGGCAAATTCACTTGTATTCACATTATATCTAAAGAAAATCACCACAACAAAAGACAGTCAGCCTGATCAACTGAGTGGATTCAAACTTAGGTTCTTGCACTGCCCTTATATTCTCCAAATAAATTCAAGCAGGATATGAAAAACAATCAGATACCAGTGAAGCTGTAACTTACGCAGATATCTGTCTGATTAAATGTAGATAAAGTATTTTATACTGTCAGTCTAAATATTATACAATCTGTTTAAAATTTCAATCAAACTGGTCAAATAATGCTATCAGAGATATTTTCTTTCAAAGCTGAAAAATCGCTAAAATTCAGGGAAATGGAATTTTAATGATTTCTGAAGTAACTAATTTTTTTTCCCCTTATTTTTCTGTGTATATTTTTGAAATATAAAATCAGTCAAACAATGAAATCTGACAGAATTAGTAATATAATTTAAATGCATGACATAAAATATTATTGATTCAATGACATCAATTTATTACAGTGAGAGAGAGGAAAAAAAATAAATAAATAAACCCTGAAATGTTCACTTAATAATGCTGCTTAAAAAACAAATGTTGAAATATTCAGATATCAAAAATATTTATTTTGTATTCTCCAAGAAAATTCATTGGAATAAGCATGAAGAACTATTTTCAGTGAATTACAGATGCAAAAGTAGGGAAAAAAATTATCATGGTATAATTTTTCAACACTATTAATTTAAAAGAATTACTCTATTGGAGCAACTTAGTGCAGATGAAAGTTGAGAATGATTGGGTTTTCAGAATTTTATAATAGTGCATTTTTTCTACATTTTTTACATATTGGAGCAAAACTTCCGAGACGATTGGTCTAACACTGTAGATTTGTACATGACATAAATACAAAAGCAGATTTTCTGCTTTATTTATAAGATATTTTCATGCAATGACTAAATTTAAAAAGAAAATTAAGAAAAAGTATTAAAAATGAAATTAAAACTAATATAAAACATTTAGTACATACTATCATTAAAACGTAATGCATTCCTCTTGAATGGATATCTTCAACAAATTCAGGTAAGCCAGAAAAATTCTTTTTGTCATAGGTGAAATCTTTAAACTGGTCCATATAATCAATATCATTCCATTGTACATCCTAAAAAAATTATGAAAAATTAAAAAAATATATTTGTTTATCTGTTTCTTACTACATTAACTTCTTCCCAGCGGGGAAATTTTGGCTGTGCTGTTTCAGAAGAACGGGAGCACCTGAAACATGCTTTCCCCCATTTCAGTGACTCTTAGCTGAAGCTGCTATTTGTGCAACAATCATTCATGGATTACCCTTTCCCGCCCCTGAAGCAAAACGAACTTCTTGAACAAGGGGATTCCATTTACGTGTATATTCTCCTTTTCAGGAAGTGGGGTGCAACTGAACTGATGGATGGATGTTGACATCTCTCCCCACCGGTCCAGTACAGGTGAACAATTACAGAGGGGGAAAGCATTCGTTGGTCGAAATATGATCCATGCTCGTCCTTTAAGGTGTTCTATGGCTTGGTTGAAAAACCAACTGCCCATCCTCAAAGGGTTAAGAAATACATGCATATATATATATATTTTAATAGAATAAACTATACACATAAACTAAAGTACAATCAGATCTCAATAACTGAATAAAAGTATTTCAGTTCATTAGCCAAAATTGCCTAACCAGATATAAACCCGGTGTAATGTCATTAGATAGTGTAAGTGGCATTGTGTACACTATTGGATGGTAATTTGAAATCACTCAGTGTAATCAGATAAGAATGGAAATTCTACTTTTGCCACATTATATTATATTAACTTTAAAAAACGAATTATTTATCAAAAAAGCAAAAGGACTTACAGTTCTAACAAAATGTAGCTTAACAAATTTAAAAGCAAGCATGCTAGTTGCACAAGTTGCCAGTGCTAATTACTAGGTTGATATACATATTTTCTTATAAAATATAATGTAACTTACTAAAGGAATTCCAGCATTTATTGTTCGTAACATTGTTTCTCTAGTTGTCTTCAATGAATTATACCCATAACGACAAAGTTGGAATCCCAAGCTCCAAAAAGGAGGCATAAAGGTTTTGCCAACAATATTACTATATTGTTCAGCAACATTTTTTGGTGTTGGTCCTGCCATAATGTAAAAATCGAATATACCACCAATTGGACGAAATACAATAGCTGGCGAAGGCTGCAAAATGACATCTGTAAATAATTTTTAGAATAATAGTAAATTACTTAAAATTATATACATAAACACAGTATGTATTAGCAAAAAAGACATAAAATTGATAAAGTAAAGGAAATTAACTTTAATTTATTATTTTGCCATCATTCAATAACTTAATGTATATTTAAAAAAAATAATAAGAAGAACGGTAAATTCTAGTAGAAAAATTTGATTTTTGAGTTCTATTTTTATTTCTATAATTTTTCTATATCATACATTTAACCCTTCCACTTTCAATCTGCCCGTACCGGCTCAAAATGCACGCTCCTAGATCCGGCCTTACACCAGGACGAAGCTTCGTGCCCCCGTACTTTGCAACACCCATTTACAAGTGTCAAGTGTGAAAAACCCCTTTCTCGTGTTTGCTATTGTAACCCCCTTCCCCTTTGGGTCATCACATGGTGATCAATTGCATTTACGAACGGGTGCTTTTCAAATCCTTTGAGGGAGGCACTTCCACTGATTCTTTGCACTCCTGTTTTGACAGAGATATATCTACACAAGTACAAAAGAAACGTGTTTCGTGGGGAAAGCATACAAAAACATTTCTCGGGCGTTTTCGGGATTTTGAGCAAGGATTCCAAATCAAAGCTTGGGAGCGAAAGGGTTAATGGATTCTTTAAGTGGTACAAAACATAAGAAATATTATAGTACCTTACATACAATGAGTACAAAACTATCTGTTCAAGATAGATAATAGTGTTTACTTTGAAATCTTACACTGACTGTAAATTCCATATTTGTGGATTAAATATGGGGCAAACTGTAAATGAAAATACTTATACGTATATAGAGCTACAACTCATAATTATTTCATATTTGAATACAATCCATGGATTTGTATTTTTAATAATCTAATATATCACTACTCTGTGCTGATCAAGGATTAATTCTAGAATTCATCAGATACTGTGTACATGCCACCAATGTTAGGCAAAAAGACCTCGGCAGAATTTTAGCAGTTTCTAAAGTATGCCAAAATCCAAGAATTTTTCTCTTTCCAATGAGTATCTAAACTATGGATCGATCTAAACAAAGAGAATTGGTTTTAAACAACACCTTTCATAATATGAGTTACATACTTTCTAGCTTTACATTTTTATTTGTTATAAGTATTTGTTAGGCCATATTTTATCTCATTACTGTATTTACCCGTGTATACCTCAATCCCCACGATGATAATATAAGTTGGCCCCCACTTTCCTGATTAAGAAATTTGATTTTTTAAAAATCCTGCATATAAGTCGACCTACCACTTTCCCGATCAAGAAACTTTAATTTTTTTAAAATGCATTTATTCAAAATCATCTGAAAAAAAAAAAGAAATTACTAAATATACAATAATAAAGATAATAATATACAAAAGTAATATACAAAATTAAACTGATAATAATGAATAATAATAATATGATGCTACTGATAGTATGATATGGTAATGTACTAATATACAAAGTTAAATTGATTCAAGACCCGATTCAGTATCAGACTGGTCAAACAATTTACAAAATTCCTTCATCGTCATTGTCTCATCCTGATACGCGTATTGGGTTAGAATCCCTTAGAAAGACCTCCACGGGTGCACCCTACCATTTGGCCTAGAGCCCACATGTAGCTAATTGGCCGTGCAGCAACATGATACACGTTTTGAATCGTTGTATCTCTACATTCTTCCTTGTATGGAAATCAACCTTAAACGACACCATTGTGTTGTGGAATGTGGGGAGAAAACAATTGTCTTTTAAAAGGTCATTTTTGACTTCTGATTAAAAAAAAAAAAAAAATTAAAAATTAAGTACCCTCGTATAAGTCGACACCCCCCCTTTAAAGCCTTTTTTTTTTGTTGTCCAAAATTTCTCGACTTATACGTGAGTAAATACGGTGTTTTTAAAGATAATGTTTTATTCTTATTTAATTAATTTAACTTAAGTTAAAAAAATTGCTTTTGCTTTGTAAGATTTAAAATCTTATAACTGTTTGCTTTATTTACATGAGCAAATAGTACAATAGAAATAGTAACTAAGATTTCAACTTGAAAAAATTTAAGAAGTAACCATTACCCATAGCATTGCTGTTAAGCAAGAAAACTCCATTTGCTTTACCATCTGTTTCAAGAGCCATATAAAATGGATGACTTCCATAGAGAGAATGGTTGGGCTTTTAAAGAGACATTTCATTATTCAATACAATTGCTAAAAATACTTGAAACTAAACAGTTAAAAATATCAAAATAAAATTATAATACTAGTCAAACTGTGCCGGGCAGTTTAAAAATAAGAAAATTAGTAAGAAAATAACTGGATGTTAAATGGTTATCAAGCATTGAGAATATCGCAAAAATAATCAATTTTTGTTTCATTAGCTGATAATATAGATTTAACAAGATAGCGCATTTGGGCAACACTTGACAGCTGCATCTTTAATATTTTGAAACTTTTTTAGATTTTATTACTAAGAGGTTGAATTTTTTTTTCACAAAAATAAATAAAATGAACTTTAAATAATTCCTCTCATTGTAGTTAGCTTAAAAAAAAATACACTCTGAATATATCATATATAAAAATATTGATAACATTTTGATATTTCCAGCCTTTATAACTAAAAGAAAAAGATTCCTTAAGTAGGGACTAAAGAAATATGCTGTTAGGCAATTTATCGTTGCAGACAGGTTAAGATTTTGAGTACTGACAGCGTTTTCTAATCAAAGTAAAGATAAAATATGGTTATCCAGCTTAATAACACTTTAGTCATCACACCAAAGAGCAAGTCTTGAACACTGACTTTGAATAAGTCAGATGTGATAAATTTATTTTGTAGAAATGATGCTTAACATATATACATAACATATTAAATACCCCCTTTTGAATTAAAGTAACAGTTACTGTATTACACACTTTCACGATTCAATAAAGTGAAAATTTTATATTACATATTTACTATCAATATATTTAAAATTATGTACAAAAGGTACTTGTAAAGGTACTTTATTTTATCTTAGCACTGCGAGAAAAAGTAACTTTTCTTCAAATGCCAATGTTTTACACTACACCATTAAAATCATGTGCTAAATATTATAGGCTTTAGCACATGGAAAACAAATTTTGAAGATCAAGGCTTTCAATATATGATTAAAAAAATTTACTAACTTTTTTCACTCCCATTGTGCAATCTTTTATCATTGCACATTCTCAATCATAAGTAGTGTAAAAAAAGGAATCTGATTTTATACATTACAATTTTGTTTTTGTAAAAGTTAAAAATATCATTATAGACAGGTTTAAAATACATTGAGTAAATATGAGTTTCATCGGGACCAAAGAAAATATCGTTATAGGCAGGTTTATCATTAGAGACAGTATTGCTATCTACATGTTTCACTGCATCTCTGATTTATTTTTATTTGCAATGATAGTACTAATGATAGAAGGCACAATGTCAATCAAAGAATACAAGACCATAAAAACATATAGTCACAAGTGAAAAAATATATAGATAGCTAAAATCTTAAAATCCGCTGAGAAGTCCAAGTTAAAATCAATTGAAGACTAGCACTTTCAACTGTCTACTATGATAGTCATCAGATTTTCAAATTTTGACTTTCTTGGTGGAATGTTGAAAGTCAACATTTGAAGCTCTGGTGACAATTGAGGTAAACGGTTCAAAACGCTAGTTTTTAAATGATTTTAACAGGGACTTTTAAGGTGATTTTAAGTTTTTAACTATGAGGAATACAGGTCCATACTTTTATGTCAACTATATCTAGATAGATTAATTTAAAAGAAACAAAAAAAAATATTCATTACGTTTGTGTCTTTATTGTTGCCGAAGACTGTTTAACATTAAAGCAATAGATGAATATTTTTGTATAAAGCAATTTTCCAGTCTCCATCAATGAGTCTGGAAGTGTAAGATGTGTGTCACCCAAATAGCTTCATGTCTTACAGGCTCACTATCACTGGTATAAGGCTAGACTTTACAATGAGGTTGTTCTTTTAACATACATTCGGGATGAAACAGGCATGGTACAGTAAAATATGCATAAAACATTCTTCTTAGTAAGCAGAAACTTGTCTCTGATGGAAATATTCTCTTGTTCAAAATACACCTTTATTCAAGAGCATCAAGCGTAGGCATTAAAAAAAAAAAAAAAAAAAAGATTAGGGTCCACTTTGGTCCCTAATCTTTAAATTAATCTATATAGATAATGGCCCTACCCATTTTGGTCCACTTTTACTGAATTAAAAATGAAAGTCAAAGATGCTTGGCCAGAGAGAAAAGCATGATAATGCACGTAAGACAAATTACTGATTGTGGAGAAATTAAGCTTTTAAGAATTAATCATTAGCAGTTCAGACTTTGGTTTGAAAATGCCAGTACCATGGGCACTGACAGAATATTTCCCAGGGGGGGGCAAAGACTACTCAAGTGGAGGCAAAGTCTACTTTAACTTATGGTTACCATGTTGGAAAGAGCAAAAAAGCAAGGGAAAATACTGCATACAAAAATCCAGGGGGGGGGGCATTGCCCCCCCCCCTTGCCCTATGCTGCCGGCGCCCATGGCCAGTAGTACTAATTACAAAGCCAGATGTAATGTTCAAAAGATTTGTTTTATTGGTGGTTCTAGAAGTTTTCCCAGGTTCATAGTTTGGGGGGTGGGGGCAATGCCAGTCAAAATCAAATCTCATAACTGGTAAATTATTAAGCAGGCAGGTTACACTTACATCCTTTTTTGACTTGTTAATGATGAGAAGATAAAATAAACCAGAAGGAAAGTACAAAATAATATTACTTAATCATACAGGAATTAATTTTGCTAGTTGTGTTTATTATTTTATAAATATAGATAGAGAATAGTTTGACTTTTCAACATAGATTTATATGTTACACATCTAATTAAACATACATGCAGAGTTTTTTTTGCACTAGACAATATCTCAAAACTCTTAAGAAAATAAATTACTTAAAAAACTTTTATTTATTTAGCATTTAATTATTTAAATTACATTATAATCATTTTAATTTTTGATTTGAAATTGAATATTACATCTTGATAAGAAAAGTTTGTAATAAAAGTATCAATGAAGGCACTGATGAGCACTTATCAAAAATTTAAGATATTCATGTAACATTACTTTTTCTGAAACACACTTTTTAGGCTATTTTTATATTATTATTGACAGCTTCCAACTTTATGCAAAGAGGCATATGGCTAGTTTATAATAAAATACCAACTTGCAAGAATTCTTTTTCTTTTAAAGAATTCATGAAAAAATATGAATGCAACTTACAATAGGTTGTAAATCTGCATTGAATAAAGTAAACCTTGTCCAGTTTACACTTCTTAGAACACTTTCATAATGTTCACCGATTCCATAAATATATGGAGAAGCTAAATCTGAAGAGAGTTGTAAAAACCGATCAGAATACACCAAACGAGCCAAATTTGTTCTGAAGCTGCAAAGAAAAAGATGCAATTAAATTATCAATATCCATACTTATACACACAAACCATATTTAGTACACTTATACAATAGCCATCAATATTATGCTAAGCTTTAAAGTTTTCAAATCGGAAAATGAAGAATGGATCTGTAACACTGTTTCTCCAGACCTTTCCCTATCTAGCTGCCCTTCCTTAATATCTAACATCCATTTTGACACCAAGAAAAGAAGTAGAGAAAAATATGGAAAATTGAAGATGATTTCTTATAGCACAATCGCAATGGGAACAGGAAGGAAGGAGTAAGGAAATGAATTATGAAAAAGTAAGAAAATAAGGAATCGTATGACCCCTGAGCGAAAGATCTTTATGAGATCAGAGTCCACAAGTTTAATGTGATTAAAAATGTTTGGGGGCACATATCAAATTCAGAAGTAAAAAAGAGAGGTTTCCTTACATTAAAAAAGAAAAAAAAGTTTTAAATTAAGATTTTAATTTATTTATACTAAGAAGTGAATATTTTCAAGCACTTTTAAAAACTTGCTTTCAAATTCAAGCATTTTAAAAGGCCTTCAATACTATGACAAAATTTAAGTACTTAAAAGCATCATACATAGTTTTTGTCACTAGTGAAAAAAATGCAAACATCCTGGAAAGAGTAGAAACACACATAAATAGGGGCAACAGTAGCTTTTAAATCTGGGTTGGTGAATTTAAACAAAAGTAGTTTAAAACAGTAGACAATTACATTAAATAATAAGGAGTAATTATATTTCTTTTCAAAATTGAGTTTGATTTTAACTTTACCTTTAATTTGCTAATCGATATTTATCCTTGAGCAGTCCCAACAGAGAAGATGAAATGTTCAAGTGGTGTTCTAGTTCTTCTAACTATCTAAACTAGTTCTAACTTATCATGAAATAAATTCAAGTTTCAAAGATAGAAAACCATAGCATATGCTACAAAGTTCCAAATCTAGTTGCTCTGCATTCTTACCTTACTGTTACCAGATATTACAGAAGACTACTGTAAAGTATCTAAGATATCCTTTTGACAACTTTTAAAATGTTTCATCACTGATTTAGTGAAAATCCATCTTTTTTTATGATAAGTTCATTCTTACTTTTACATCTTTAGGGAAAATTCTAGCCCCTTTAGCCCCCTCCATGGCTGTGCCTATGTTCTAATACAAGAAAAAGACTGCTGGATAGAAAACCATCTGGATCAGTGGTGCACCCAGGATTTTAGTTAAGGGTGGGATAAGACTAAGTGATGAACTCTGTTAGTGACCTCAATTATAGTAATAATTCTCGTATAGCATCAAAATACTCTGCATCACTTGACCATAGAACACAAGCCCACTATGAACGTAACTCGTTATAGAGTCATAAATAATTATCCGATTTTTGATCTGAGAAAATATTTTAATTCATTAATGTCAATTTTGAATGCTTTTTAGATCTAACTCTCCAACTTTAGGGGCGACTTTAGCCCCCCATAGCCCCCTCTGTGGATGTGCCTATGATCTGGATGTTGGAAAATTCTGAATTTGAATTTTTTTTCTTGTACTGTAAATTCTGGCAGTAGCATTTATTGCAATGTACCAATAATATGATGCAGTATTTTAACTATAAATGTAGATCTAAAATTTTTTTATCAGCAACAATTAGAAATTAGACATAACTTGCATTCACTATTATTATTATACTGTACAATCTGCAAAAAGGTTGAAGAGAAGGGCACATTTTTTTCAATCCTAATTTCAGGGATCACACAGATGTTTTACCACATTTTTTTTCAAAGGATCCATTCTTTTTCAAGTTAGCAGGTCTTCAGAACCATTTTTTAAGACCTTAAAAAGAATTTAGAACCCACTTTTGTCCCTGGTTAAATATAGAAGTGTTTTTATTATTTTATAACGTTATTGAAAAATGATGTAGAAAATTTTACAGGCAGGGGCATCGACTTTACAAAATTTTTGTAGGTGCTCAAGACAGACTATTTTTTTTTGAGAGAGGAGGAACGACTTTTTTAAAGAAAACCCCCAAAAAATCCCATAGTTAATATTTACTCAAGCATTTAGAGCCCTGGAGCAGAGCACCCACATAGTCAGCACCACTACTGAATCCGGTGTCTCAAATAATTAATTTTATGAGTCCCAAGGATTCAAATTTAAGAAGCGAGCATGATCCCTGAAAGCAGGGGCGGCCCTAGGGCCGGACAAACCGGACCCCTGTCCGGGGCGGCATTTTGGCTTGAATTTGAAAAATACATTTTGTATTAGCAAACGAATTCCGAAAGATAAAAAAATATTCCGAAGAATATCATTCTATATAACTTTACTAACTGATGTACCCATCCGTCATTGATGGGTTTTTACTAACCGCGTGAAATTTCGTTTGCATTGTAAGAGTACAAAAAATGGAATTAGCATACTGGCAGAAATATAGAAAGCAAAGTTATAACTCTTGTGTATTGTTTAAAGATTACAGGTTAGAGAGTAACAAATTACTGAGACAAACTGTCAATAAAGAAAATATTTTACATTCAAAATTAACCTTTTCTTTTAGTGGATGAGCTTCCTACATCAAAAAGTCATTTAAAGGTGCAAAAGAAGATGCTAGTAATGAATATTAAACTGAAAAGAGAATACCTGGAAAATGCTTTGTAATAGCAAGTAGCCTATATTTAACACTGCAACATCTGATTGAATTATATTTTGATGATTTTACTTGATGTGCAGAGAACTTTATCAAAGTTTACGTCATACCTCAAAAATAATTCAAATTTGTAGAAAATTAAAAACCTGTAATTTTAATTTACTAACCGCCTACTTTTTAACAAAATTTCATTTCATTCCCTTTTGTCTGACCACTAGTTGTTTTCACGAAGTGGTCACACAAAATTTTCTCAAAATAATATATAAATATATATTTAATTAGGAAGAATTCAAACAATGTTATTTAACTCAATCTCCTCGTCAGTAACTGAATTTTGTTCTATTAACTTTAGAAATTTTAATATTATGCCTGAAAATTTTTGCACAATTTTCTCAAAATTAAAAAAATAATAATAATAATTTAAAAAAAGAAATCGACGTAATTTGTATAAGTCGAACAGCCACTTTTGTATTACCTCCAGACGCCTTAAAGTGACGCCCCCCCCTCTCTCCCCGCCCCCTAAAAAAGAAAAAAAAATACAATGCAACTTTTACAGACCCTTTCAATTTATTCAAATCTTTAAAAAATTTCGATGATGCTTTGTTAGCCATCATATGACCTAATTTCATTCTGTTCTCTTAATCCGTTTTTGATGGATGCCAGAACAAACTTTTTAAGCGATTTTTACAAAATCTCAAAGTGTATGAATTATTTAAAACAATTTTGGTATCTATTGTTTCAATTAACTTACCATTCAATATAATTCCAAATTTCATTCTATTCCATTGAGCCATTTTTTAACAAAGGGCGAACATACATTTACACACAGTTTTCAAACAACTGTTTTAAATCTCAAACCTTTTAAACGAATTAGAAATATTTTAGCACCTGCAGTTTAAATTAAGTTGCCACTTTTGGTGTTGCTATAAAATTAATTTCATTCGCTTCAGTTGTTTATATGTGATTTGCAGACAAATATTTACTCATTTTGCATAGATTTTTCACAAGGTTTCCAGTTGGATTCAAATTACACTTTGTTAATGAAATTCAACAAGCCAAATACTATCCCATATTTCTAGATTGCATTCCTGGTGGCAAAAAAATCGAACAAATCACATTCTTGGTAAGGTATAAAGTTATTGACAAATCTAGTTCCAATGAGGCTACCGTTAAAGTTGATGAAAGAATTTAAGTTTTTGTTTCAGTGATTTGGCTTCAGGATTATTTAACTCTCTCAATTAGTTCATGTTCGTATGTTCTATTATTATTTGGTATAAAATCTTCAATTCCGTGAATCCATTAAGAAAGCTATTGCAGTCAAAAGACAACCATCTGTTCTAGAACTCTTAAGAAACTGTAAAGATTTTTTTGTAAGGAGCTTCGATTGGATGTGATTTTAAATGAAATGTTCTGTTATGCAAGAGAACTGACCGACGAGATAGTATTCTGACTAACACTGAGTTTACGCAGCCACATAACATGTTAGGGGGATTCTTCGGTTACCGGGTGTCGTCGCCAAGCGGTGATGAGTCGCCAAACTTGGAGTTTGGTCGAAAGTTTGTTTACTTTAGCGTTAGAGTCAGATGTCTGTTGTAACCTGTGTAGATTGAGTTGAGGTGTTGGATGATGCTGTATTTTGATGAAAAAACACTCGGTGGGTTCATTAAACGATACCAGGATGTTTGGTAAAGGAATTTTGTGATTGGTTTAGGCAATTTAACTGTAATCGGTAAACCGAAAAGGAGGTGAATTTGAATTCGATGAGTCATTTCTTGTTTGGTGTTTGTTGAGTTATTTACGGGGAATACAAGATGTATTTGGAAATGTGTTGTGTTATTTGAAGTGTAGTGAATATTATGTTGTTGTTTAAAAAGGAAATGTGTGTTTATTTGAAGGAGGGCGTGATTATAATGTTAAATAAAAGGAAGTGTTTTGGTGTTATGTTATTAGCTGATGTGTTATGGATATTTTTGAAGAGTTTCTTAAAATAAAGGTAAGTGTTTTTTTTTTAAAGAATTTTTGCAATTGCTTAAGGTTTTCAATGTGAATTGTAAATGGATATTTGATGTTGTTATGTTTTCATATAGTGACTTTATATGAGGTGTATAACTAGGTTATTTAATGCACCGATGTTGTTTTGAGTTGAAAACGGGCCAGTGTTTGCCCAGTTTACATAGCTGTACAACTAGGTTGCTGAATCCACTGAGGTTTTTTAGTTAAAAACGGACCACTGGTTGCCTAGTTTACATAGCTGTACAAGTAGGTTGGTGAATCCACTGAGGTTTTTTTAGTTAAAAACGGACCACTGGTTGCCGAGTTTACATAGCTGTACAACTAGGTTTCTGAATCCACTGAGGTTTTTTTAGTTAAAAACGGTCCACTGGTTGCATAGTTTACATAGCTGTACAACTAGGTTGCTGAATCCACTGAGGTTTTTTTAGTTAAAAACGGTCCACTGGTTGCATAGTTTACATAGCTGTAGAACTAGATTGCTTAATATTCTGAAATTTTTTTAGTTAAAAGTGGTTTACTGTTTGCTCATTTTTAATTGCCTGTTACTGAATTTGCTGACAATTTTTAGTGTTAAGTATGGATGGTGTATTTTGTTTTATTGTTTTTTTTTAAGTGGAATATCTGTGGAATTTTAATGTGTTAAAGAAATTTGTATTTCCTGACAGTGCTCAACATGTTGTATTATTTTATCGTATTCTAAAATGGTGTTTCACACGTGAAAAATTTGGTGACAAAAAAAAAAAGCGCCAAGTAGCGGGTGTTGGCGAGAAGAAAAAGTCGCCAAAAATAGGCGACACCCGGTGACTGAATTACTCCCCATATTAATTTTGATTGCGAAGCACGAGAAGATCTGGTGAGAGATCCTAAATTAAAATTCGAGATAGTTTTATTTTTTACAGTAAACAAAGCGATTAATACCTTAGAATGCAGATTTAATAAGTACCCAATGTAATTATTTCAAATTTTTGCACGGCATATATGAGTAAAAGATCCTCCTAAAAAGTCTTAATTAAACATTGTAACACAGTGTAACAGTGTTACAGTAGCACTGTGTAAAGTGTAAACAATTGGAGTTAATGCTGACCGATGGAGAATCGGGGAATATAAACGCGCTTGATCTAGTAAATGAAATAGTGTCAGTTATGGCCTTATTAGGCAAAAAGGAAAGCCCAATTGAAATTTTAAAGCTAATTTCAACTCTAAATTTTACACGCACATCTTGCTATTGCTTCGAGAATTTCGCTTTCTTTGCCGATAAGTGTGACAAGTGCAGAGAAGAGTTTCTCAAATTTAAAGTTAACTAAAAATTTCTTATGTTCCACAACTCTTCCAGATACATTAAATAATTTAACTACATTGGCTATCGAACATGAATTAGTTAAAAAATTGATTTAGGAGAAAAAGTCAGGAATTTTGCGAAATTAAAAGTCAGAAAAAGAACTCTTGATTTTTCTCTCTTTCTTTTGGTTTTAAGCTTAATGTGTGGTTTTTAATAAATATGGTTTTTTTCTTATGCTGTGTTATGTTTAAAGAGCTATTCCAGTTTTATAGGCATGAAAACAGAATCTGTAAACAATTTCTTTCTTTTAATAGTACTTTTACTGGGGGAGGGGGGAGCATTTTATATTTTTGTCCGGGGCGGCAAAACTGTTAGGGCCGGCCCTGCCTGAAAGTAATTGTTTTTGGTAAAGATATTGTTTAAATACTACTTACATTACAGATTCTGTGCTCTTTCTTAAAACTGATAGGATTCCTCTATCTAAGTTTACATCATAAAGAGGCATAGCAATCTCTTTAGTCTGATAGTGCAACTGAATGGGTACTTCATAACGTTGAGAATCTGCATCAGTTATCTGAAAATAGTTGGTAAAAAAATTAGTACTGCAAAAATTAGATACAATCATGCGCAATTATAAATAAATACAGGTGTCAGACCTTAATTCTTAAACTAGAGTCATCTATGAATGAAACAAGAACATTAACATTGAGAACATCTTCAGCAAAGCCAGATGACTGATTCCTTTGAAGTTGTATTTTCAAACGTCTAGGAGTTTTATCCACTTTTTTTATAACGTAACCTTTATAATCTGATGGATAGTAACAATACGGAAAGTTTAAAGGTGGAAGAGATGGCCCAGAAGATGCATTTTTACCAGTTGAGTAGCAACAACCTCTATCTGCGCATTTACTTTCGTCAACATATCCTTCCGGGTAGCAGTCCAATTTTTCTTCGTCAGGTATATTGGAGCATTCACCTATATATGCTTTATTATATGGCTCTTTTTCCTTTAATTCGGGTTCTTGCTTGCTTTTCCTTCCATACGCCCAACCTAGACATCCCCCAACAATCAAAGCTACAAATAACAAAGAACTGCCTATTATAACAGCTCTTCTTTTTCCAGTTCTTTCTGCATAGGGTGTCATGTAAAATTCTTCAATTTTGCCTTTCATTATTACTATTTATACCATTGATGATACGCTGTGCATAACTATAAAAATCAAACGGTGCTCAGCTAATGTAGCCGGAAATGAAAGCGCGAAGCAAAGGGGTGTATTTTAAAGCAGTTTTTGATAACAAATTTGCACATGTACCTTTGTAATCTACAAAAGATAAAAATAAGAATGCGATCACCTTACCCGTCCATGACTCTTCTCTATAGCAGACGACATTCGGCATGTCGTACATATTTCAAAATTTATCTCTTCGTTTGTGGCAACAACTTGAGGAAAAGGAAAAAAGGGGGACCCTAGACATAATTCATGGCAATCTGACTAAATTTTTAAATGTAAATTGATTATTATAAATTAAAATGATTTTTTCTTCGTAGAATTACATTATAATTTTCTAGAATGGTCCTTCTCCTTCACTTCCTGTTTGTTACCCTTACATTCTCTACTTGAAACTGGCAACCAGTGAGCTTGTTCGCAAATAGTTGTATGCTTTGGTTGCACCCTCTAACTCCATGGTTGTGAAGTGCGAAGTTTTCGAAATTTGGCGCGTTGTAAATGCAATGTTTGTTATTGTATAAAAGTAAGTGAGGAATTCGTATCATTTGCTTTCATAACGATAATAGGATTTAAATAATCTTATTTTACTTTTCATTAATACTTTTCATCAATTACTTTTCATTTTTGTTGTGTTGAATTCGCATTTCATTGTTTTCTATCGTATGTGATAACCATTTTTCTGATTGAAGTTTTCTTTTGCTTTGTGAGAATTTTTTTATTTTTCGTGATCATTCTTATATTTACATCAGATTTTTATATGCATATGTGGGTGCTTTCGTAAACGGCAAACTCGTTGCACGAAATTTCGCAAGAAAACTGGAATGCATGTGTTTAGTGCTATCAGTGGCTAATGGTTTCTTTTGCTTTTAGGAACAACTTCAGTTTATTTACTTTCGTCGCCTAGGCGACGTGTTTGTTTACAAATTGCGTGTTATTTTTGCTGAGAGGTGTTCTTAGCACATACTCAATTCAAAATCAACTGGAATTTTTAAAAGAAATTGTCCATAATTGAAGTGCGCAGATCAAAATATTGAAATTTCAACTTCATTTTTTTTTTTAAATGTTTAGCAAGAGAAGTTCAAATTTTGCTGATAACGGTTTAAATCAACTTAAATCTCAACACTAAACTATGCATTTTTCCATTTACTAAAATGAAAAATACAAGAAAATGATTACCTTTGAAAAATTATGTACCTTCGTTGCAGTTTCTAACGTATGCATGGATTTCCTCCTCAGGAAAAGTAATGCCTTGGAAAAATATCCCCGTTCTACATTGCTATTGAGAACTGATTAATCTACACAAATTCTTATATCACCCGATTTCTTGGGTACTATTACTACTGGTGCGCACCATTCCGTAGTTCCACCATCAGATTCAGTAATTTCCTTTTAAACCATTTCATCTAACAGATGCTTCAATTTTTCTCTCAATGCCAAAGGAACTCTTCTCAGAACAGAAACTGCATATGGTTTAGTGTTTGGATTTAGTGTGATTTTGTAGGTCTTCTTCACTTTACCTGTACCTTTAAATAAATAAGGGAATTCTTTTAGGGGATCTATTTTCAATTGCATTCCATAAATTCTTATTAAATTTAAGTTTCACTGGCCGCACAACTTAATAAGCGATTTTTTAAGCCATTAATCACATGAACCTCTCCATCAAAGCAAAACTCCTTATTCTTTAAGTTAGCTCTAATAGTGCCTGCAACTCGACGATTTTCCCCATTTGGTCCACAAATAACTTTATTTGGACAACTTGACATGTCTGAATTACATATCTTATAGATACTTAAGAATTAATGTGCAATCAGTCCCTACGTCTTTTTAAAATAACAGTGTATTTTCTACTAACACATCCTCTAAAGTCAGATAAATCAGAACAAAACTGAATAATTTCATTGTCAGATTTAACATTATTATGATGTTCTCTGAACTTCATTTACACATTCATTACGATAACCTTAGTAGAACTTGCAAGTGGTTTTCCATCTTTGAGAAGCTGTAAAGAATAATTAAGAGCACTGGATCCAGATACCACACCATAAGAAATGTGGGTACTTATGTATTATCCCAGCGGTCTGCCAGACGAGTTATTTTTGGCCAAAATAAGTGCTGGGCACATGGAATTATGAAGGTTTGGAATACCATGGCAACAGTTTGTCAGCACATTTGAAGAAAAAATAGTTTGGTGGTCAAGCGCCTGGGAAGATGTTATCTGATTTCTGACTTAATTTCTTTTATCCTCTTAATTATTGCATTTAAAGTAATACAAACATACAATCATTTTATAACACACACTATTTTAGTACTTGATAGATAATAAATGTCTTAGTTTTGTCCTAAGCAAGGCAAATGGAAAGAACTATAATTTGAAAATGCCAGAATTACACAATCTTTAGCATTCTCTCCGCTACCAAGGTTAGGTTGAGTATTGTATATTCGGAGCAATACTACTACTACTGATTATTACACTATTCACTGATTATCAAAAATTAAATAGCTATGTTTTAACCTCAAAAGACATTCTATTCTTTTTAATTGGATAGCGCAAACTAAGAAAAAAATCACAATTCATACAACGTGCAATATTTTTTTAAACAAATGAAATTATCAATTTAATTGTTTCAATAAAAGCTCTTGGGTGTCAATCTAGGAATTTTTTCCATTGTCCCATTTTTGTGCAAACTGTTTATTTTTGCAAATTTCAACATACATTTTTTGTGAATTTTCATACCAATTTTTGTAAAGTCACTTATTTTCTTCAAATATTTTACAAAACAAATTAAAGTACGGGGTGAAAAGCCAATGAAGCGTTGTTTTAATTGCTTATATTTTGTGAAGATGCTGTAAAATGGACCCAATTTTCATCTGCATTGATCTCCGACTAGTTTTGATACTTTGTCCACTCCTAATTTGTTACAAAGGCTGGATTGAATAATGCCAAAAGAAACCATCTTTCTATTCCAGCAGATTAAGCTACAGCTGTTGTTATTTGGTAGATATAAAGTGAATTTTGAGTTCTGAGATATTCCCTTTACCGCCCATTACATAAAATGAATTTCACTGGTAATAATCAGTCATGTACATCTGAGTTTTTTATCACTCAATGCAGATTTTTTAAATGGGTCACTTTTTGCTTAGAAATTGGCTACAATGCAGGGTTGGAAACCTCCCTGTTTTTTTTAACACCTCCCTTCCCCCAACCTTAGCGATGCCAACTAGGTAAAAAAAAATTTTGGTGAAAATGTTGACGGTATAATACACAAGTACCGTTATTCAAAATGATATGTTTTAAAAATAAGTTGCTAAAACACAAAACCTCTATTTTAGAAACAAATTAAAAAGGCAGCCTATAATTAAAGTTTAATTAATAATTTTAAAAATGATAAAACATGAAGGTATCTATTAGATTATAGAAACTTATTGTTGATACTTATAAGGATAATTTAAAAATATATCATAACTTATTCTATCTGTAGTATTTGTAATTTTAAATTATTCTTAAAACACCCAATTGGTTTAAACCATGCCAACCCTGCTAAAATGGTGGAAAGACTTAAACTTATCTTTAATGAATTCTATACTTTGATTATTTTCATCCAAACTCTCACTGAAATTTGATTTAAGACAAAGGGACTTTAAACTCCTTCAAAATGGTATGCATTAATTGGTTCATATTGATTTAAATCGATGATTTAAAAAACACCAAAATCAACTGATATAAATCATGCCAATCCTGCTTGAAACCCTGTTAAACAGTAGCTGCACTCTAATAGTTGTCACAGAGTTATTGCTTTAAATGTTTTATCTAAGTTATTTATTTATACTCACTAAAAAAATTAATGGTTTCTCGTGATTCTTAAAATCGGTAAATTTCCTTTTTCAGGGTCTCCATTCAATCACCATGAATAATCAAGATGCTAGACCCTTTGTTGATTTGAAGAAAGATGCCGAAGAGTTTCGAGCAAAATTTGATGAAGATATTTCAGAATGTATGGACTTTTTAGATGCAAAAATTACTGCCTTAATTTGCGATCCAGACTCTCTTGGATCAAAATGTATTAGGCCAAATGCTGCAGCTGAATTTTCAAGAGCAAAATACGACATCTTCATTAGTGTTAAAAAATTAGTCATGCAAAAAGAAAAAGAGTGGACTGATTATATTTCAGAAATGAAAAAATTGTTTTTAGAAAATGTTGAAATATTTCTTGCTGGTACTAAACTTGAGGTAAAATTACCATCTGCGGAATTTCAGTCTTCGCTTGGTAAGTTCTGTTTCTTCTTTTTGGAGATATCAATGCTTAGTAAAAAAAATTCAGGGGTGCTGCATTTCTTAAGCTGCTTAAAAGGTGTGCATTTATTTCTTAGTGTTTTGAAGTATACATCTAACATTTTTTTTTTTTTTTTTTTTTTTTTTGAGTTGGGGGGGGGGATATAAATTTGTGATTTGTTTATTATATGAACATTTAACATATGTTAGTATAATGCTGTTTTTCTTTGCTTGTTTATACAGAAGTTACGTAAGTTTGTTAAGGGATTCTGCTTATTAAAACAGACTTTGAATTAAGATATGTGTTTATTTAAAGCTATTCAAAAGCAATATTCAATTAAAATGTAACAAGTTTATTTATCTGTTAACTAGCAGCATTGCCCGTGCAATGGAAGAGAAATGCCCATTGACTTTAAATATAGATTGTAAAGGGAAGGAATGTGAATCCTCCCACTGGAGTGATAAAAAAAAAAAGGACATGGGACTTACAGGGAAAAAAAAATAAATACAGCACCTGATAACTTACATAGGTTACATAGAATTGGACGTGGCTAGGCAGGAATGTGAATCCTCCCTGTGCGATGATAAAAAAAGGACATGGAAATTCCTGATAAAACAAAAACATGGCACTTGATAACTTACAGAGGTTACCAGGAATTGGACGTGGCTAGGCTTCTCCCTTTCTACCTGTCTGTGTTCTAACAATCATTTATCTCTAATACCTATGCAACTGCTAAAAACAAATAGAGTCCAGTTAGTGTGAGATTGTAAAGGGAAGGAATGTGAATCCTCCTGCTGCAATGATAAAAAAAAGGTCACGAGACTTCCCACTTTAACGAAAAAAAAAGAAAGAAACGAACACGGCACCTGATAGCCTACAGAGGTTACCAAGGATTGGACGTGGCTAGGCTTCTCTCCTTTTACCTGTTGTGTTCTGATACATGGTTCGGACGGTGCTTAAAATACCTTAAAATGTACTTACTTTTTTTTTTCATTTTTAAGGCCTTTAAAAAGTGCTTAAAAAGTACTTAATTTTTTACCTACATCCTTAAAGTTTCTCAGTATAGCCGCAAGGTGCTTAAAAAGTGCTTAATTTCTAGTGGTAATCGACCGTAAAATCATCTGGCATCGAAACTTTTCGTTCCCCTTTTCCAGCCTCAAGCTGCGTTCATATTGATCGTACCGTAACGCGATGACGTCATACGCTGGAGCCCCTTTTCAATAGCCAAGGGCCCCCTTAGGAGCCAGTCCGGGCCTGAATGTTCTTAAAATACTGAATCTCAACCAAAACTAGTCTGTTGCGCCCGGTGCGAGTTTAACCATTCTACCAAAAAAAAAAAAAAAAAAAAAAAGTAAAAAGTTCATCTAAAAGTTTATCTATAATTTATTTCTGTTTTTTCGCCGTGCGGCTTTGCGCCCTGTGAAGGAGCACTGTACGGAATAAACACTGCCTTATGCTATTATTAAAGTAAAAACTCGACTACACTACAAGTAATTGGCAAGCTCAGGAAACGCTGAGTGCTTTTAAAATAAACCCCAATGTTATAAATATCAAAAGTAATAAATGAATAGAAATATCAACAACGCACAACATTCAAAGCTTAAAACAAACAATTCGCTGAAGCACACTCATTACGTAATCAACAGCTGGCCGTCCGCGGAGAAAAAAAAAATGTTTACTTTTGACTGGAGCCTGCTCATCGGATCGCTGTTTCACTTTATCAGCATGTGCTATACTGTCCGAACTTTTTGTGAACGCAAGAAGTTTTTACAAGTTATTTATTTATTTCTATAAATTCGCCTTTGTGAATATAAAAACTAATGTTTTATATAAAATCGGACACTGATTATTTGAAAATGGAAATTGTAAGCTTCGTAAAATAGCGGTAAATACTTTAAAACATATGGGGAAAGGAGATATTTTTACCACTTATCCCTCCCCCCCCCAAAATACATCCCAGTGCGATGTTTCTTTCTTTTTTTTTTTCAAAGGGAGGGGATCGCGGGTGCGGCATTTCTGATAATTTTCTAGTTAATTAAGCTCATTTTCGTGGGTGCAGCGTTTCTGCCATAAATTACGGTATATGGACATACATGTTACTTGAGAGAAAAAAAAGGAATTATTTTGTCTCTATTAATTGCTTGTACATACATGTGCAAGAAATTGTGGGCTTTTCAATTTTGGAAAATTGGCACATTTGCACTTAAAGCAACAACCTGCCAACTTTACAATAAGAATATCTAAAGTTTGGTAATAACGAAAGTAATAAGGGGCTTCCATAAATGATGCCACGCTTTTTAAAAAATATTCTTTGCCTCCTGCTCACACTTCACCATACCACCCTTGGCACATGTCATGCTGTATTACATTTACATATACTTACAGTTTAAAAACAAAGCACGATACTAGAAATCAAATTTAATTTTCTGATTTTAAACGTTTTTATTTTAAGGTAAATGTATAATGTCACACATCTTGTCCCCCCCCCTCCCCCCTCGTCACAATTTCACAGCCCTCCTTTCCTCCAAGCATGACATCATTTGTGGATAGACCCTACTTAAGAAAATTTTGGGGGTCCTTAAAAAGTGCTTATTTTTTTTGCTCCGAAAAGAGTCTGAACCATGTGATATAGTCTTTTATCACTAATACCTATGTACCTTATAAACTAAACTAATTATTTTTTTTTTCGAATGCAGTAAGAAACACTGGATGCAAATCCTTGGGCATATGTCCAGTAGATAAAAACTTAAAATAATTATAGATAAATTAAAAATCCAGGTTTTTGTAATTATTTTATTAAAAGTCCCCCCAGGTTTGTAAACAAACCTGGTTTTTAATAAGGTGGAATGGACGAATCAAAAATCCAGGAATTTAAATTCTTCATGTTTTCAAATAAATCCTCCATCCCTTCTAATCCCATCTTTCACCATGCCTGATGTCAGAAGAAAATTCCTCCCCCCCCCCCTGCAGACTGAATTACCATTTCCTGTTACATCATGCGCTTTTTCCCTCTCCTTTCTTCACTAAACCAGCTGTTCAAATCCGTAAAAAAAGGTGGGAAGTTGGACAAAACATAAAGTAACTAAAGAACTATAAATCCAATTAATTTCATTTTTCAACATTAGCTTTCTCTTGTCCTATTTAATCAGTGTGCCCAATTTGGTCCAGATCCGACAAACGGTCTCGACCTATGTAGCGAACAGACATACAGTTAAAACATCGCAGTTACTTGGCGGAAAAAAAAAAAAAAATCACCAAAAATCATCGTAGTTACTTAGCCAAAAAAAAAATCACCAATGAACATTGTAGCCTCTTGGCGACAAAAAAAAATCGCCAAATTTGGCTGGCGTTCGCATAATGGAAAAGTACCCTTTTTGAAAGACCTTAACTTTTATTTGTACATGCACTTTTGAAATTTTGTAGCAGTATTTTCAGGGCTGTTAAAAACACTTTTTTTTTTCTTTTCTTTTCCCCTTCATCAGTTTCCTTTTGAGGGAAGGGATGAGGATTCAGAATATTTGAAAAAAAATTGCTAATTACTAAATACAATCCAAAGAGACTAATTGATTACAAATATCAATTATAGATGAAAATTAGTTAAATCATAGGTTCCCAACGTGGGCGATAACGTCCCCTTGTGGGCGTTTGAGGCTTTCAGGGGGGGGGGGGCGGTAAAAGACCCAGAGAAAATTAGGAGGCGTTAATATGGCACGGAGGGATGTAGGAAGATTAACCAAATAGAGTCTAAAAAGTACTTTAAAATTACGCTGATAATATTTTAATAAAAATAAATTTTAATAAAATTCTTTTTAACATAATTAAGTATGCGTTTTGATTGTTCTCTGAAAATGTCAATTTATTTATTTAGAAAGCAATAGTTTATTATCTACTAGCGGCTACCCGCGACTTCGTCCGCGTCGGCTTTAGAATTAGGTCCCGAGAGAAACGAAGCATGTGTGAATAACAAATATGTTTGCGACTAAAGAAACTGCATTTAAATATTATTTGCTTTTTACTTATTTTAAATGAAGTATAATGTATGGTAGTAT
Source organism: Cheiracanthium punctorium (assembly GCA_038373885.1). Classification (NCBI taxonomy): domain Eukaryota; kingdom Metazoa; phylum Arthropoda; class Arachnida; order Araneae; family Cheiracanthiidae; genus Cheiracanthium; species Cheiracanthium punctorium. Next base: position 53,618 of record JAWZYV010013682.1, on the reverse strand, counting down.
ACGTCATTTTAAATAAGAGAGTGTGCAGAATTACTAAATTTAGATTTTTTTCGGGCATTTGGCGAATAGAGACAGTTACGACAGTATTTGCAAACTGTTTTGAGTGTTCTTGTAAAAGAAATATTTATGCTATATGCGTGAATTTTAGCCTATGTTAATCAGGAATAGTGCAGCTTTCTATTAGCGAAAAAGTTTTAGAACCGGTTCTATAGTTAGAGATATCCAGAGAGCGTAATATATTGGAATTATTTTGAGTATTCCTGTAAAGGAATTATTTGCGCTGCATGCATGAATTTTAGCCTATAATACTCAAGAATAGTGTAGCTTACTATCAGTGAAAAAAGTTTTGGAATCGATTCAGTACTTAGAGATACACATAGAGCGTAATGTAATTCTTATGAGTATCCCTGTAAAAGAACTATTTGTGATATATGCATAAAAGGTAGCCTATAACACTCAGGGTCCCCCCAGTGTCTGAGAGGGTCTGCTCTCAAACCTGGAAGGCGGGAGGTGCCAGGTTCAAACACTGGTCGCGCCTGTCGACCTAGCCTTTCACAGTTTTCGGTGTTTTTTTCAAAAACCTCGCGAAAGTAAGGGCTAGGATCCCTTAGAAAATTCCACACAGAGGAATTCTCCATATAGGCCTAGGACCCTATAGGCTTAGGACCATATAGGCCTAGGACTTTCAATCAGTGAAGAAAGTTTTAAAATCGGTTTAGTTGCTACAAAATTTCCATAGAGCGCGATGCATTACCATTATTTTGAGTGTCTTTGTAAAAGAATTATTTATGCTATATGCTTGAAAGGTTGCCTGTATGTTAATCCAGGGCATAAGCTATCTTCATTACAAATTTTTCCAACCATTTTTGTGTGATTCAGTCAAAAACATCCAAACACATAAATGTACACATTTATAATATTTGTAGGATTTGGAAATTTACGAACTTTAAGAAACACATCTGGACTTTTCTTGGTACTTACCTATTATCCCGGCGGTCATTCCTGCCAAACTGTTTTTTCATCAAATGAGTTGCCAATCGTATTCAAAACCATTAATAATTTCATGTGCCCGGCATTTATCTCGGCAAAAAATTGCTCGTCTTGGCGGACCGCCGGGATAATACGTAAGTACACTTTTCTTTATTTATGCTTTTTAATTTGGCGTAAAATCAACATAATTTCCATACTTATTTATGTTTTTCAAATGCATATGATTTTGCAAATAGAATTTCTGCTTTATTTCAAAAGCATAAATCATTTTGTGTGGGCGATAAAACGGTTTTTAATTAATAGTTAGAAAAGTAATTAAAATTTCTGAGCCTCAGGTACACTTTACCGAAGTCATGGGTCCAGGCATGCTCAAATTTTCAAAGCTCTGCTTTCTGTAGATTTGTCTGGAGAACATTCATTTTTATTATTAGAGATAGGTATATTTGGCATAAAACTGGCATAATTTCCATATTATTTAATGTTTTTCAGATGCACATGCTTCTTTATTGAAGTAATAGCATTCTTGTTAGCTCAAAACATGAATCATATGATACGGACGAAACTCGCCAAGCATGGCAACGTAAAAACGGTTTTTAATTAATAATTAAAAAAGTAATTAAAAATCTAAAATTCTAAGTAGCCTATAACCAACTCCAGGTTCCCATCTATATCTAAACCGAAATGCATCCTAATCGATTCAGCAGTTTAGGCATGAAAGCGTCATAAACAAACAAACTCACTTTCGCATTTATAATATTAGTTAGGATTACTTCGTATCATAAAAACCCCTGTCTGTCCTTATAACAGGTAAGCTAAAACTTTTATTCCTTTTTTTTTTAAATGAAGGGGAAATTCAGTAGCATTTCAATTCCAACAATATTCTTCCTATTAGTAATTTTTTAAAATTTAATTCTTGTTTTCACCATGCATTATGTACGCTCTTGTTTCTCTGGAGTGGGACGGGGGCGGTATTGAAATATTCACTAGAAAAGGGGGCATCAGTTCAAAAAAGGTTGGGAACCTATGGGTTAAATTAATAATAATTAATTACGTTATCAATTATACACGAAAAATGTATAAATCAATTACAATAATAACCAATCATTGTTCACTCTTAGATAAACTGACTATTAGTAATAATTTTAACAATGAAATTAAAGCTATTGTTTTTTTTTTTTTTTTTTTTTTTTTTTTTTTTTTTTTGTTTAAAAAAAATCTTTATTCATTTTAATTCAAATGACAGGCATAACAATTTTCTATAGAAAGTTTTTCCGGTTTTTTTTTAATATTTTGGGGGGGGGGGGCTTTTTATGAACTTTGCAAGTAGTGTACTGATAACTAATATTAAGAGATGTATTATAAACTTTACAAGTGGTGTACTGATATTAAGAAATGTATTAGCTATGTAATTAAAGTTGAAATTTGAAAAAAGCAAGTTAAGTTTTTTTGGGTTGGACAAAATCATAACAACTCTGAGTATTTTAGTCTGTAAGATGTTTTGTACATCAATATTTTAAATTTTAGGTCCTAGAAAGTCTCCTGGCAACCGGAAATCTACATCAGTAGCTAGTTCCTTTATGAATACTTTAGCCAAAAATATTCCAGGTATTCATTATAATTAGTATATTTGTTTATTATTTTATTTATTTTTAACATTTTGTTTGAAATAAATAAATTGCAGAGATATCAGAAATGTGAAGGTAATGTAAAGCCATCTTGCAAAAAGAGAAAAGCTATTATTAAAAAAAGTTACTTGCTTGCTAAGTGAATGTAACTAAAGAAAATCAAAGTGTGAAATTAAGAATAATTTTGTTGAAACATCAGTTGTAAGTAATCAGAAAAGGCTCCCAGAGTTATCAATTATTGAGATATTTTAAATTTGAATCAAAACAATTAAGATAAAGTAAGTATTTCTCTGTACACATGACTAAATTTTATTTAAAATTGTTACAAAAATATAATTATTATTTTAAGTGTTGTTCTTAATAATTTAGTTTATCCCTTAAAAATAATATAAATTTTAGGAAATTATTAAAATTCATAATATATGGTTCACTTCTAACTTGTCAGGCATCTTAGAAAACCATAAATTTCAATTTACAATTAAAAAAAAAATTAAAAGCCTTTCATTTTGCCTAAATCTGTCTGAAATAATTTACTACTGTGAAAGTTATAGTAATGCTTTTACAAAATTATATTTATATTATTTTTCATTTAAATACTTTCCTACTATAATTGGTTAAAAATGCTGTTGTACAGAAATTGGGATGGCAAAATCCATGAAATGGGACTCAAATATTTGCATAGGATTCCATTGTTCTATCATAGTGTAGTTCATCCAGTAAAAAATAAAACACAGTATCCCCTCTTTATATCGCTCTTGTCGAGAGGCACGAAAAATGTGCCATATATCAGGGGGTACGATGTAAACTGGTGAAAGGGGGGTGTGGGTGAAATTTTACTTTTATAATCACATGTGCTTAAACTGTAATAAATTTAATAATATAAGTACTGTAATGAACAAAAATCACTTAAACAGGGATCCACCAGCTACTAAAAAGACTTCTGCTACTAAATTAAAGATTAAGCCACTTGGGATACTTTTTTGGTTAAAAAATGTGATTTTCATACTAGCTGCAAAAATCATAATGTTAGTATTTCCCCATGGAACCACTGGATGGTCAACTAAGCAGGTTTCACTCTATTACCTAAATGATTGCCTCTATAATTTTATTGTTAGTCATCAATAATTCATTGAGCTTCACTGCCACAGGGCCAGCCCAAGGGGGTTGCGAATGTAGGCGATCGACTAAGGCCCCACTCCTGGACCATTTTTTTGCTTTCACATTAGACAGAGCTTGGTAGATGGTTGCGATATATCGTGAAAAAAGCTAAGAAATAAAACTAATATGTACTAGCAGTGCTAGTAGTAACTTACATAAGACATGATAGAAAAGAGGCCCTGCTCTTGCGCCTCGCCTGGAGCCCCCCGCACGCCTCTCGGGCCGACGCTGACTGCCAAGAAGGAAGAAAGCATAACTGTTTTAAATGTAACTGAGCACTTGTAACAGCTCATTATTAATGCTTTAATGGTTACATTATTTTCAAGAAAACAGTCACAAAAGTACCTATTTTTTTTAATTAAAAAATATTGTATAAAACTAAGTATATGTACAATATATGCATTCATTTTAAGGTTTTCCATATTTTAATATAAAAAAATTTCCATTCATAAAATTGAAATGTTCTCATTTTTCTGACACATAACTTTTGAACTCTCCCGAGTGACAATGAAGGGGTCAACACCATCAAACAAACCCTTTCCCCGGAAAATAGATTATGCACACAGATAATTTTTTTTTGTCATAGAAACTCCATCTTCAAATCTGGCATACAAATTAAATTAAAAAAAAAATTTAAAGACTTTTAAAAAAAAAAATTCAAATTTTAAATTATTATTTTTCAATTAGAAAAAGGAAGCTGTTTAAGTGATATGGTTATGTTACAGTCAGCTCGCGATTTTGCATCCCTTCATTTCACTACCCTCTGATGGAGTCCTGACTAGAGATGAGTTCGGGCTCATTTTTTGAAGCCCGAGCCCGAGGACTTTTAATCCGAGCCCGAGCAATATTATTAAATTTGGAGCCCGAGCCCGAAATTTCAGCTAAAGACAAATAAATTTAACTACTTCATTAATAGGATACAATAAATTTTGGAGCTTCACACATCTTCTGTCCCCCGTGCCGCTATTTTTTAAAATAAGTACGTCTATTTATCCCATGAATCACTTTTTAAAATCTGTTTCAAGGAGTATGTTCAACAAAGGAGAAATTTTTCACGAGCCCGAGCCCGAACGCAATGGTGAATTACAGAGCCCGAGTCGGGCTCGGGCTGAGCCCGTCTCATCTCTAGTCCTGACCCGTTAAATTGTGAGTCGACTGTATATACTTTATGAAAGCCCTCAAAACACTGAACAAAATTACATAAATTTCAATTCCAGGTCAAGTTTTTGACAGGTTTTCAACAATTTAAACCAGTGGAAAAAACACTCAAAAAACTGGTGTTAAACAATAAAGTAAATAAAAAACTTTGTAAAAAACACACATAAGATGTTATAGGTAAGAGGATACGTACGTTTCAGCCAAAAATTGTTTTGGCCTTCTTCAGTCCAAGCCCTTCGTTGCAAGCAACACAGGGAACTCAAGAGTTCCCTGTGTTGCTTGCAACGAAGGGCTTGGACTGAAGAAGGCCAAAACAATTTTTGGCTGAAACGTACGTATCCTCTTACCTATAACATCTTATGTGTGTTTTTTACAAAGTTTTTTATTTACTTTAATTTAAACCAGTCTTATACACTTGTCATGTCAAAAACAACTTTTTTACATCAAAAATCCAACACTGTTTCCTAGCTTATCCGCTATCAGACTGATTCCTAGAAGCCTCCCTAATAAATACTATTTATTTGCTCAAAAAGCTATCCTGGGATACAAAGCTGTGTTTGGGTCATGATGCAGTTTTATAATCAATAAAAATTTTATTTATGCAAGCGAAATAGAAAATAATAATTAAATTTAAAAGAAGAGTACTTAATGGAATAATTAAAAGAAAAATCACCTTAAGTACACTTTCTTAAAATTTAATAACGTAACTTAAAAACTTTTAATGCATGTTTAATCAGTGTATGATGTTATGAGAAGTGTGAGTATGTATGTTATATAGAACATGCATATATTCTGATCAAGTAAAAAGAAAAATAAATTTGATTATTTCATCTTGTGCTTTTTTTCCACCCTGGATGCTTTGTTAATCAGTTTTTGAACTAAATTTAGGGGAAGAAAAGCTACTACTTTGGCTATTAAAACTTTAAAAAAGTATACTTTTTCATGTTGATGAGGCTACTAATCAGGGTTGTTAAAAACCAGTTTTTTTTTTAAAGAAAAACCCCAAACCATTGGGTTTTTTCATGGTTTTTGGAGTTTTATCTGGGTTTTTTCAGAGGAAAGGATGGGATTTCAGAATATTTTAAAACATTTTGCTACTAAATACAGCTTAAATCAACTAATTGATTACAAAAATCAATTATAAATTTAAAGAAATGGTTAAATTAGTAGTAATAGCTAATTATAATTATATTAATCATACATGAAAGACATATAAATCAATAACAATCATGGTTAGCTCTTAGATAAATTGAATTTTTAGTAATAATTTTAAGTGATATACAGTAGAGAGACAGAAATCCGCACAGCTTAGGACCATGGCTTGTGCGGATTTAAGGATTTTGCAGATTTCGGGCCGTAAAAGATAAATCATTACATTTCTGATTTTAAAAAAGTAGAATACAATTACAATGAAATAAAAACAGTCAAAAGTATTTTACTTATATTTTCACATTAAATACAAAAGCATGAGAGAAAAAAAGAAAAAATTACATGAAGACTAGCAAAGCAAATGGTTCCAAAATTTCCTTTTCTAATTTTGAAAGCATGTTCTAAGGCGATTTGTTTTAAAATATTATTTTTTTTCTACTTTGTTTCTCTTTTTTTCTTTTCTTTATTTTTGCAAAATGTATATAATTATTAATTCTTGTTTTGTTACAGAATTTTGCTGTTCTAAAAATTTAAGGTATTCTTCTCTTAACTTTAAACTTTAATCAAATGGATTTTATTATTATTATTACTCAAGTATTCTTCATCAGAATCATATTTATCTGGATTCAAGACAATTTCATTACTGGCAGATGACTTCGAATTTCATTATTTACACCAGAGAAGGTGTGCGGATTTCAGACGTTTGCGGATTTTTGGCTCTCGACTGTACTAGTGCTTAGTTAGAACTGTTAAACTAATGATTTTTTCTGATTAAAAAATCCTATCCAAAGTCTTTCTGATTTTTTTTTTTTTTTTTTTTTTTTTTTTTTTTTTTTTTTTTTCTTTTCTTGGGTAGTGGTGGTGTGGGAGGAGCTGTTTATAAACTTTGCAAATGGTACACTGATATTAAGAGATGTATTATCTAGGGATGTAATGGATATTGATTTTGCCGGATGTGGGATATCAGATATCTGAAGCTCCTTTGGTTGCTTGATACAGATATCCAGCACTAAACATGTTGAAATTGTGTGTTTATTTTGAATGATCCATTTCCAGTGTGAAATTTGCTGTTTTTCAGTTAAAAAATATATTCCCCTGTTTTATGTATCACTTTATCAAGAATGTTCAAATATAATTTTCCATACTGTCCCATGCATATTATAGATAGAACTTTAGTAGTACAGTGAACTCTCACTTATGTGCCACCCCAACAGAAAAAGCGCATAAGTGAGAGAGACGCGTAAGTGAAAAAGTCCATTCAAAATTCTAAAATTCAACTTAAATTGCGTTGAGAACATGAATAAGAATGTTTCTAATGATTACAACGCTTATACAATAATAGTTTGGTAATATTACTGTGACTTATATAATAAAAAAAAATTAACATACCTTAACATTTATTTTCTTTCAAAATAATCCATAATAGATGAATGTTTAAGTTTTTTGCCAATGTATTACAGAAACAATTTTTTCAATTTCATACAAATGAGTAAATGGAGTTTCAGCAGCTGATTTAAATTGCAGGTCCTAAATAGTGTCTGAAGTTTCTAATGCTTCCTTATGGCTTGGAGGAAATTCGGCTTCATTATCATCTCCATCATGTCATTAGCGATGTCTTCAATTTCTGTTAATTCTGTTGTTAGTAAATTATCATCTACATCAACAAATTCATTAAAAGAAACAAGTCCATCAGATAGATATACTTTGCCACTCATCATCACTAAGATCTATATCTCCTTCATTTTTGTTAATTTGGTCATTAGATTCATATTCATCAGGAAATTGAAATCCATCTCTTTTAAAGCAATACTTTATGGTGTACTCACCATACTTCTCCATGCAGCGCATACCATTTTCATAGCATCAAGAATTGAAATTTTTGCATCGGCTGCAGCCGACTTGCCTGTTTGTAATTCTGCAAGATATCGACAAATCAAAGTTTTTCTATAGTGCACTTTTAGACAATGTATTATACTTAAATCCAGAGGCTGTAGCTTACTCTTACAGTTTGCAGAAAAAAAAAAACAGTACTTTTACATGATTAAATTTTGGCAGATATCCAGGGTGAACAGGGCATTGATCCATGAATAGGCGAATTTTTCTTCTTTGTTTCTCCATTTTCTAGCCAAATTTATGAAGAAAGCTTAAGAAAATTTTTAATGTCATCCATGAAACTTGTTAAAGTACACACACGGAAACTGCTTTATGCTTTTAAGCCACCAAGGTTTTTATTAATTTCCCGCTGATTAAAGGGATAAGTTTTTCTGATCCATCAGAGTTACAACATAACAAAACAGTTAATCTTTCTTTACTGTTTTTGCCACCGTGACAGGGTTCCCCCTTAAATGCCAATGTTTTTTTAGGCACATCATCTTGAAAAACAAACCAGTTTCATCACAAATACAAATGTCCTTAAGTTTGTATCCTTCTATTAAAGATGATAAGTCCTCTTTCCATTGCTCTACAGTTTTTTCGACACTTGCACTTTCTCCAGATAGGGTATGAGTTTCTAATCCGTGCCAGATCTTAAATTTCTCCACCCATCCATGCGATGCAAAAAAGTTTTCAATTTTGAAAGTCTTACAGATGAACAGCTTTCTGTCTAACTCAATGTTAATCAGAATGTTAGTGGCATGATCTTCTTTAAACCATTGTAACAAAACACTTTCTAATTCTTGAAACTTTCCTCCTTGAATTCGGCTTCTCTTTGAGAATTGAATTCTGCATTCTTGTTCAGCAACTAGAATTGCTTCCCTTTTTAAAAAAATTCCTTTCAAAGTTGACTCCGGAATTTTAAAATGATCAGCTAAAGCTATTTTAGTAGTTTGATTTCTTCAAATTTCTTAATAACGTTCATTTTGAAAGACAAGGATAATTTCGTTCATTTAGCCACTTTGAGACCATTCACCAGACAGCAAGTTTCAAGTACAAGTTAAAAATCTCTTAACTGAACAGTGGAATAGCTCAATTTCAGACATCTTATGCATGCTGTACGATAGATTGTTGATAATTATCGTCACACAAACCACCCCCTTTTTACAGAGATAAGAGAAGAATGACCAGTTTCAAAACAGCATTACAATGGGGGTAGAACTAAACTCCAGGCAAGAAGCAATGATAGGTGTTCTTTCCTTCAAGATGTATGGGTTTTCAAAGTGGGTGGTGAAACATAAAATACCCCACTCAAAATTCATGTTCATACTGAAAGAATGTTTTCCTAGAAACAGCAAAGTCGAAAGAGTAGATGTGGAAACTGAGGGAAAATAAGCCACTAGATCGAGCAACATGTTTCATTCCATGAATTGTTTATTTTTTAATTTCTATTTAAGGAAAAAAAAAAGTTTTGGGGTAGTGTAAGAAAAAAAATTTGTCGCGTACGTGAAATATAGAGATGCATAAACAAATGATTTTATCATTATTTTCCTGTATAATGAGCCAGGAACACTCAAAATCATTGTATAAATGAGAAAGGTGCATAAAAGAGGCAGTGTATACGTGAGAGTTCACTGTATATAGCTGGATACCCAGTAGTTATGATTCGGATATACGATGGTATTTCGGATATTGAAAAATCAGCCGGATATCGGATCATTGCCAGATATCTGTTACATCCCCAGTATTATCTACATAATTAAAGTTGAAATTTCAACCCATTTAGGATTTTTCAAGTGGGCTTTTTCGAAAAAACTCACCCGGGTTTTTTCGGGTCTGACAAAATCATAACAAACCTGCTGCAAATGCTACTACTTTTGCCTCTGGACAGTGGTGGACACCCTGCTTAAATAACAAACAAAGAAGTTTAATTTGTCTTTTTAATTTTGCAGTCAAATATACATTTTATTTATTGTTGAAGAAGTCATTCTCTCGTAACTTGTTTTTTATGGATCAGTGAGCAAAAATTAATTAATTGTATCCTTTTTATATGATTAAAGACATATTTTTCAAATGTACTGTATGGTTCTCCTGAAAGTAATGAAGCAAAGGAATACAGGAAAAAGAATGGAAGATATAGAAAAAGTGCAATATATCGAGGCACGATATGAGGGGCCCTATAATAAAATATGTAGACTTGATGTTGATTTCATTTTGTAGGTAACTTCTCATAAGGGCTTTGTGTTGCTCATAAGTGATTGAAAATATAATTTTTTATTCAGTGAGAGAAAAAAAAGTTGTAAACTTAGACTATTGTGCTGTAAAAATCTGACAATCCCAATTTCAGATTTATTTTTTTAAATTTTATTTAGTTGGAAATAATAATATTTGTTTTTATAAAAATTTCACATTTGCATGTTTTTATTCTTTAGGATTAAGTGCTTCTAGTCAAAATAAAGAAGTTTCAAACAAGTTTTTTGAAGAAAAATCTAATGGTATGAAATATTATCCTTAACTACTGTATGTTTGATAAAAATCAAATCTTATTTATTAGATTATTTAGAGAAATTTATATATTTGTAATACTGCTTGCCACTGGGTTTTCAGTTTTGATAGTAATTCTGAAGAACTGTAGATTTTTGCCTGATGTAACATATCTTAAGTATCAAACACATAATCTTTCTTTCTTTAATGTATTTAAGGGTGGCAGACCCACCCTTAAATACATCCTTGATCACGAGCTATTCCCCCTCCCAAATGATTTTGCTGATAAGCCATCTTCCAGTGTTAACACAAACATTTTATTTCAGAATTATACACACAGTGAGATGCTTGCTATTTATTAATTCTTTTCAGCTGCCTTTTCAAAAGCTGCTTATTTATTTATGGATGGATAGTGAATAAAGTGCAGAGGAAAACTGTTTCAAGTTTCTAGCTATACAGAAATTAGAAATAACAGAGTTTTAGCATGGCAATTAAAACAACATATTTTGAAACTGGGACAGTATTAATGCAAAAATGCCTTATTCAATTATGTATGCTACTACATATTTTTTCCTTCTAAGAAAAATAATACAATACATACTCTTTTTAAACAGAATGTTTAAAAGTATTTACAGTTTAGTAAAACTCAATATTTTAATGTTGGAAGATGCATTTTGCTGGAGCCATCTATTATTGAATTTTGTTGTAAATTCTGTACTAAAAATTTTTAGGGTGAAAGAAAAAGAAAACAGATAATCCGCAGCGGCATATAATACACATCTTAAAATTTTAAAACTTTTTTTACAGATAATCCGCTGATTATAGGCTGGAAAATACGGTATGTTTATTAATGTTATTTCTCAGTATATAATGTTAGACCGGATGTACTGCTGGAAATTTGTAATATCCGACATATTGGCCAGATGGAATGTGTTTCCCGGATATCCGTTGCATCCCTAATCAAAACTTATATCAGACCAACTGATGATCTGTATATATTAGAAGAATTAATAAATTTACAAAAAAAAAAAAAAAAAAAAAAAAAAAAGCATTATCCGTTCAGTTGAAAAGTGCCCTAAGTTTATTGCAAAAAGGCTACTGTATAATTGCACAAAACTAAGGAAATTTAGACTAGCACTGTAATGGTTTATATATATATTACATATGTGCACCATATTCATTTAATTTTATTATAGTTGAAGATGAAGCTCATTTCAGCAGAAGAGGAAGATATGCCACTAAACTGCCCCCATTTTCCAGTAAGCTGAATACTTAAATATTTTTAAAAGTGTGTATTTAGTATTTTAAAATACTCATAATGAAGTTATTCCCTCTAATATTTTCAGTGTCTAATCCCTCTTATCACAAAGATTCTAGTTCTGCTGATTCTGAAGATGAAACTGTAGGAGGTATGTATATTTTAAATTTATTGATAAAAACTTTCTTTTTTCTAGAATGAGCATGCTTGGCAGCTCATAATCAAATGTCAGAATGATGATAGAAGTCACATGTACGCCCAGATTTGGCTCACTAAGCAATGAAAACTGGTGATACAGTGGATGTCTATCTCAGAGGTCGATCCAGGAAATCACTTTTCTTGTTAAAATAAATTTACAAAACATATTTAAACATAGTGTAAAATGCCAATAAAGGGGTTGTTTTCATCGATTGCAATTTTGTAAAAGGGTCTATTTTAATCACTGTAATTTATAATGGGTCCATGAAATGGACCCAAATTTCATCTGCATTGATCCGTAAATCTAGCCAGATACTGAATATCCGCCCAAAATTTCAATTTGATATCCAATTATCTGACAACAGTGCATTTTCTTTTTCTTTATTATTATTATTGGTTTTTTAAAAATTAATTATCAGCCATTACTTTCTTGAAATTTTCTCTCGAGTTTGAAATCATCCGATTCAACAATTCAAAATATTTTCGGGATTGTTTCCAGGAAATTAGTGCCTGTTCTACTGCACTTAAAGAGACTTAATGCAATATGTGCACCCACTCTATGCTGAGCATTAGACCATTGATAGCCTCCACAGGGATACTCCCCGGGAAGTACCAACTGATTGCCACTTCTAGCACCCCTCTCGAGGAGTCTCAAAGAGTAAACCTCATCAGGTTGTGCAGGGCTTGGCCTAGCGGAGGGTAAACAATAACCTTTATCTACAGCCCCAGGGAGTCGTAGTGATTGGCACCCAGAGCAGTGAGACCAGGACGAACCCATTCCGCTGTCCACCCGTCATCACAACAATACCATCGCACCAATGGAAACCTCCGGGCACCGCTATGTACAAGCATACTCGCGCAGCATTGACTAGACTTGACTGTCTAAGATAGGAAGGAGGACAACCACGGTCGGAAGAACTCACCTTCCCTTTCAACGTGGTTCACTTGTTAGTTCTTTGCTCCATACTTGTGCAAGGCTTGCAAGAACCCTATTCTCTGGATTGTTGTGGCATTGCAGCAACTATCCTGAAATACATGCACCACCAGTATTTTAAGTTATCACGACTCATGCACTACTATAGTCGCTTTGATACATGTACCTCCAGTATCTTTAGCTAGGGACACTTTCAGCTGTCCCTGATTTACCGGCATTGCACTTGCTCTTTTTTCTAAGTTGCCCTTTAATTTAATGAGTGTCCTAGCACGTCTATGAAGTGGGTCAGGGCCTTGCGCCCTTTATCACTCCGCACATAGTTATTGAATGTCAAAACATCCAATTTCGGGCAATACTGATTTCTCAGTACTTGTAGACTTGCACAGTCGGCCACAATATGCAAGCTATGGTGGGGGTTCTCGGATGGCAGAAGCTGCAGTTCCTTATTTCCTTCAAAGAGAATCTTTGAAAGTAGGCTGGGAAGGGACCAATATCCGTCACAACCCAGTTCACCTTCCTATTTTTCCATGTTCCCTTTTTATTCAACTTTGGAAAGATCGAAAGCATAAAACATCTGACATCTGTCTCTTCCCATCCTTGTTGCCACAGTTTCCGGGCTTCAGTCCTCACGGAATGTTTCACACTCGTTATAGAACTCTGTACTCTTTCGTCTATTGACGGTCTCTGACAGGGTTTCTATAGACCTGGAAAGTCAGGGAAATGAGTTTTGGTCAGGGATTTGGGAAAAAAGTCAGGGAAATCAGCAGAAATTGAAGAAAGGTCAGGGAAATGCAAGAAAAGTTGAATTTTGCGGTAAAATCAAGAAAATTTGCTGTTTGAACCTAAGTATGGAAATTGTTTTATTTTTATTTTCTCATTCAACCTTATAAATAATTTTAAAATGATTCTTTATGAGCATATCTTGTGCAGTTGAAATATGCTTAATTTTATCCTAAATTATTATCAAACATGGTTTTTGGTAGAATCCAGTGATGTCAAATAAGATTCATGTCTATATTAATTTAATATTATTATTATTTGTAAAAAAGGGCAAAATATATAAAAAATTATTAATTAAAGGATGTAATGTTAAAAATAGAAACACAAAATTTGGGAAAGTATGCTAGATAAAGTCAGGGAAGAGCGTGATAAATGTCAGGGAAGGTAAAGCTGTGAAATCTTTAGAAACCGGTCTGAGTTCCACTCTTTGCCAGAGCATCATCTTCCTCGTTCCCCCAGGTACCGACATGTGCCTTCACCCAGTGGAAACAGATCCACCTATCTCCAATCTCAGAGTGGACTGCTGCGACCATTGCATTTCTGCAATTCAGTCTTAAAAGAGCCTGGAGTTAGGATTAGCTGTCTGTATAGACATTCACAGTCTGTACTCCAGCAGAGTTGGTCCTGCAGACCTTTCAGGATCACTAAGAGCTCGGCCTGGAGCACACTTCCATTGTCCAATAGCCTGAATTGACCATCAGCCACTCTCTGATGGTCAATTCGTATCCTGATCCAACTTGACTGTTGAGCTTTGACTCATCTGTGAAGAGCTCTAGTCCTTTCCTCCGTGGGCACAGATTATCTCAGCTGGTGGACAAACTCCTACTCGGGTGTTTACCCCAGCGTGAAAGTTCACCCTCTACATCAGAGGGTTCTATTCTCGTATCTCGAAAATGGATTGTCTGATCCATCTTTCAGAGTCTTAAGATGAGCGCTTCCTTCTCAACCTGTAGGTCTAGTGGTAGGAGGCCAGAAAGGACACAAAGCGATTCACTGCTTGTTATATGATAACACTTTGTAATCGTTAGCAGTATAATCCTTTGCACCTGAATTCAGGGTTTCGGACCCGCCCACAAAACCAATAAAACCCACTCAGAAATGTTTTTTTTTTTTTTGGGGGGGGGGGGGGTTATTAAAAATTATCAAAATTTTTCCTTCCTTTCTTTCATTTAAATCATTTGTTATTTGACATTAAATACATATAATATTACCTACATAACTTAATGCATTATATCAGATAAATATAAATATGCCAGTTTAATCTTAATCTTAATATATATATATAAAATGCTAATGTTCGTTTGTAAAGACAGGGTTTTCTCTATCACCACCAACTCGAATTAACTTCCCGTTGGGGTGGTGAAAATGTGAAAATATATATATCTGTCCTATTCTAACTCATGATAACTTCTGAATTTCAACTCCAGTAAAATATTAAAAATTAACGTTTATCGTCTGTTGCCATATCAGCAGGAAAACTGAATTTCAAGCAATTATCGTCTGCGAACCATTTTACCTGAAACAAATTCAAGTTATTTTAACAAGTGAAAAAGAACAAATTATTTGAATATTCTAGAGTGTTCTGATGCTAGCAATTTCGATGTGTTATGGTATATAAACCGAAATTCAGTGACTTTTCTTCAGTTTGATCGTGTTTGCTGTCGAGTAAAGATTAACTGAAATTAAGAGTGAACAGTAATTAAACAAATTCAAGTCATTTTGACAAATGAAAAAGAACAAACTATCTGAATATTCAAGAGAGTTCGTCAGTGACACCATAATAGCAATCAAGGAATTAATTTTGTGTAACTTTATTACATTACATATACACAATGCCAAGGCGTAAAAAAGTATTTACAAAACCTCGAGTGGATTTTAAAAGAAGAAAAGTAGCACGTCAACTTGAAACCGAAGAACAAAGAGTGAAACGGCTTTCAAATATTTGTAAAGGAGTAAAAAAAAAATAGAGAAAATTTAACCGAAGAAGAAAGAACACATATTAACGAAGAGGTGTGATCCCAAATGAGAATACTTAGAAATTGTCAATCTGCTGATCAACGTTAAGTGAAAAATAGAAGAAGTAAAGAAAGAATGGCTACTTTACGCAAAAAATGAGCTGCTACAAGTAAAATTGAGAATTTAGAACTTCGGGCGTTCCATTATGATTGAAAAAAAAAAACAATACAGTGAACATCCAAATATTATCATCAGAAAAATGGATACGATATGCGAGTATTGTCATGCACGGAAATTTAAAGGCGAAACTGCTGGTATGTGCTGTTTGAGTGGTAAAGTCAATTTACCAGCATTAGATGTACCACTACCACAATTACTCGCAAATATGACTGGAAAACACCAGATTCCAATCATTTTCTGCAAAATATACGTCGATACAACTGTTGTTTTCAAATGGCTTCATTTGGAGCTTCATTAATATGCAAGGAAGAAAGTTTCAGCCCGGTTTTTAAGGTTCAAGGCCAAATTTATCATCGAGTAGGTTCACTTCTGCCGATGCCCAATAAAACTCCAAAATTTCTTCAAATATATTTTGTTTGTAACGAAGAACTTGAAACATACCAACGTTGCTCTAACATTCGGGGACTACAACGAGATATCATTTAAAAATTACAACGTCTACTTCATAATCATAATCAATGTGTTTAAGACTTCTCTAGACCAAATGGCTGCAGATAATTATAAGATCGTTATTCGAGCAGATAAAAGACCAGCCGGTCAACACGAAAGAAGGTTCAATGCACCTCAAACGAACAAAGTTGCCGTAGTAATTATTGATAACTAATGTAGTCGTCGTGATATTATTATTCAACGCGAAGTAATGAATTGCAACGTATTGCTAAAATACATCGTAGTTATGATTCAATACAGTATCCGCTAATTTTTTGGCAAGGTGAGGATGGTTATCACTTCAATATTCAACAAATCGATTCAGCTACAGGTGTCGAAACTAACAAAAAAGTATCAGCTATGCAATTTTATGCTTATCGAATTATGACTAGAAATGATGAATATAACCATATTTTAAACTACTTGGCAGTTATTTCAGTAGTTTATTGTAGAGATGTATGCTAAAATTGAGACGGAAAGATTAGAATTTATTTGCCATAATCAATGAAAGTTGCGTTCGGATGAATACATCCGAGAGATGCAATGATAAATGATGCAAACGGCGATAACATAGGAAAATTGGTCATCTTGCCATCGACATTTACTACTGGATGTCCACGTCACATGCATCAATATGCTCAGGATGCGATAACTTTTTTTTTTTTTTTCCAATGGCAAGATAGGAAGACAAATACAGCAAAGGAATGGTAAAAAAGAAAGAAAACACACGAACAAAAAACTCAGCTGCATCAATAATATCCAAATGGACCCTGGCCTCCCAGTAGCGGTCTGCAAGTGAGGACTTTGATAAGGCTAGATAGAAGTTAGAAATCTAAATTATCTACGTTAAAAAATAGATCCTTAAATATTTTTTATACTATTAAACAATTATATAAACGTCAGCAGAAAAAGATAGTACTGCATTAAAGTTGAAGTTATTTTTATATTTTAATTAATTAAATAATTATTTTGTAATGAAAGTTTTTTTTACACTAAAATTAGTCTGTTTTGAAATAAAACCATAAAATTTACATGCAAAAAGTGTTATACTATAAAAAAATCTTAATAAAACCCAAAAATAGCCAATAAAACCCACCCGGGTTGGGTTTTTTTTTTAAACCTTGCCTTAATTAGGTGCTTCTGCAAACGCTCCATTCCTCCATCCCCCCAGGCTCCACAGGCATAGAAAGCTACATGCTTATAGAGGTTCTTTAACACCACCCCACTAAGTCTGTTGCCGGTCCTGCTCAGACCGTGGATACTTACTACGTATCTAGCCAGTAGCTGTTTCAAATGTGCAACATGTGCCATGGAATTCATCTGTTGATTAAGCACCTCGCCCAAAAACTTCAGTTCTGTCTTAAACTTAACAATGCTGCTACCAAATCGGATAACTGGAGTGGTACGGGGGTTCCGCACCTGGCCTGAACGTAGTGCTCTAATGTGAAGTCTGATCATTTTGGCTGGATTGAACTCCAATTTGTGGAGCTCGCTCCATTTCTGAAAGATTATGAGAGCTTCAGTTGCCTTTTGTCTGCACTGATGCGCATTGGGAGCGTCGATCACCACAACAAAGTCGTCTGCATAGGCCTGGAGATGGACTCCAACCAGAAGCTCGAGCTTAAGGGCTGCATTAGCTACAATGATCCAAAGCAAGGGTCCAGAGTTGGATCCATGCGGACATCCTGTGTTGTAGCTATGGACTATTTCTGAGTTGCCTAAACGGTATACTCCCTCTCTTATTGCTAAGAAACTCCTCACCGTCCTGTATAGGTTTTTCGGGCAACCTGTCTTACCGAACAGCTATAGTATGGAAGACCACCATACATTATTAAAGGCACTTTTAACATCTAAGGAAATCAGAGAAGTATCGGACCCGAGAAATCTTGACCTCGACAGATCTATAGATAGCAGAAATAACTTCCTCCGCCCTGTCCCCGGCGTAAACCCAAACTGGGTTTTAGCCAGGTGACCGCCCTTATGAAGGGGATGCTGTAGGCATTCTACTACTAGTCTATGAAGGTCTTTACTCCATGCTGACCAGAGACAAATCGGATGATGACTCGATGGGTCCATCCTACTTTTCCATCCTTGTTAAAAAGAACCAATTTAGACCTTTTCCAAACAGGAGGGAAAACGCCTTGCTTGAGGCATTTATTAAAAATCGCTAAGAACAGTTCCTTGTTATCCTGGAATCAGACAACAAGGTCTAGAGGAACAATCTCTAGAGGTATTCTGTCCAGTCCCAGGGCTTTGCCCTTATTAAGAGCTCCTCCAGTTCCTTCATGGTGAATGGTGGATTGTCGTCCGTGAGATCTGGCCTCGCTGCTCTATATCCCTTTGCTCCAGGGAATCATTCTCCTGGACATCCTGTGGAAAGTGGTGCTGCAGCAGCTTGCCAATGGTCCCTTTTTTCCCTAAAAGTCCGTTTTTTAGTGCCAGTTCCGTTTTGGTCTGTTTTTAAAAAAATTTTAATGAAGAAGAATAATTGTGTATCGCCGGCATCGGCCAAGAGATCTGAAATCGGCAGAATGACTGTTTTTTCATTGTTGATTAAACCATTATCCTTAGTTCATCTTCACTTTGAAGCGGCGCACGGCTAGAGCTTACCAGGTTGCTACGATGTGACATAGGTCGACCGACCTACGTCACATCGTAGCAACCAGTCTGGCAACACTTTTTTCCAGAGCACACTAACGTTCATCTGAGGACGGTGATTGCCGGTATATGTGGCTTTGTCCTGGTACCAATATCGGATCCGTGCACGCTACATCTAGCCTTCCTTGAATTAACATGTAAGTACTACTTTGCATTTGTCAAAAGTATTTCTTTGTAGTCCCCCCCTACTACGACTCTTTAAAAAGCATAGCGCCCGACAACCTTTCAGCAATTGGCATCCCTTTTTACCCCCTTTGCCCTGGTATGTCCAAGTTTTCACTTGAAAACTTGCCATTCCCCCTGCCCCTTCTGTTTCATGGATCATCGCAGTCAAGATTATCGATCGTTTTACAGGCCCCTTTACGAAACACTTTCTTTAAAAATGATACCGTAACAAAAATATGATCGATTGAAACGACCCTTAACTAAACACGATGTAAAACTGTTCCTTCACAAAATTTCAAGCAACGCAATCAGACATTTATCGTAAATGAAACCCGATAAAATTTCCTTTTAAAAATAAGTTACTTTTTTCCTAATTGAATGCTTATCAGAATCAGAGAGTGACAGTCATCGCTTATTCATTTCATCTGTTTTCTTTCGTTCACGTAACTCAAAAAGATGCGCCTCTGAGGTGTTTATTTTCACCTAATGTAGCAACAAAAAACTAACATAACTTTCAGTTGGGTAAGAAAGGGATTCAAAATAACTTCACCACCTATCCTACAATGTGGGTGTTATATTTGATAATTATTTCACAATCATAATTCTAGACTTCAGCTTTTTGGTGAAAACTGTCAGTATAAATAATGGCAGCTTCTGTAGTTTATAACTGGCTGTTTTACGCACTTGCAAGTTTTTGTTTTTAATGATTGCTTAGTATAATCATTATCTGGCCTTCCTAATTCAAATTATCTATAGTTATTAAAGATATTTACAAACCATTAGGGGATTACAGATTCATTTAGAAATGAAAAGCGCCTTTTTGCGAGTTAAATTGCGCGACTTCATGATGTCCATTGATCTGAATGTATGTGTCTGACTATAAGAAATGAACACTTAGGAATAAACTTTAACGATTTTCAGATTGCACCAAACCAGTTCTGAATATTTTCTTTATGGTACACAAAATTGCCTTTTTGCGAGAACAAAGTATCCTTATTTTTAAATCCCCGCGGCTGCATTTGCGTACTCCATTGGTCAGGGATGAGATTCTTCAGACTATTGTCTGATTTTTAGACATTTCTGATGTTTGAAATAAGTTCAGTTTTTTCAATTTATCAAAAATTTTCTAAATATTTTTATTTTTTATTAAGGGAAAATTGCATATAAGTAGGATAGATTTAATATCAGTAGCAATTACAATATTTATTGAACTTGAAACTCATACCTATTATCGCTCAAATGTTGTTCGCAAATTATTTCAGACTTTTTCCTTTTTTGTCAATCTCATGCCTGATTGGTCTTTGTTCATGACGAACATTGTTAATTTTCCATGACGGACAGATGTCATCAACTTTATGCTGGCCATAAGCCTTATTATGCCGGAATAAATCTTGAAATATTTATTTATTTTATTTTTTGCTATTAATAGATCACAAGAAAAGAATTTATAAATGAATGCTCACCACTCTTCGGATTTTTGTTCTCAGAAAGAGAGCCCTTGCAAAAACTGTTAGGAAAAAATGCTATTTCTTTACTTACCTTTTATTTCCATGACATTTTACCTCTAAATTTGCTAAAGTGGAAAAACAAAACTTTTTGTAAACTTCTTTAAAAGTTTTCTAAGTGAAAAAAGTTCGTTAGCATTTGAAAATGGCGGTGTAAACATCGTCATATCTTTAACGCCGTAATAAAAAGTTTACATTTCTCGCCGATAGATGGCGCTGTTTCTAATTTGCATAAAATAAGAACTCTTTTTTTTTTTCCTATGCAAATATCTATCGTAGTCTCGCACTAACTGGCAGATATAAAAGGGCATCACAAAGTTACTTTTTAGTCTCTGTGTGTCTCTCCGAAAGCTACTACTACTGTGATGTGTGTGTAAAGAGATTGAACTATGAACCGTATGGTTCGACTGATGTGATTCGATAGAACCGGATCCGGGGATCCGTGCGAACCGTGCTGATATATTCAGTGTGATGTGTTTTGAATCTGAAAAGATCGCCGCTGGCGACTTGTCTTCTAGAAAGCTTGTTTTTTTGTGCTACTAAGTGAATGCTGTTTATTGTGTTGTGTCTTCATCTCATGTGCCTTGTGTAAGTCTATCACCGTCATCTCTGTTTCAATAAACTACAGAAAAGGTACCTACTTTGTCTTTCTTGTCTAAACACATATTCAAACCAAAGACTTCTACTGTGCATTTAAATGAAATGAACTTCAACTCTGCTTAAAAATTTATTCTACAGACAAAATCAAGTAACTATTCAATTTCAGTCAATGACTTTATATTTGTAATTTAACTTGTTTGTTGAATAGTTTAATATAATAATTTTTCAAAAACAAACAAGTGCAGGTGTCTGCTTCAAACTGCAACATGCATTATCGTAATCCCGTTTGAAAATTTCCATAACAGATGATTACTTTTGCTAATTGGTCAAGTGGTACTAATACCCTTTATCAATGATCCAGCTCTCCCCCTCCCCGCCATGCCAACATCGATCTTGGAGTTTAGTTGACTCCTGTCAACAACATCTGTTTTAATGCCTCGTTTCTGTTTTACTTTCAATTAATATAAACTTTGTGTAAAAAAAGGAGTGTGGGGAAATAAACTGTGACGACTGGTACATAAATTTGCAGTCTCCACTTTCAAAAATACAGTACACGAGTGGCGACCGTAAATTTTGACCTTTAATAATAAGGCCTGTGCAAAGCAGAAGTTTTTTTAAGGGGAGGGGTCGCCGATCAGTGCATTTCAGTTTTTTTTTTTTTTTTTTTTTTTTTTTTTTATTATTATTATATTCTGCATATTCAGCAAATTGTGTTTGAGTTTTGTATGAGTCTACAAGAATGTAGTTTAAGATTTGTTTAGTTATTATAAGAGCCAGGATTTCATCTAATTATGTGTGTTAGTAATCATTTCCAGAAGAATGTTACACATTTGATTAATGAAATCTTTCAATTTTATTTCTTTGTGAACAATAAGTGTGTATTAGGGAACTGAATCAGACTTCGGGCCGATTACACAGACGTGTAATCGATATCGATTACGATTAATTTTCACTTTTAGACCAGCATTATGATTACCGGAGAAAGTATAATTCCCGATTATGATTAGATTATGATTATCATATAAAACCCAATTTCCGATTACGATTATGTGATTTATTAAAATTTTCGATTATGATTACATTTGAGTACGATTAGATTACGATTACAAAACTTTTCTTTTTACGCTTCTGGCGTTGATATTATAATGTCTAAAATTTACAATTTTTACTCAAGAACAGAATAATGGGTCCATCAGTTCAGGGAGCTAAATTATAAAAATGCCATACAGCAAAAACTGCTATACTATTAGACGAACCTGGTTGATTTCCTAGGCCCACTTGTGAAAAGTTTTTTAATGCATACGAACCTCTATTTGAACATGGCATTTTCCGGTTTTCACTTAAACATATGTCATTTGCAATCATGGGCGCCAGCAGAATATTTCCCAAGAGGGGGGGGGGGAAAGACTACTTTAACGTATGGTTACCATGTTGGAAAGAGCAAAAAAGCAAGGAAAAACACTGCATACAAAAATCCAGGGGGCATTCCCCTCACCCTTGTCCTATGCTGCCGGCACCCATGTTTGCAGTGTGTCTGTGGGGTGGGGGGACAGGCTTGGTGGTTTAACACATCTTTGAAATGAACCCAGGTTTAATCTGATCAAGCAAAAATTAGTACACAAAAATTGATCCCTTCTATGCTCGGCGTTGCTTCCTTGCCTATGTGCTGGTTTCGAAAGAAGTACTGGCAGGCGCATGAAAAGTAGTAATATTCAACCGTGAAGGAGCAACCTCTGCCGTTGCGATCTTTCAACGATGTGCGCGAACATATTAAACCAAAGTTTAAGATTTTTTAATGCATTGAGTAAAATGCTAAAAACAGGGGCTCTCGACAAATGCATTGTTTTCTCCACAATAACCGTTAGCCCGAATCTGAATAGATGAGGCTGAAGATATATTGCAGTTATTATTTCACAGAAAACTTCATGCACAGTTTAACTTCTTTTTTTATACTTTCATAACACGTATATGGGCATTAAATATCTAAAACCAGGCCTGACGAACAAACAAACTTTTAATTTCTAGAATACACACGCCGTTTTAAAAATTCAAAACTAACTACTAACTCAAAACTACATGCATACTATCTATTGAGGATAATTTAAGAATTACAGAAAGACTTAAGAATACTACTAATAAGAATTACTTATGAATAGCAGAATGGAGATGTCTAAAGATATCTCTAAACATACATCTTAAAATAAGTGTGGTGGGTCATATATAGTGTATTGGTGCTGGTACGACGTAATAAACAAAACTGGACAGTGATATTGGCGGTGTTAATGGTAAAACCCAAAGTAATGCCATTTACAATTTAAAAAAAAGGCACGAATTTACTGTAAAACTATTTTATAAATAATTAACCGTTCAAAGAGGCTCACTTTCTAAGCAATTAGCTGTTATATATATGCTAAAAAACTGACACACATTTTCGTCTCTGGTCAAGAACTCCTTTTACATATTGAATAATTAATATACACATACATACATACATTTGAAATTTAATGAAAATAGTATAGTGCCAAAAGTTGTTTCAACTTTTGAATGTGGTATAAAGGAGCTAACATTTTTATGAGAGATAGAAAATAGGTTAATATAGACATAGAGATGTCAAAGATTTACGGAAGGGGGTGGCAGGAGAGATGTCTGTATATAATATATTCAAGAGTGGAAATAGTGAAATTTTTATAGGTTTTGCAGGAGGAAAAGACTTTTGAATCGATGATACTTTAAACAAAGTAGACGGCAGGCGGAGCATGTTGTCCCCTGTCCTACGCCTATGTTGGTTAATGCGAATTCTCGGAGAAATTATAAAAGCTTACAACACACACAATAGAAAAGTTATATATAATTAGTCTCCAGTTTAATTCCAAATTGATAATACATAGATGCCAACAATTCAAGTTCAAAAGACGTACTATGTTTTAATATACTGAACTATGTTTTAATATACTATGTTTTAATGTACTATGTTTTAATATATGACACATTAAAAAATTTTCAATTAAAAATAAATAAATACCAAGTTTTTACCTGACCGCTGAGGAGATTCCTATTATAAACAAAATATTGTCTACATTAAAAAAATAAAATTAACAGTTACATTACTGATCTAAAATAAGTCAGAATGAGTGTAATTTAACTTGTAGTTGACAACAACAACAAAAAAAAAAAAAAAAAAAACTTCCAAGATTTGACACATGTTTACTTTATGTGTATTCAGTTTTGTTTAAAAAGTGTTATATTTTAAAAATAAAAATATTTAAATTTTAAGTAAAATAACTTAAACTCATTATTAATTAGTCATAATAATTAATATTTTCATTTTATTCTAAAATAAGTTAGTATGTTTCTTTTAATTTGTAGTCGGTGATTCAAAGAAATGTTCAAAAATCTTCAGCACGCATCTTCTAATTAGTGTACAAATTTTGTCTAAATTTTTTAAATTAAGAAAGTATTAATTAAATAAATCCTTTTTTTACACATTTAATTGCGTACAGCTAAATTTAAGAAAAATGTTTTTTAACTATATTAATTTGTAGTTGACAATAAAAAAAGCTAGAAAACTTTGATGCATGTTAACTATATGTATTTCCAATTTTGTTTTTAAAAAAAATTTAATTTTAAAATAATTTAAATTTTAAGTAAAATAACTTAACTCATGATTAACTTTTAAATAAAATAAGCACTTTTTTAAATTAAATAAATAAATAATTTTATAATAACATTTGCATGCAGCATAACATTTTAAGAAAAATCTTCAAAATATTTGGTTTTTAATTAAATTAACCAATTAGGACTCAAATACCCACCATTTTTATTTTAAATTATCTTACTTTATGCATTTACATGTAAGTAAAAAAATAGTTTGCTTTGTTAAGAGCTACACCATTTTCTGAAACTGCTTTTGCAAAATTATTGTTTTTATGAAATTTTTTTGAAAAAAAACAAAGTTTATGAATTTTTGGGGGATTCCATTTGTAAACAGGACTATCAAATTATTTTTTTCTATAATCTCCAAACCTTTGTGAACATTTTGGTATAAATTTCAATTTAATATATTGAAAATAAAGAAAGTTATCATTTTTTATCTGAAAAAGCACCATTAAAATAATTGCTTGCAAAAATGCCATTTATGGTCACTTTTCCATTATTTTAATAATTTTTATCTTAAAAAGTATTAGAGATATTGAAGTAAAATTTCATATTGTTAGTTAGAACACTAATGGCTACATTTATAAAAATTTTCAAAGAAATCCGAGACGGTGGGTGACATGGCCTGGTTGATTTGAAATGGAATGACCCAAAAGTGTGGTGGGTCATATATAGTGTATTGGTGCTGGTACGACGTAATAAACAAAACTGGACAGTGATATTGGCGGTGTTAATGGTAAAACCCAAAGTAATGCCATTTACAATTTAAAAAAAAGGCACGAATTTACTGTAAAACTATTTTATAAATAATTAACCGTTCAAAGAGGCTCACTTTCTAAGCAATTAGCTGTTATATATATGCTAAAAAACTGACACACATTTTCGTCTCTGGTCAAGAACTCCTTTTACATATTGAATAATTAATATACACATACATACATACATTTGAAATTTAATGAAAATAGTATAGTGCCAAAAGTTGTTTCAACTTTTGAATGTGGTATAAAGGAGCTAACATTTTTATGAGAGATAGAAAATAGGTTAATATAGACATAGAGATGTCAAAGATTTACGGAAGGGGGTGGCAGGAGAGATGTCTGTATATAATATATTCAAGAGTGGAAATAGTGAAATTTTTATAGGTTTTGCAGGAGGAAAAGACTTTTGAATCGATGATACTTTAAACAAAGTAGACGGCAGGCGGAGCATGTTGTCCCCTGTCCTACGCCTATGTTGGTTAATGCGAATTCTCGGAGAAATTATAAAAGCTTACAACACACACAATAGAAAAGTTATATATAATTAGTCTCCAGTTTAATTCCAAATTGATAATACATAGATGCCAACAATTCAAGTTCAAAAGACGTACTATGTTTTAATATAATGTGTGTACAGTACAAATTAAATAAAAACAAAATATTTTAAATAATTTCCTACGCCTATGTTGGTTAATGCAAATTCTCGGAGAAATTATAAAAGCTTACAACACACACAATAGAAAAGTTATATATAATTAGTCTCCAGTTTAATTCCAAATTGATAATACATAGATGCCAACAATTCAAGTTCAAAAGACGTACTATGTTTTAATATAATGTGTGTACAGTACAAATTAAATAAAAACAAAATATTTTAAATAATTTTCACAATCATCAGAGCAAAAAACCAAGTATGAACACTTCGTGAATCATATTAAAAAAAAAAAGAAAATTGAACTGTTTTCTGGTACTAATCACTAACATTGGCATAAATGAAAATAAATTATTTATCCGTTAAACTTTTAGAACTAAGTCAAGGCAGCCAATATAGTCGAAAATAAGACAAAATTGATTTTTAATACTTCATTATGTATTTTTACTCGCCATCAAATTCTATTGAAGGAAAAAACAAAATGTTAATTCTATTAAAGGGGTTTTGTAGATCATTGTCTATGTTCCCTACTCTTTACCTATTTATCCAGAAATTTATCGATCATTAAAAAGTATTGATATTGCTAAAGGTCTTTATAGATTATAAAATTATTACATTCTTATGCAACATACTCAAAATTAATAGCACAAAGATATACTAATTTTTAACGGAAATATATGCACTCCTACCTGCTTATCCAAACAACACAAGGAACCAAAGTTTATCTGTTGTCCACTAATCCAAACAACACATTCATAGTTCTTAAATGCACATTCTTTTCCATTTTTATTTTTATACTTTTCTAAAACTGAAAAAACATGCTGAACTTTTTCCTGTGTAGGTGAAATTTATGTTCTTTTTCACGACCCCAAATCAAAATGAAGAAATGAAGGAAAGATCTGACACCGCAAGAAATAGTTCAAGCTATTCCCTCCCGTGCAACCCATACTTTCTTCTGGGAAGTCCATTCTATTCTTGTCTCTCACCAGTCCAGACTCGGATGAACAGAAGACGACAGACAACAACAACAACAAAAAATAAAATAATGGTCATCTAAATATTTTCCCGGGGGAAAAAAAATAATACAAGCAAGCTCCTGTCTTCCTCTAAACGTCAGAGCTCCAGGGGAACTTCCTGCCTTCAGGGCATGCCTGTGCCTCCCCGTGAAAATTTTCCCAACAAGCAGAACAAAAACTAAAACTGGGCAACTGTAATTGTTTTGTAATCGTCTCGTAATCAAAGCGACTACGACTACAGGCTCTTCGATTACGACTATCTGGCAAATTAAATTTCTAGATTACGATTACGCAAAAAAATAAACTTCTAGATTATGACTAGATTACGATTACATGAAAAATTTAATTGCTGGATTACGATTATATTACGATTACACAAGAAATTGTAATCGATTACAGTCGATTATGATTACACGAAGTCTAAACTGAATAAATTATGCAGTGGAACTCTCAATTTTGTATTCTTGAAAATATTTAATTCAAAAATAATGTATGAAAACTTAAAAGTGGTTTAGTGAAGTTTTATATTATTCATGTGAGAATATTTTCATTGTGTTTACTTCAGTGTAAAGGACTAAGAAGTAGGAGATGTAAAATTGAGGTTGTATTTCAGAGGAAATTTTTTATTCCTTTAAAAATGACCATTTATTAAATAGTTTCTTTTTGGTCCCTTTTTCTTACAGATGGTCCCTTTTTGGTCTCTTTTTCTTAAAGGGATGGTCCCTTTTTTTGATAAAAAATTTGGTGAGAGCCCTGCAATGGCTTTCGCCTGCTTATTTGAGGTGCCCTCTTCTATGATGGCTCCTAGGAGGAATGAGGTATTTCTCTTCCTCTTTATCCAACTGTAGTGGGCCTCAAATGGCTGCCTAGGATCGACGGTATCGAGATACTGTTTCCAGTAATCCCATTTTGCTCGTCTTACTGCTCTTCTGAACAGAGCTTTTCCCTTCCTATAAGCAACCTCCAGAGCCTTCCTATGGTCAGTGTCATCAGTACAGCTCTGGCACTTCCTTCTTTTCGCTGTCACCTTCCTTCTGTGGATCGCTAGCTGAAGTGGCCACCACGAATTTACATGCCTCGGCCAGTGACCTTCGCTGCTTGTGGGTCGGCTACTCTACTCTGAGCTTCATTGGCCCCCTTTGCCTCAGTCAACTTTTCTACAGGGATGTCGATAGATATTTTCAATAAAAAGTTAATTGTGCTGTTGATAAATATTTTCATTTGTGATATAAACATTATAACATAAATTTTTTTTCATTTTATTTATTCTTCCTTGTATTTAATAAAAAAATTTTTATCCAATAAAATAGCAAGCAGAAACAACTTTCTCAAAAATTAAATATGTTCTATGTACTCACCAAAATGCAAAATGTATGATTCAATCTTAACATGAAGTCTTTAAAAGTAGTGCTTAAGTGACCATATTCTCCGCAATGGAAACACTGAGTTGCTCTAAGGTTTTCCACTACTTTAATGTTACACTAATCCATGGGTTAGGTCCCTAAACTCTGTATTGCATGGAAGGTAGGGGATACTACACTATTACGCGGCGTGTATCCTGCTTTTTCATGGACTACCGATTGGTTGCTTCCTCTCTTGCCAAGTCCCATTGGTAACGAATAGCATAATGATTGCGCAGTCGCCGAGTTCCCAAGGAACATCTACCAAGCCAAGTTGAGTCTCCTTGGGTTTACCTCCCTCCATACTAAGTCCCTTACGCACACACCTTTGGCTGCATCGACGAACATGACATGTTCAGACAGGGTGCTCTCCTGTGGCAAACTCGCACTTGTGACATGAGAGATACTCCCACTTGTGCCTGTCACCTGCACATATGTGGGAAGAGAATTTGTTGCATTTGAGGATAACCTATTAAAGTCCACCCCAGTCACTTGTATTGGTGGGAATTCTGTGGCATTTAAACCGCACCCACTTGCGCTACTGTGGGTGAGGGAATTATGGCAAATGAGTTGGGCAGCCCCACAACGCTTGCCATCTGTACGTATATGGTTTTCTCATCTCGGAGATCTGCAATCTGATCCTGCAAGTTAGCCTGTTTGAGACTATTCCTAACGAACAGCTCATACATGTCCATGACACACTTTATCACAGCTTTTCAGTGTCAACGGACTTCAGGGGTTCCTGCAGGTTCATTGCTACAAGTAGCAATAGTTCCCTGGCTCGAAGCCGATCAGTCACTTCCACATACCGCTTATGCATGCCGGGGAGATTGTCGCAGAAATCTTCAACTTCTAGTTAGCCCAGTACTTTCTAGTGTTTAAAGTTAAAACTTATTATAATATATTTTCCTGTAAAGTTATTAGTTTTTAAATTCTTTCCACCTTCCTTTATTTACCCTAAGAATGTTTTAAGTACTTTTACCATGTTAAGTACCATGTTTTGACATCATGATCGGAGTTGGCAGGCACACGTATGCTTGGAATGATGTCATGTCTCATAGCATGTCTTGATTGGCTATTGTACATTGGCACTGCACCACTCAATCCGAATGGGGCATTTCTCTTGTATCAGTCCGTGGCAGATTGCTTGGCAGTCGTACGTGCTAGAGTTTATTTTCGTTTTGTTTTTATGCACTATGATATTGCAGCTTTGATGTTAGCAAGCTCTGAAGTTAGTTAAGTAATGTAGTAGAGCTGAGGAAAAAGCTGCTTTGACCTGAGAGGACATTAAAAAAAAAATTTTAATGAAATATTGTCTTTTTTTTAAATTGAAGTATCATCTGAGTTTAAAAGAATATATATGCATTTTTTAAAGAATTCTCAAGATGTTGTTTATTAAAATACGGCTGTGAAACATATAATAAAATCAAGAGGAAAGTAATTTAAGATTCATAGATATTCTGGATCCAAAATACTTGGTATAAATTTTTTTTCATAGGATTCAGAATTATGCACTGTTGCCATGTTATTTTTACAGGGATGCTACACCTGCGACATTTGCGACAAACTGAGACAAAACCGCCGGCCTGCACCATTTTGCGACATTCGGTACGATTTTGGCCGTATCTGCGCCAAAACAGCAAACATGAGTAATTTTGAATCTGACTCACGGGCGCGCGACCACGTGTTGAGAGTTGTGCCGATATTGGAGAAAGAAAAGCTCCCGGTGTAAAGGCAGGGTGCGTAGCGACTTGAAAAGTGCTTAAAAGGTGCTTGATTTTAAAAATTGTTTTCAAGCACTCTTGAAAGTGCTTATTTTTTTTCATAAATTCCCTTAAGGTGCTTGAATTTGCAAGGAAGTGCTTATTTTTTTCTGAGCTTCCGGCAGAAACCTTTATAAACACTACGCCGCTAACGAAAAAAACTTTATCCCTCCCATCCCATCGCTTATTCATCTTGAAACCGGAAGAGCGTGCCTAAATGCGGGTGCAGGTGGTTCCCTGTTGACCATGACATGACAATAGTAATGCTGACTCACATTTGCTGGCATAAGAGCCAGTCCGGGCTTGATTGTTCTTAAACTACTGAATATCAACCAAAACTAGTCTGTTGCACCCGATGCGAGTTTAATCATTAAAAAAAAAAAAAAAAAAAAAAAAATTCATCTATAAGTTATTTATGTTTTTTCGCCGTGTGGCTTTGCGCCTTCTGAAGGAGCACTTTTTCGAATAAACACTGCCTTTATGCTATTATTACGGTAGAAAGTCAACTACAAGTAACTGGCGAACTCGAGAAACGCTGAGTGCTTTAAAATAAATCCCTATGTTATAAATATCAAAAGTAATAAATTAATAGAAACATGGAGTTGTCGCACAGCATTCAAAGCTTAAAACAAACAATTTGCTGAAGCACGCTCACTACGTAATCAACAGCTGGCCGTCCATGAAAAAAAAAAAAAAAAAAATTGTTTGATTGGAGCCTCCTCATCGGCTCGCTTCCGAACTTTTTGCGAATGCAAGAAGTTTTTTACATGTTATTTATTTATTTATTTCCAGAAATTCGCCTTCGTGAATATAAAAATTCATATGTTTTATATGAAATCGGACACTGATTAAATCGAAAATGGAAATCGTAAGCTTCGTAAAATAGCGGTAAATACTTTAAAACATTATATGGGAAGGGGGATAAAAGAAGATATTTTTACCATTTATCTCCCCCCTCCCCCTTTCTCCGCGCGAATATATCTCAGTGCGATGCTTCTTTTTTTTGGGGGGGGGGGTAGGGAGGGGGGAAGAGATCGTGGATGCGGCGTTTCTTCCATAAATTACGGTAGTAATTTTGAAATTTACCTATTCATACTTGTCAATTTATGTGCTTTCAGTTTGAAGGTTGCTGTTTTTCCATCAATTTTTACGATTTTACGCGAAACTGCAGTTTTTTTACACTTTTCCCACGTATTT
Organism: Cheiracanthium punctorium; assembly: GCA_038373885.1. NCBI lineage: Eukaryota > Metazoa > Arthropoda > Arachnida > Araneae > Cheiracanthiidae > Cheiracanthium > Cheiracanthium punctorium. The sequence goes on along the minus strand of JAWZYV010013682.1, from coordinate 22,019 downwards.
TTATGATTTTACGTGAAACTCCCGTTTTTTTACATTTCCACCAATTATTACGATTTTACACAAGACTTTTTAAATTTGGCATCTTAATAATAATTTCATAGAAACCAAACATGTGTAAAATGCAGTTGCAGTTGTTATGATTTCAGGCTTGTTCCACTTAAAAATGAGGTGGCCACCCAAAAAATTCAGGCCATCGCAAAAGAGCTTGGAGAAGCTGAAAGGGGAAACAGATTTAAAAATTTTCTTCTAGAGATAAACTGAGATAAAATAAATAAAATTAGTTGAAAGAGACAAACTTGGGGGGGAAAAACGTATTTTAGTTGAGACATATAGAGACAAAAAGGATTTTGATTGAGACGATGCTGAGACAAACTGGGGTTTCAGCTGTAGCATCCCTGTTTTTATTTTAAATGAAAATCAGTAAATTAAGTTAATATTGTTGAATATATCAAGTAATAGCTAAATCTTTTTTAATTAAATTATCTAGTCATTTTGTAATTGTTATTGTTTTTATTAATTAATAAAACCATGTTATAAATTTAAAGCATGTTTATTTGAAGTCTTCAAAGCCTACTATTTAGCTCAGTATTTCAAACATAAAAATGTACAGGTCTCTTAAGAAATATCAGCAAACACTGACACCGCATAATAGATAACTCTGCTTATTGATATTTAATTATTTCTAATTTTTTAAAATTAAGATTGTCGAAATTTTTACTTAAACCCTTTTAAGAGTATTCAAAATTTCTACACTTCTGCAATGGCCATGCCAAGATCGATATTCAATAAAGCAGAAGCAACAGTACGCAATGGATATACATTCAGTATACCAGCGTCGTAATCACCAGGTCTCTTTACCCTGTAGAATCGCTCTACTTAGCTACCACTCGGGTACCCAACCGGAACAACGAGGACATGAGAGCAGTCAGAAATTTGTAATGCGACAGATAGACTCAGGGCCATTGTCCGCAACAAAAAAACAAGAGAAATCGCACTTATACAAACCAATTTCCAGACCTCCCAGTTCTACTGCACTTAAAGTAGATGCAGGCAACACAGTCTTTGATGACTAAGCTTTCCTTCCAGAGTTAAATAATTATCTTTACTTAAATTATCTTTACTTCTCGTACAGTGTATGACATGTAAACTATGTCATACACTGTAGTTGGATAATATAGGCACATGCTGTGTGCAGATACATTCCAGGGTTTTGTGGAGATTTTTTTTCTTTTTCTTTCTTTTTTCCTTTTTTAATTTTATTTCTTTTAGGTATCTTTGAAGTCAGTATAGCTCAAGCTTCATTTTATATACGATTGTACGTACATCCATATACAGTAAATGCCGGCGTATAACGCACACCTATAATTCTAAACTTCATTTTTTAATTTTTATGTATATCCTCTGTATAATGTGCACCCGTTACTTTGCAATCACAGACTTGCCCTATGGAATCCAGAAAGTCTTTTGTTTTGGGATATGTTCAGATCGCATTTAACGGATAATACAAAGAAATTAATGAAAGAGTGTAACACAAATATGGCAGTTATTCCAGACGGATTAACGCCATTAGTTCAACCTTTAAATGTGTGTATTAAAAAACCATTCTAAGGAAATTTAAAACGATTTTGGAATACATGGATGTTGGAAGGAGGTAAAACATTGACGAAAGGAGGTGAAATACGTAATGCCAGTCCAGAAATAGTGTGTGAGTGGATAATACAAGCATGGGATGAAATTAAACCTGACATAATTAAAAACTCATTTAAAAAAGTAGTATATCAAACAATCTAGATGGAACGCATAATAACTATTTATTTATGGATCAGTGTAACAGTGATAGTGAAGGTAAAACTGAATTTGATCATGTGCCTGAAAATATAACGGAAGATGAATATGATGAACTTTTATGCTGCCCGATAATGAAAATTGAAGTTCATAAGGTATGTCATTTATTTTAAATAAACAACATTCAGGTACATGTAGAAATCTTGTTTTTTTATGCTCATCTTTTCCTTATTTTTAAATTTATCATTTTTATAACCGGTGTATAACGCGCACCCTTAAATTTCGACCGTATTTTTTGTATGAAAAGTGCGCGTTATATGCCGGAATTTATGGTAAGTGCCAAAATATTCCTTGTTAAATTTTTGGATGAGCTTTTATTTTTCAACAGTTTTGATATTTTGTTGTATTTCCAACTCCTGCTATAAAGCTCTTTTTCCTTTTTCTTTCCCCCCTTACTTAACATTTAAAATCTATCATTTTTCTCCCTTGAAACTTTGGGACAATCTCCTGTATTTTCTTTTTCTATGATTGGCAGCTCTGCAGTTAATTAAAACAACTCTTCATTGGCATTTTACCATACATTAAAATTTGTTTTGTAAATTATTTTAAGAAAAAAATAACTTCACAAATAATTGGTATGAAAATTTACAAGAATAGATATTGAAATTTGCCACAATAATGGGACTGAGGGAAAAACTGGATTGGCCCCTGCAGTAGTGAATGAAAATTATAATAGACCATTTCTTTAATTAAAAGTAGCAGAATTTGTTATAATAATTTTAATCTTATTTATTAAAATAAACGGTAAGTCTTATAAATTAATAAGATGTACATTTTCTTAATGTCTGTATACCTGATTTCCACCAATCTATGAATGACAGTTAAAATACTGTGACCTCTCAGTTATACGCGGCTCTCTTTTATATGTGAATTTTGGAAGGTCTCGTCACGAGGAATAGGAAAATAATGATATAGGCCTTTCACTTAAGGGACACTTTGAATTGTCTCTTTTAATGCGAAAATAAACACTCACACAGATGTACTTTCTTCCGTGACCGTCTTTGAAGACATGGTGTTTAAAAAGCATGAATATCGGGAATGTTGATGAAAATATAATAAAGTATACTAAGACATTGAAACTGTTTTTGATGAGTTACAGGTGAAAATGATAATAAAAAAGAAGAAAATGATGAAACTGATTTTTCTGCCCTTCTATTATGCTACTGCTTTAAGAGCCCTAGAAAAATTGAGACATTATCGGTAAAATTATGACCTAACTTCAAATGCACCCCCCCCCCCCCTATAACACAGTAGATATACTCTGTGTTGTACAAGGCCTGAGCTATACTCCACCTGGTGTACGAACTCCACAGTACAAATCTGCACAACTTATTTGCACCCCATTGCATTGCTTATCACAATGATGTGTAGTGTTGCCACTCAAAAGATATATTAATTACAGGAGCTATAGCATCATAAAATCAGAACATCCGTCTCATTTTACCGTGCTATAGGAGCCTCTTTTAACGTGTTATAGGAACATGATCGCAATTTTTTTGCCATGTTCTACGAATCGGTGTTGTATGTATCTGTGTCTACTGTACAATAACATATTTTAATAAGTTAGAAGAGTCTGTACTACAAACGCAACCTAAACAAAAATAAACTGCAGCATTAATGACCCTTTTGGTAAAAGAATGTCAGTACAATTAAAATTTCTATGTAAAATGAAATTATACATTCGTTCTACTTTTGAATTAAAAGTTAAACTGAATTGTATGGTTAAATATTTTAAAATACAATATTACTCTTTTTTAACTGAAAAAATATTATTAAGCATATTGTTTGGAATATTGTGAACACTTAAAAGTTCTAAGCAGAGTCTCTAAAGCAGTGAGAGCTAATGAGTTCTTATTAAAATGAACTGAGGGCCTGCCAGATATAAAAGATGGCAAAAGCTTTTACCTTTATACTTCTTTTTATTGGTGAGTGATGATGTATGAAATCTTTACAAATGAAGATGAACACACAGGTTTAAGGCAACAACAACAACAAAAATGTATTGCTGGTCTACGTCCATGGACGATTTAGCTTCTTAGTCTGATGTCAGCAGCATCGCCTTCACTTAAAAAAAAAAAATAAGGTCCTTCATTAATGGTGACAGGCAAGGACCAAGTCAACAACATCAGCAGCTGCTGCTGGAGCAGTAGAGGTAGTGGCTGGCTCGCTTGAGATCATGGTGAGCAGCAGTATTTAAATACCCTCATCCAATCGGTCAACTGCGTCACAGACTTCTGCGAACCTGTGACGTGAAAAGAAAAAATAGCTCCGTGGCAAATCACAGGGAGTACAGCTTCTCTAGCAGCCAAGCATGAAAACATTTAGTACACGTGTACAACGCAAAACGTTTTGCTAGCCAAATACGTGCTTGTTTGAAGCTTTAACGTTAAAAGAACTTATAAAAGTTTAATTAAGAAAAATAAAAAGCCAGAAATGCCTTTAGATTAAGGCATATAGTTAAAATTAAATTATGCAGCATCCTTTTATAATAAAAAGACAACAATTACATGTCATGGAACCTTTAAAGTAAGGTTTACAGTTAATTTTCTTAACATGTATTTCTTTTTTCAAGTGTTTTGTCTCAAAATTTAGATGAAGAGTTATAAAATAACTCTTTCAGTTATATGCGGCTCTGAGTTATACGTGATTTTAACCTTTCTACCCTGTCTGGGTCGATTCGACCCATTTCTAAAATTGATCTTTCGATATCTTCCACAGGTTTTAATTTAGATATTTCAAACTTCATGTATTCCACAAAAATGTGCACTCGTTTAATACGTGAGTTTTTCTGAGTCGTAAGAGTTTTCTTTACCTGTCATATTACCTGTCTGGGTCGAATCGACCCATGCTATCATTATGCGTAGAAATACATGGAAAACCCATTCATATTTTGAATATACTCTATTTTATTGTGTGGTCGATAGATGGTGGCAATATATTGAAGGATAAATATGACCTATTATTTGCCTGGTATGCTTAGCCATTTCTTTTTTAGTTCAATAGCATGGCAAATCGCAAACGTAAACTTTCTGAAGAAGAGATCCGAAAACGCTTACAAGAACTTTCTGATCAAGAGTTTTCAGATCTATCTGATATAGGTGAAGATGAATGTGTTGAAACAGATCAATCAGATCACATATCGAATGAAGATATTTCTGATGAAGAAATAGATACGTCAGATATTGAAGAAAACATTCAGCCAGCGTCTACGTCTGTTAGTAGAAGCAAAACTGAATAGTGTAAAGTCGCCCATACTTCATGCAATGATCGGCAAGTAATCTAATTTCAATTTATAGTTATTTTTCGTTTTATTTTTACAAAATGTACTATTTATTAAAAAATGCCGATATTCCTAACAATTTTTATTATTATTATTTATTTATTTATTATTTTGCTGTATAGACAACACAACATAATGAAATTGAGTCCTGATCCTACTATGGAATTCAGCAAACAACTGAGCAGTCAATAACAGCCGTGAAACGTGATCGTGTTTATAAATCAGCAGGGGAATCTCTCAAAGAGTTGTGCAGCGAAGAAGATGGCCGAGCTATTTTTCCTGCAACTGTCTTTACAACGCTTTGAAACAATTAGACAGTTCCTTAGGTTTGACAACAAAGAAAGCAGAACAAGTCGTCGACGCCTGGATAAATTAGCACCAATAAGATCATTATTTGAGATGTTTGTCGCACAATTTCCGAAGATGTTTGTGCCTTACGAATGTTTGACGATAGATGAACAGCTCGTGCCATTTCGAGGTAAGTACCAGATTAGTCAATATTTGCCAACAAAGCCAAGATGGAAATATGGAATTAAATTATGGTTGATGTCGGATGTAAAAACAGCATACGTGTACAACGCTGAAGCGTATACTGGAAAACCTCTTCATGGTGAGCGTGATATAAACCAAGGAAGAAATGTTGTTTTGCGCCTGGTAAAGGCAGTTGAGGGCACTGCTCGGAACATAACGGTGGTTCATTTTTTCAGCGATTATATCCTTACAGAAGAATTGTTAAAGAGAACACTAACACTTGTTGGGACTCTCAGAAAAAATAAACCGTTTATTCCTCCTGAATTTCAAGCATCACCTAATAGAGCTGTATTCTCCTCAGTGTTCGGATTTGAACGGGATAAGACTCTGGTATCATATGTTCCAAAAAGAAATAAGTCAGTGATTCTTCTTTCCACTATGCATCAGGACGCCAAAGTCTTACAAAAAAATGAAAAGAAACCAAATATAATCTTATATTATAATGAAACCGAAGGTGGAGTGGACACAACAGATAAACTAGCTTCCACCTATACATGTAAGAGAGGAACAAGGAGGTGGCCGGTTTGTTTGTTTTATAATATGATTGATCTAGCTGCAATTAATGCTTTTGTTGCTTCCATGCACATAAATCCGTCGTATAATAAACACAAACTTTTCAAAAGACAACTTTTTCTGAAAGAACTCTGAAAACAGCTGACAGACTCTCAAAAAAATCGCTGGGAAAAAACGAATGTGTTGGTAGCTATAAACAACAAGTTACTAGCTGTAAAAGAAGATGCAGATAATTTGAAAACACCTAAACGAGGAAGGTGCAAAGAATGCGGCCCTAAGAAAGATAGAAAAACTCAGACAAGATGTGGATCTTGCCAGTCATTTCTTTGTCAAGAGCATGGAAATACTTATTATAAATCTTGTATTAATACGTAAAATAACATGTAATGTGCAATAATATTTCATATGTAAGTAAAATAGTAAGTAATTATTTCGTGCGTTTAAATATTTTAACAAGCCACATACGCAATCAAGGAATCGGTCAAACTGGGGGAGGGGGGGGGGAGAAACAGTATAAAGGAGGTATAAATAAGGTAAAATATACATACTTAATCATTAACTAATAATAGCATCCAAAATGAGCCACACGGGAACTATTGTAAAAGACTTTAGTAAATCTATACGAACTGGGTCGATTAGACCCATCCAGGTAAAACGTAACTTTTTTTCAACAGGGTAGGAAGGTTAAATAATCAATCCCTTAAAATGCATAAAAGTGAGAGCTCACTGTATGTATGTTCTCTCTCCCTTCCCACCAAACACGCACACATTCCTTCTATGTTTACACAGTTTTTGATTGTCATAATAAATTATTACCAGTAATTTTGAATCTCCTATCAATTTTTTCCCCCCTAGTTGCAGATAAAGGATTTGCAGAAATTGCTATGGATATTGGTAATGCCTTTTTTTTTTTTTTTTTTTAAATTACAATTTTCAGTTTATTGCTTTAATGTGAAATATACACATGTTTTGTTTTCTTAATTGTGTTGCTGTTTATATTGTCTATTTTTATACTAGATCTGTCCTTAATGCTTTAGTGTGTCTCTTGCATGTGTATGCTTTAGTACCCTGTGCTAAATATTTGTGAAACAAGCCATGGTTGTTAAAAAACATCCCCCCCCCTCTTTTGTATACGACTGTATGGAAATAGATTTAGAAAAAATTTTTAGTTGGGTGATCATAAGTTATTAATTATATATCGCTGATTTTAATATCCCCCCATTTATGCACACCAACATGCCAGGAAGTCTAAAACTTTCTTAGTTATGCATATGATAGAAAAGTCATAAGAAAGAAAAGCTAAAGAACAGTGAGAGGGTGCAATTATACTGCTGTATACAGTGGGTATAACGGCATAGTTCTTTCACTATAGTACTCTTTATACAGTCATGTACAAACGGATAAAAATTAAGTTTTGAGAAGTTTTACTGTTATTTATTTAGGCATTTTTACTTCATTCAAACTGTTGCTTTGTAATGTGATATGATTTCATAACACTAAATATGTCCAATTATCAAACTATGCATAAGTTTATATAAATTAAATGTAAATTTAAAATAAATTTTATGAAGAAATATTACAAGCTGGTTGTATAATTAATATAGATAATTAAAGTATTTATTAGCTAGAAAATAGGATAATATTCTGCATTTAACTTTTGTAAATACATTTATTTTGGGTCCTTAAAAAATATTATTTACTTTGAATAATCTTTAAAAAGTCCTTGATTTTCTTATTTTTGAGTGTGTATGAACCCTGTAAATATAGCTTTTTATGATTAAGGGAAAATTACTTGTACTTGATTATTTTAAAAATCTCTCTCTCACAGAATTTAATCTTAATTTTCTTCGCTTCTAGTTTCCATAAATTTCAGCAATTTTGAAAAAAAAAATATGTTTGTAGATTGTTGAACTGTGTTAAAATACTGATAAATCTCTATAAGCCAAAAATGTTAAAATTATTTAATATGCTAGTTGTGATGTGGATCATGTTTTTCAGAACAAATTACTTTTTTCCCCATTCTGTAAGTTAAATATTTCTTATTCATTTTAGCTCTTTTCCCCACTTCCCTTTTCCTTCTAACAGTTTTGGTTTAGATTCTGCTGCTGTTAGTGCTCTCTGAGCAAAGTTATGGTACATTATTGTTTTAAATATGCAGCTTTCAGCATGTAATATGTTTTTCAATCCCTCTCAGGATTTCCAGGTTGGAGACTGCCAAATCTGATGGCCCTGCATGATAATTTTTTTTTTTTTATATTAAAAAAAGTTTTCTATTAGTTATGCATCTCAAGAACTGCTGTATTTTTGCAGCTTCTCTTGTGAGGGGGATTTCAAAAGTCATATAAAGTTATTGTGAATGGACAAAATCTGTGGACTAAACTTTTGCTCTACTCTCTTATTTCCCATTTCAGCATTATGCAGTGCAAAGCCTCTTTATTTCTGGCGATCACACTGTCCTTTTCATATTAGTCGGTGTTTTTTGATTAAATTTTGAAATTACTAAAGATATTGAGGTTTACAGCTTAGAGATACATCAGTTGAGTATGCAAAATATTAATAATCAACAATGATTAACTTTTGATCTTGCAGAAACATAATGGAAAAATAAAAAAGGAAAAAAATCAGGTTTTTTAAAGTACAAGGGCCTGTATGTGTATATACTTTATTTTTAAATATTTCTAATATTTTGAATTTTTTAAGCTTCAAATTTTATTTTTGAAAGTGCTACAGTATTTTCATGTACCTTTAAAATAGTTCTAGATCATGCAACATCAAAGTCAAGTTCTAAGAGTAGAAATTCTAGTAGTTCAGGTTTGTATAATTTCTCCTCTCTTGCATCTTCTTATATTTTTCAAATACTGCATTTACTCGTTTTCTTTTTTATTATAGATTTAAACACATCCCGATCAAGTTCCAGACATAGAAATAGTTTGAATAAAAGTGATCTTAATACACCTGGTTTGTTAAAGTTTTGTATATCTTTTATATATTAAAACACAAAAAATCTAAAACTTTTTGTACTTATCTGAGCATTAAGAGTAATATATTCTTAGACTAAAAGGCTCATGTTGGTCTTTTTAAAATTATAACAATCATCCCCCCCCTTTTTTTTTAAAATGTTACATTATTATAAATATTATTAGAAACTGATCATTTAATCAGTTTTGTTCCACTTTCATGGTTTACAAAATATCTGCAGCGTAAATTTTCCGAGATCTGCAACTCTTGAACCAGTGAGGTGTATCATTTTGGTCGTTATATCCATTTTACACACAAACTATTTCAGGCAGAAACTGGTTTGGGACCAGAAATACTTAGTACATAGGTAGGCAGAGCCTTATTATCGCATGGGCAAATCCGGACTTTGCCCAGGGCCCCGAATATCAAATGTTCTGAAATATTCATTTTTATATAAAAATTTTATGAAAAATAAAATCAAATTTCATAGATGGGGGCCCCTGGAATTCATCAATGCCCAGGCCCCTATTGGTCATAATCAGGCTCTGTAGGTAGGTTGTCTTATGTTGATTAAAACCCTAGTGCGAAACAGGTTTGACATGAAACTGGTCATGATCAGTTAGTCTACAGGGTAATGTTTTCCTGGAATGTGGGATTGCAATAAGATGTCGCAAAGGTTTTCCTTTGGATTCATGTCGATACTCCAAGATGACCATTGAATTGTTTTGAACTGCATTTGCTTTCAATCAGGATTTTGTGAAATAGAAATTATCCACACATGTGTTTTTTATGAAGTGTCTAGTTCCTGATGTAATGAGAGCAACAACAAATTGTCAGCATGTTAAGCATGTCTTGATGTAACACTGAATTTTGTATTAGCAAAAACCATTTCAGTTTTACCAATAGTTGCAAATGCAGCCCCAAACCATGTCAGATCCCCCTCCCTGAACTTTTTTTATTTTTAAAGATGATGGTCTTTATACAAGCCATACAGGAGAAACTTAAAACCATCTGATCCATAAAAATTAAACTTGCTTTCACCAATAACACCACATTATTCCAGTTGCTGCCCAAAGGCGTCACTAAGGGGAGAGACAAAAAGCAGAGTATTCCTTCCAGAGGTGTAGCATGAGGAGTCTGCAGTCCCTCCCCCCCAAAAAAGGGGGGGGGAGGAATCCTGGCTACGCTACCGATTCTTTTCCAAAAGATATAGGAGTTAGCAAAATCTCGTTCTTCACTTGAAAAAATTATGTTTCAGTTAGGGGGGAAACTTAAGAATCCTTTTTTGTTTTTGTTTTCTAAGATATAATTTCCTCTTTTGAATCAAGACAAGCAGAATTTTTTCTAGTATCATAACAAGAATAGCATAGTAAACCGTTGGACGACGGTCAAAGAATATGACTTCGAAGAAACCGAAGGGACATCCAAATCTGGTCCCTGTGCATTGATACATTTTACTTTATATATTTTGTTTGCTTATGGACAAATGGAAAATATTTGTTCGCTTAATGAAAATTTTTAGAAATATTATTGTTGTAATTATTTTATTTCATTTGTTTGACATATAAAAAAAAGAATACTTTACAAAATATTTGTTTCTTTATAGCTGATGAAAATTACGCCACCAATTCTAAAGAAAATGCAATAGCTGAAGAAGCTGAGTTGAATAAAGTTCTGTTACCATCTAAAGGACGCAGAGGAAGGCAAGCTACTAAGAATTCTACAGGTATATTGATATGTAAACTTGAATAGATATATCACCAATATATTTTTTTTTACTGTTTTTTAATCATTAGTTAGAGTGTTTCACTACTGTCATGATATTGTCAATGCTGGTAGCTGAATTTTTCTGTATCAATCTGCAGCATCATTATGCCAAATTTTATCTGTGATTTTAATGTAATTTTGTTAGATTATTCTGCAAGTTGGGAAAGAAATCTTCCGCCACAGTTGCCAAATAGTAATAACTAAAGATTTTAGGATTTCTCCAGTAATTATTTATTTTTATGCTTTTTACTTGATGCCAGTAGAAAGTTTAAAAGTTATTTGCTTAGCTGCCAATGAGTGATTTTCCCCTGCACAGTTCAGAAATAGTACAAATTTTGTATGAAGCTTCTGAAATATGCATTTCTGCAAGCATTGCACATGAATGCAAACAGCTATGAAAAGTGCTCTTCTCACATAGCAAAGTTCCAATGTTTTTTCTTTAGGTGCAGTGTTGGCATGAGAGTTTGATGTGGCAGGCTTGAGTTTTTTGCAGTTTTCTTTTTTTTGTAGATCTGCAAATTTCTCCCCCTCCCTCCCCGCCCCAAAAAAAGGATCAGCAAATTTTATTATACTGTTCATTTATTAACTCTCTTTTGTGAAGTAAAACTCCAAACAGTAGATAAGTATTTTTTGCTTTAGCATCCTAATTTTAACCTTTTTTCCATCACTCTTGGGAATAAATATTTTTTCTTTAGTATTTCCTGTGAAACTAGAGTAAAACTTGACCGCTATGTATATGTAACGTCACGGCTACAGGGAGGTCGTTGTCATAGTGGCTGGCCCTGGTGGAACAAGATTTCATAGATAGCTTTTCTTTGCACTGGGCAGGAGCGACCTGGGCTTTTAGCGCCAAGCTGGGTGTCTTGGAGTTGATCGTTTGAAATCCCGGGGTGCAGGGAGCAACCCCAGTATACTCAGGCTTTATATGGCTGTTGACGCAGTAAAGTGCTGTGGATTACATTTTACTATACCATTTCTTACAGATTCTCCAGGCAAGAGAGGCCACGTAAAAAGCTTTCTCTCTAGCTGCGTCAGGCCTTTTATAAACTTTGTTGAGGTCTTGTCATGTGAGCTTGCAACATGCATCGATTGGGCGAACCCATATCTGGGCTGCAGCATGTTTTGATACCAAAGAGCCAGTCTGACCAAACAGCGGGACCAACCACAAATTTAGAAAGAAACTGCTAGGAACCGTATAGTAGTTGTGGTTTTCGAAAGCTAATTTCCTTTATTCTTTAACCATGTAGTTTAAAACGTTTTAGCAGCTTGGAATTTCAGCAGGCTTTTGATTTAGTATGTTTTATACTTTTTCAGGGGAGAGGGGAGGGGGGGTCACTCTAGTATTTTAATTTTTATTTCCACCCTAATAAAAAATTAACTTCTTTAAAGAGGGCAGTGTTAGATATTATTGAAAACAATACAAAAAATTAAAAGTAAAAGAACAAGGAATATTTTGGCTTTGCTAAAAATGTTTATGAAGCAAATCTTATATAATAAAATCCGAGAGTAAACATTGTATGTATGTAGGTAGGTAGGTTTGTGACCACCGATGTTCTTGCGCCGCGATGCGATTGCGTCTCTCGATCGCATTAGGCCGAGACGGTTGGTCGCAGACCTACCGAATTTTGCATACGGCTTTACTGGGACAGATCCTAAGACGACTCGGAGTAATTTTTCCGAAATTCGAATTAGAAAATGTTTTATTTTATGTTTTGTCCGATTTTTAGAGAATTTTCTTGCATAATACATAATAACGCCGGTCGTTGCACTCACAATAAAACGATATTTGCATCATCGGATAGAGGATAAAATTTTCTTTCGAAAACTGTTTGTTCGGACCATGTAACATAATTTGCAGATTTTGGGGAATTTTTCAAATAAAATTAAATTTGATGCTGACTTTCGTAAAATATTTTTTAAATTGCTGCATCTTGAATTCTATCCGTCATAACATTTTTATATTTCGGCAAAAGACGCAGCATACATTTCGCCCTCTTTTAAAAGAAAAACCAGAGGAAAATATAAATTAGGAGATTTTTTTTACGAATTTTTTAAGTAAAGAAGGATTTTCATTTCAATTGCAGCAGCTTAAAATTTTCGGTATGATATCTTCCGGTTTGGTTGTCTTGGAGACAGTAACAATGATTAAAATTGCCAGTTGAAAAAAATAAATAAAATTACTTTAAAATAACTGAATTTTCACATGTGAAAAGTGCGCCACCTTGATGTCACGAGTTTAAAACCCCTTTCGAAACTCAATCAGAATAACGGACTCACAATTCCATATTTTATTTTACGTTGCCAGAAAAAGAATTGAATGCTGTTTTTTCACCAGTGAATTATCCAGCATTATTTTCAATTCAGATTTTAAACGGGACACGGTTTCGAATCGCAAAAAATATTTTGCGGTGCTAAACAGGGCCTGATCATGGCAAACAGGGACCCTGTCCATTGATGAATTTGGGTGCCTCCATCTATGAAATTTGTTTTATTTTTCATAAAATATGTTTATAAAAAAGAATATTTCAGAACAACATTTGAAATTGGGGGCCATCTCGAGCCGGAGGCACTGGGCAAAGTCCCGATTTGCCCGTGAGATAATAGGGCCCTGGTGCTAAATATGCCAATCTGACAATAATTAAACATACAAATGTATGGAGAGCTGTTTTAGTGGCAACCATAAAGTGAAATTATTATCGTTTATACTAATGCGTAAATTGCAAAAGTCACCAAAGAATAAAAGACTACATTCGTGGAGAATATCTAAGCCGCATCTTTAAATTAAGTATTAACGACTGAAAAATGGAAATATATTGTACTAGCTGAAGTACCCGTCGTTGACGGGTTAGTACTGAATGCAAATTTCCAAAAAGCAAGAACTTTCGTCAGCATTGTAAGAGTACACAGAATGGGTGTAGTATACTGCCGAAAGTAAAGAAAACGAAGTTATAATTTTTATCTATTGTTAAAATACTACAGGTTAGAGAGTAACTAAGTAATATCATTCCATTCTCTTTAGTCGTAATTCATTCGCTTTAGTCGTGATGCAGGAACGAATATTTCCGCATATTGAAATAATTTTCTCAAAATCTAATCAACATTTTTGAAAAATTGAAAGCTTAGAATTTAAGTTTGGAGTGACAACCTATCATATCACCAAATTTCATATTAGTCGTTATTACGCGATGCTTGAAGAAATATAACTGCATTTTGAGAGAATTTTCTCAAAATCTAATAAAAATGTTTAAAAATTTGGACACCTATAGTTTATGTTGAGCAACAACCTATCATGTGACCAAATTTCATATCATTCGCTTTAGTCGTTATTACATAATGCGTGAACAAAAATTCACTCAATTTGAAACGATTTTCGCAAAATCCCCAAATCTGATCAATTTTTTTTTTTTTAGATGCTTATAGTTTAAGGTGAGTGACCACCTATCATTTCACTAAATACCATTTTTTCACCTTTGCAGTTATTACGTGATGTGCGAACACAAATTTATGCAGTTTGAAACAATTTTCGCAAAATTGCAAAATCTAATCAAGATTTTTTTTTAAATTCGACGACAATGTTTGAAGTTGAGTGACCACCTATCACACACACACACATGATACCAAATTTCATTTCAATTGCTTCAGTCGTTTTTACGTGATGCTCGAATACAAATTTACTCAGTTTGAAACGATTTTTGCAAAATCTGAAAATCTTATCAAGATTTTTTTTTTAAATTGGACGCCTATGTTTTAAGTTGAGTGACCACCTATCATGACACCAAATATCATATCATTCGCTTCAGTCGTTTTTACGTGATGCTTAAACAAAAAAGACAGAACGACAGACAGACAAACCTTTTTTTGAGGGTCGCATCGGATTCCTGGGTGCTTGAAACGGATAGAGATCGTAAAATTTTTGAATTCCGAGGAATGTACAGATAAAAGTCTGATTTTATTTATATGGATTGGTATCAGTAAAAGATAGTATAAGTAATAGTTAGTAGATATGCTAGGGCAATATTAATCAAAGCACAATATACCACATTAATGAATATTTTGTGAAACTAAACTACGTCGTTGTTACAGTCTTCTATTCATTTTTCAACAACTGTATTACATCGCAGCTAACAAAACATTAAGTAATTCTACGTCGCGTTAATATATTGCGCGGTAGTTTCAACAGAAAAGACTGTAACAACGACGTAGAATTACTTTATTTTTTCTTGGAGATTCTGTTTTCTCACAAGGGTCTCAGGTTAGTACTTATACTAACTTTACGAATAACTAATGAGTAACTTTACGCCAAGAGTCAAATCATTCTGCTGATTTTTAGATTCCAAATCACTGGAATCAATTCGAATTATATATCTAAGAAAAATTTTCGTTCTCTACCGTGCGGAGAACGGGCATGCAGCTAGTAAAATATAAATTTAACACGCCTATAATTTTTTTCTTTTAATTGCTTCTTAGATATTATAATTTAGTGCATTACAGAATAGCTTTATACCTCGCCTTATATATTTAGAATTGCACAAATTTTCTGTTTAATATTTATATAGTTTTCTCTACTTATTATAAAAGATGTCTGTGTGTCGGTGGCGTTACGGACAAACGGCTACACCTAGAAACACCAAATTTGGTACTCGGGAAGATCTAAACATGAAGCTGTGCACGTCGAAGCGATTTTTTCAAAATTCGACCTAGATTTTTTTTTAATTTTATGTTTTATGCGATTTTTGGCAATTTTTCTCACCTAATTCGTAATAACGGCGGAAATTACGCTCGCAGCAAAATGGCATTTGTATCATCGTATAGATGAGAAAATTTTCTTTTAAAAACAGTTTGTTCGAATACGTAACATGATTTACCAAATTTTAGGAATTTTTTTACTAAGCATCTGCTTCGCGATTTTTTTTCGTAAAATAATTTTTAAACTGTCGCATCTTGAATTCTATCTGTCATAACTTTTAGATATTTTGACAAATCGTGAAACATTTTCTCCCTCTTTTAAAATAAAAACAAAAAAATTATGTAAATTAGATGATTTTTTACGAATTTTAATGCAGCCTAATGTTTAGAATTTAATAGCATCAACGCGATCTTACGCCATTCATTACATTGCGATCACGGCACGAGAATTTATGTTCGGTTGTTGCCACAGAAAGGATTAGAAAAAAAGGTTTTTTTAACCAATCGAGTTTTTAAATGGGATATCAGAATTTCAATTCGCAAGTGAGGATCTATGACGTCAAATGCTTTAAGATACGTTAAAATTAAGCCATAATTTTAACTCACTTATTCCAGCTCTATTTTCAACACAGGGAGACGATATTTTGATTAAAATTTACTGTAGAAATAAACTAAGAAATTCACGATTATTATTATTAGAAGTGGTATTTTAATCCGGTGCTTATTTAAAAATTGAAATGTTTTCACAGTGCTGAAAATGTTCATTTTAAAAGTTACAAAGTTCGTTTCAAAGCGCCATATGTTAAAAATTTTCTATTTACTATTTTTATTTTTGGCATTTAATTTAGCGCAGGCGTTGCCTAACATACGCATGCAGGTTGCGAGTATAGTTTTATTTTAACGTTGAATTACGTTCCTCCATAAAGGTCCTATACATAACGCAAAGTTTTAAAGATACCGTTTGAAAACTACTATGCGAAATATCGAAATTAACTCCCCCAACCTACCGAGGTATCCTTTACGGCAGTCAAACAGTGACGTCATAAATTTTAAAAAAATGCGTGAAATTTGTAATCTCTGCAACTCGAGATTACACAGTTTGATGTTTTTCAGGAGACAGGACTATGGAGGATTTAAAAGATATCACTATATTAGATACATGGATATTTAAAATGGCACCCCTTGGATATTTTCTCTCCACAGTAAGATGAAATGGTTTGCGGCGCTAAATACGCCAATCTTATAAAACTATGTATAAATTAAATATATATGGAGAGTTTCCTTAATGGCAACCATTATGTGAAATGCTTATTATTTATGCTAATGCATAAATTGCAAAGAATCGCCACAGAATCAAAAGATCCCATTGAGGCCAAATAATCTAAGTTGTTTCTTTTAGCCTTGAAGAGGGAGAAGCGAATATATATAGTATTAATGTACGTAATAGGTAGTATTATTAGATTTGTAAAGATAATATGAATAAATCGCAAAGTACCACGTTAATAAATATTTCATGAAATTAAAAGTTTCCTGTTTCAACGGTTGTCTTACAACCAACTAAACGAAAAGTAATTCTAATTTGCGTTAATATATCCCGCAGTAATTTCAACAGAGGAGATTACTTGAACTTTTTAAAAAATGAAATTCTGTTTTGTCACATGCAGATATGATTTTAGTAGTAAAATATTCGCTTCTTCCCGTATGAAGAGCTGGTGCGCAGCTATTTTAAAAACATCTCTTGAAAATAGCATAAATGAATTCAGAGGACCTCAAAACGTGTAAATACACCAAAATCTCGAAGTCAAATTTTTTCATGATTACAATACTTTCCTTATATGGTACATGTTCGGAAAGAAATAAATGGTGCTCCATTTCATGTAGTGTCTTAGGTATTTAATGCTACAACTTGAGCCTAAAAAACAGTATGATGTAGAAATAAGACATTTTGAAAGCCAGGAGTTCATTAAAATATCTTCTGCTGTAAGCAGGTAGTTAAAAATCTGGTTGTTTTTTTTTTTTTTTTTTTTTTTTTTTTCAGAAAAAACCCAACCGACTGGGTTCTTTGAAGATTTTTGGGGCTGTATCAGGGTTTTTTGAAGAAAAGGAATAAAGGTTCAGAATGTTTTTGAAAAATTTTGCTAATTACTAAATACAACTTTAAAGAAACTAACTGATTTCAAAAATCAATTACAGATTATCAATTGTGTATAATTATCAATTGAAAATGCATAAATTAGTGATAATAACCAATCATGGTTTGCTTTTAGATAAATTGATTATTAGTAATAATTTTAACAATGAAATTAAAATACCATATTAGTGCTGAATTAGAACTTTTAAACTTAATTTTGTTATGGTTTAAAAAATCCTTATTCATTTTATTCATTCAAATGATAGGCATATCAGGGTGTCTACTGCTCCGGAAAGTCTGGAAAAAGCCGGGAAATTGGAAAATCGATCCGGAAAGTCTGGAAAAAACCGGGAAATTGGATAATGGGTCCGGAAAATTCACCAAAAGAATCTTTTTTTTTTTTTTTTCGGTATCCTTTTTTTTAACCCTTCCTATTTGTCAGTCTCAAAACCGAAAGCAACTGCAACGCATTTTTCGGACCGCGAAAGCATCAAGCCATGTGTTTGCATAAGGGGGGAAAATGGGGGCTCATCCATCGTGACGGGTGGGTAAAAAAGCTGTCGTCAGCGCGTGATCATCCGTCTGGTTTGCAATAGAATTTCATTCACTGATTATTTATTTTAACTGGTGTTCTGGATTTGAAGTGTAGAAGGACGAATGTGGCTAAAATTTGTGCTAGAAGTATCGTGGACGGGATTAGTAGATGATCATACGTGATTTATTCAATCATTTTATTTTCCACGCACGTATTTATTTTTATTGCTTAATATTTCTCAATATTTATGTATACATGCTCGCATATAACACTAGCAATTGGCCCCTTCTTTTCTTAGAAAGTGTGCGCTCTTTGTTTGAGTTTCGTTTTCTTTTTTGAATTTAAAGTATTGGATAGTGTTCAATTTGGAGGACTTATCTCTTCATTAGAATGGTTGCTGAAAGTCAGCCGAAGAAGTCCTCCGGGGAGCCCGGGCCTCCCAGCAGATATTTAAAAACATTAATATTAACTCTAATAACAATAAGATTTAAAATTTCCCCCCTGGGTATGGAAACTTATATACGCTTCTGGTCCTTCTACCTCCCAAAAGTCGGGGAAAAGTAAGGAAATTGACTTTCTGTAAGTTAGTGCTTTTTCATGTTGGCAGCTGTTAGGAAACATTTTTGATATTCTATTAGAAAATCATTATTGTGTGGAGATATTTTGAATAAA
This sequence comes from Cheiracanthium punctorium, assembly GCA_038373885.1. Taxonomy (NCBI): domain Eukaryota; kingdom Metazoa; phylum Arthropoda; class Arachnida; order Araneae; family Cheiracanthiidae; genus Cheiracanthium; species Cheiracanthium punctorium. The sequence continues at coordinate 3,101 of JAWZYV010013682.1, read as the reverse complement.
AATTACAATGTTTTGTAAGATTTGAATTTGCTGCATAGTTTCACAAAATAAAAAGCAATAGGGTATGTGCACCAGTACTGTTAAAGCACTTATTTTCGTGAGCTTGTCATAATCGCTAAAATTTAACACTCACAAACTTTTTTTTTTTTTTCTTTTTCTTCAAATAATAATAAAAATTCAGAAAATTTTCACTTACAAAATTTAATGATTTAATGCACAGCTATAAACTCTTTCTTGACATTACAACTATTTTTTAAATATAAAACAGTAATTCAACTAATAGAATGCAGCCATTCACTTATTATATTTTTACCAGCTTCTTTGAAGCCATTAAAAATGGGGAGGGCAGACGAACTTTTTGGACAAAAAGAAGTTCCTTAAATGCCTTATGCAAAAGTGTTTCTATATTTAGGTACTTTCAATATCTTTCAACTTTCAGTTCTATTCATATAAAATTCATGAAATTTTCTGCTTGTGAAATCACCGCTATTTTTATTTTCACGAAAATTACGGCTCGCAAAAATAAGTGCTTTTACAGTAGTTGAGACTTTGCCGAATAATTTATTATAATAAGCTTTTATTTCAGTACTGTTATCAAATGGTGCTATTTAGTAACCATTTAGACATTTGTATATAATTTTATGTAATTTTCTTTTATCTCCAGAGGGTTCTAGGTATCAGAATTTGAGATCTTAAATTGAATGCTAAACAATCATCAGACTTAATCCGTAAATTAAGATTAATTCTAAATCAACCTGTATCTATTGGAAGCACATATCTTTTTAGAAATCAATATAAACTGAATTGTATTAGATAATAGTACATAAAGTAAATATGTAGAGATTTTTTTAATGAACAAATTTATTTATTTATTTAAGATGGGGTGTTTATTATTGGGCAAGAAAAAATGGATTTCACCAGTAATCAGGGTTTAAAAAAAAACCCAACCTGGGCAGATTTTATTAAAAAATCCGGTGTTTAGGGTGAAAAAAACCCATGTTTTATTGGGCAAAATTTAAATTTTTGGTACTTGAACTTGAAAATTTGCACATATAGAAATTCAAACTATAGACAAAATTAAGATTTAAATCGCAAAGAGAACTTTGCACTGCCCTCCAAAAAATAAAAATAAATGAATGAATAAATTTGCTTCTAAAAACTTTCACTGCTTTTTCTTTTGAATAAATAATTATTAGCTTACTAAGTTATAAGTAATAGAAACTTAATTGACATACCATTAAATATATATCAAGCTACATATATACACATCCAATGTACAAAATTGTGCAAATAGAAATGTAGTAAAGCAAAACATATGGACATCTTTTTAAAAAGGTTTATCTTTTCTAAAGTTAAAAAAAAAAAAAAAAAATTACATTGTCCATGTAACTTTTTACCCTTCCCCTCCTAAAAAAGGTGGTATAAGTAATAATTTTAATTAAAATATATCTTTATTAGAAAAATAAAGTTAATGTACAAAATTGTACAAATAGAAATAAACACCCTCCCTAAAAAGTATTTGAGTGCAAGTAAATTTCCTATATCAGTTTCATTTGTAAAGCATTGTTTTTCATTAAAATTGCATGATACAACAAATATCAATAACTTATTATATTTCAAGCTATGCATATTTCAAAAACTAATTAGTTACTCACTAAACTGAAGTAAGAAATTTGGCTTTTACTTGCATACTTTTTTGAGTGGGTATAGTAAAACAAAGCATACGGTTAATTTTCTATTGCCTTAGAAAAAGTTTTATCTTCTTATTTTGTAATTTAAGAAATTATATTAATGTTATTTGTAAATTTAATTGTAAAAAAATAATTAAGAAACTCCAGTGAAAAAATTTTCAGTCAAAATGATCGTATCTTCTTATAAGTAACATTTTATGTGTGTTTTTTCACAAAGTTTATATTTATTTTAACATTTAACACCAGTATTTTGAGTGTTTTTTCCTGTAATAACGCAGTGACTTAACATAGAATTTCTCAAACTAGCCGCCCCATACCTTACTGTTCTTTATACTCGAAGCAGTGTTGACTAAATTTCTGGACTCATTTCAATGAAAATCATGTTTCTTTCTTTTAACAGTATTTGTCATTAAATATATTTAGGTTAGGGTTGCTACACATTTTGGGTGTCATCATACAAGCTGATGTTGAAACAGCAAATGGCTAAAATGTGCATTGGCCCAATGCATGGTGACATTTTTTAGATAGGCGATTAATGCACCAAGTGTTGTAATTTCGATATTTTAAAGCTGTGAAAAAGTCTGAAAGATCTTACATTTTTGTGTATCCATTATTGTTATTTTGTAATCTAGCTACTGCGTGACATATGCTTACTGAATTTGACGTCATTGAGCTGTTAATTTCGGTTTTCGCACATACATTATTGTTATTGTACTAATGTTTACATCTAGCTGTTGCCACTCGCAGCATGGAGATATGGTTGATTTTGGTTCTGCATACGTTAGTGTATTACATAAGTAGTTTATTTCCTTTCTTTTTAAAGCAATATAAAAAATTAATGTCAAACCTACCAGTACATCTCTTTTTAATATTTAAATAGTTAATGAATAACACAGAGTTAATAATTCCTTTCATTCCATAATGTATGTACTTCTTTATTTTATGGTATTAATTTATTAATCCAATGATATCTAATTTCAGCAGTTAGTGCAATATAGTGCAACCACCTCGGTGGGAAAAATGGAGAGTACCTGGGCAGCAAATCTGACAACCCTGCCAGTAATTGACACTTACGTTAGTTACTGGTATTTTAGCAAAGTTCATGATAATTGCGTCAGTTTCTAGTAAATGCAGTAAATAGCTATTGAGATTATCTTTAGATAATTTTTAATATACAGAATACCCCCAAAAGGTGGTAACATGCTTTAATTCTTATCTAATAGAACTTTTATCAAATGGTGCTATCTAGTAACAATTTAAGCATTTATCTTCCTTTTTTTGCAACTTATCTCCAGGGATTCTACGTATTAGATAGAATTTGAGATTTTAAACTCAGTGCTAAAAGTATTGTGATTCTCAACAGCTGGCTTAATGCTGAAATTAAGATAAGTTCATTATCAACCTGTTTCT
>JAWZYV010013681.1:0-240084 GCA_038373885.1 Cheiracanthium punctorium | reverse complement strand
CGTTTCGTTCAAAAATTGTTTTGAACTTCTTCACTGGATGGATTTTGATTTCAACCGTGTTGGATCGTTAAGATCAATTTTATTTCGATTGTTATGGGACATTGTCATAAACATTTATTTAATTTTGAATTTTTTAACCAGATGGATTTTGATTTCAACGTTGTTGGATCGTAACTTTTATTTTGATTGTTGCGAGATATAAGCATTTGTTTAATTCTGAATTCGTTTAAACTTCTTTACAAGTTGCGTTGGATTATAGCTTTTATTTAGGTTAATTTGGTGTATTTATGTTGTTGGTTATTTTGTTTTTGTCATAAATCTATAATTACTAGCCGGCAAGCTGTCCAGCAATGCTGGCCCACGAAAATTCGCTTTAAAAAATTGCCACCCAGCAAGGTAGACTTTGTGCCTCTGTTAACTGTGTCAGTCAGACTAACGACTACACATCTATGAAGTAGCATAGCCAGGATTTAATTTCAGGGAAGGGGGGCTGGACATCAAATTGCAAGCTAAATTTGAATTCTAAACTTGGTATCAAACTGTAAGCTAAGTAAAGGGTCCCATTTCAGAAGGGGGGGCTGCAGCCCCCCTCTGGCTATACCCCTGTGTCTATGATTTTATTTTTTAAAAATTGGAGTCATGTTATTCTGAACTTAGAATTTCTAGAGTTCAGAGTTGAGCTGTTGAAACATGACTCCAATTTTGAAAAAAGAAAATCATAGACATGTAGTTGTTAGACTGACACACTTAACATCCCCCTTCTTCTCTTCTGTGTTCGCATTGCGGCAGGAAGACAGGTTATTATATTGATGATGGGACTCTGTTTTTAGTAGTTGCATAGGTATTAGCGATAAATGACAGTTAGAACACAGACAACATTCTACATATTTACTTTCCTACTTTCAGATGTATATATTTAGTAAACAAACTTTAATTAGTATTCGTACTTGGCTATTATGATTTGATATTTGAATGACTACACTACATAATTTTAAAATTACGCCCAAGTAGATCATTTTGGCAACTAAGATAAAATAGTTGGGTGCCATTGGCACCTCACTTTAATATCTTAATTTCTAACCCTGACACATATATGCAACAAGCTTGGGCTGTGTTTTTGACATGACAAGCATCAAAAACTGGTTTAAACTGTCAAAAACTAATCCATAAAAGAAAGAGAACAATATATAAACTTATGCAGTATATTTACATTTGGCATAACTAAATGTATAATTAAAATTGATTATATTAAAAAAATAACAATTATGCTAACACATACTAAGTATAAATGAAGGGAAAGATTGACTAAATGAAAAGACAATTTTGACCGCTAGTTAAAAGTTCAATAAGAGTATTCAAAAAGTAAGCCAAACAGTATGTCTGTTATATCCACTGCACAATTCATATCAAAACTTAAGATTTCTCAGCTAACATAATTAATTATGACGTTTACACGTTGACATAATGAAATATCGATATATATATTTTCGTTAAAAACAGGATTTTACTTAATAAAAAGTTGGCAAGGTAACGGGTAATAAATGTTTAGTATTTGAACGATACATATTAAAAATAGATAATAATAATTAAAAATAAATAAGATGATCAATGCAACAATTTGGTTAATACACTTGCAGTTTAAGTAATTTTTAATTCTTTTAAAATATAATATTTTAAACAGTGAATAAAATTACAACAGCATAAATAACTTTTATAATCAAAACAAAATCATTTCTTTCTCTCTACATCTTTAATTAAAAATTTCGTAGCACTGTCCGAATAGGGAAACGTAAACACAAGACGTGTTTACGTAATTACTTCCTGTTGGCGTAAACCTTAATGCGTAAAACCCGCGATTCATTTTCTATTTTGGCAGACCAGCAATAGACGTTCCGAATGAGCAATCACGAGGTACGCCGCTATTTACACTTTTCAAATCCGCCATCTGTGCAGTAAACAATTACGACTGCACAAGCCGCAGCAGAGCCGAGTACTCGTTCCGGCGGCGGCAGCGTAGACACGCACGAAGCACCCCGGGAGATACTTACGCGTGTGTCGTCAGAGGGCGCCGTGCCGTTAATTATTAAAAGGGGTCGCATATTTCCTTTCAGAGGCTGACGCAGTTTCGCCATCTGCCGCTCCCGATGACCGTCCTAAGCCTCTTAGTCCGTGAAGAAACTCTTATAATGAAACTCTATATAAGTGACAGCTTCGCGCATCGTTCTGCGCATGCTATTTCTTTACCTAAATGTATAATTTAGCAATCTCAGTAATCCGTATAAACTACGTGTAATCTGAGGAGGTTCATTGGGTTTTTGGATTACGAACGCAGCCCCACTGTGAAGAATGTAAACAAACTGCAGAATTGCAAGCAACAGGCGTTTCAGTTTAGACAGCAATCCACGACTGTGCACGAAAGAATGTAAATTATTTATTTAGAAATATGGAAGAAATTTTAAAGCTGTCCTCAAATAATTAAACTCTAATTGCAAAATTAGATATTGTTTCTAGTTTAGGATTGTGATATTTTTTCATGATTTTTAACTATATGGATAATTTGTCTCCAATGTAGTTTGAAGCTATGACTAGATAGGTTTATCCTTAGATTGACATGAATTTTAGTGCATGCTTTCTATGGATAGCACTTTCTGGTGTGGATTCTGTTATTAAATGTGCATATAAAATGCATAAGAATAAATCAATAGAAAACATGAAAGAATTGGTTTGTTAATTATTTTTTAAAAACATATTTTGATTAAAAAGTCAATTTATACATTGTTTACAGAACTAGTTTTGTACGAGTGGTCGGTTTATTAAAATAATAATAATAAATAAATAAAACAGGAAGTTTGTGATGTGTTAATGTATGATTACTTATTGTTGCTTATGCTAAAAAACTATAGAATCTACTTTTTTAAAATCACTAAACTTGGCTACCAGCCTTTTTATTCTTTTGCAGTATTCTAAATTAGGTATGGAGTGGAACTTAAATATCTTGAATAAATGTGTTTTTTCTATTAAACTGACACCCTCTTTCATTTCACCTTCTTATCTCAATTCTTTCTGTTGTTTCTTTGACTTCGTGAAATCAAGGTTATACTGTTGTTGTTCTCGTGTCCATGGACAGATGATTAAATGGTTAAACTGTACTTCGTTAAAATAAATCCTTATTCTTTTACCTAAAACTATTTCCACTCTGTTCTGCGTGGAGCTGATATTAGGATTAGAAATTATTATGAAGATTTTTAGATTTTTTGATACTTACGTATTATTGCAGTGGTCATTTCCAACAAAGTATTTTTTCATCAAATGTGCTGGAAACTGTTGCCAATCGTATTTGAAACCATTAATAATTTCATGTGATTGGCATTTATCTTGGCGAGAAATCGAAATCGCCTGTCTTGTTTGAGTGCCGGGATAATACGCCAGTAGCAATTTTTCTATGAATACTGTTCTTACCTGCTGTTTAGATTCAAGAACCTAAATCATTTTATGCAGTCAAATATGATGTTTTTTTTTCCTTTCAATTTTTTTGTAAATAACTTCTAAAGTAATTTAAATTGGCTGACTGACATCTGATTTTTTTAATATCTATCGCTTGCATGTAGTCTGGTTCCTGTGTAAATTATGTGAAAACATATTTTCAAGTAACACTGTAATTTACGATGTTGAAAAAAAAATCTCTTACATACAATCATCATGGAAGAATATAACTGTAAAACTCTATATACTACTCCTTTTATTATGATTGTTTTTTTTAATCAAATCATTGAACTAATAAATCTGATATGGACACCACATGACTTCCTTGTACCTCTATTAAACCAGAAATATTTTCGGGCACTTCATCTAAACTTATTTCATTTGAAAGAGACAAAATACTGCAATTCTAAAGTTTACCGCCAAGCTGAGTTCAATTTTAAAGATTTGTTTCACTTAATTGGGCAATATTTTGACAAAAGCCAATAAGCTTGCGATAGCAAGATTTCAGTCACAGCTGTAACAGTTATTCATCACAGATTTTTAATGAAATGAAGGTATCTATAGACCCTTAATATATTTTAAGTCTTTTGGGTGACCCTGTAAATAAATTACTCAGTCCACAGCAATCAAAAGCACAGTTAGATGTTACAATAGTTCTAAATACAAAATTTCAACATTCTACGGCTAAAAGTTTTAGAGTCATGCAAAGTGCATAGTTTTTTTTGGTGTTAAATTAGCGATATTTTGGCAAAACTCAACACGGTGGATGACAATTAACGAGATTCTGTGCATGGACCAAACAATGAACGACTACAGACATAATATATTGAAGACAGTGACGTAGCCAGGGGAGGGAGGGGTAATAAGGGATCACAACACACACACCCTGAAATTTTTGCAATACAAAATGTATATTCTTCACTCCCTCACCACACACATGAATACATATATGTGAGTTACAATAGTAACCCCTCCCATGAAAAATTTCTGGCTACGTCACTATTTGAAGATGTCTATAGACATTAATATATTGGAATTCTGGTAGTTGCATATTATCCTGATAGACATTCGTGCCAAAATTATTTTTTCGGAAAATGTGCTGGCAAACTGTAGCCAATTGCAGGGGCGTAGCCAGAAATTTTTGATTGGGGGGGGGTTAGGACTACTAAAACTCATATATATATGTATACGCGTGTGTGATAATGTAGTGAAGAATATACATTTTGTATGGCAAAAAATTCCCCATGGGGGCCCCCCCTTGGCTACGCCCCTGGCCAATTGTATTCGGAACCATCATGATTTCCTGCAACCTGGATTTATCAAAGCGAAAAATCGCTCATCTTGGCAGACTGCAAGGATACATGCAAGTACCAAAATTCTTTTGGGTGGTCCTGTAAATAAACTCTCCAGTAGATTGGAATAAAAAATCTAGGTGTACAACTAGATGTTACAATGATCTTATATATAAAATCTCAGTAATCTACGACTAATAGTTTTTGAGATATGCAAATTATATATATACATATATATACCAAAAGTTGCCAAGTTTGGTGACTTTTAACGCAGTTTTTGAGGGAGGTGGCTGAACGTCACCGGACCATTATCCAACCATATGGTAAGATGTTATTCTGCTTGAAAAGAATGAATGTTTCTAAAACTGCCATTGGCTGTAATTTGTTGGAATTTTTCTGAGTGCTCCTGTAGAACTGTAAATGATAAAGATACCATTTTTGATGGCAAGATTCATTTTGTAATCCTTAACAACATATATCATTTTTGATTTATTTGAAATAACTTAATATCTCTAAATTACACTTTAATGAATTTCTGCCCATAAAATATAATGTATGGATGTAGATGTTACAACAATCCTAAATATAAAATTTCAACATTGTACGACTCGTACTTTTTAAGATATGTGAGTTACCTACATACACACGTACGTACAGGCAGTGGCGGATCCAGAAATTCTCTTTTGGGAGGGGCTAAATTTTGATAAAAGCTTATTTCACCCAAAGAAAATATACAATAAAGCAAAATTTTAGTCTAAACAAATGTAAAAAGGATTTTTACATTTGTTTGGGAGGGGCTAAGTGATTAAAAAAGATCACTTTACATATTCAAAGTGCATAATGAAGCAGAATGTTACTCTCTAGCAATCTCTTTTGGGGGGGGGGGGCTGAAGCCCCCAAGTCCCTCCCCTGAATCCGCTATTGCGTACAGGCGCCAGGAAACACTGATCAAAATGGTCTAGCTGTCAGTCAGAATGCTTGTACATAAATTTATATGAACATACATACATGTGTACAATGAGATGTCAAGCAAAAACTCAGTAAATTTAGAGGTAGTCAAAATCTGGATACCGAATTCTTTTTGCGATCACATTATTTCTTTGTACGTCATACAAGGAAGTAAAAATATTAGTGTTTATAAATTGTATAGACACACACACACGTACAGTGCCCCTAGAAAGTGATAACATGCTTTAATTCTTTATCTATTAAAGATAATTAGGCAGTGTGAATTGAATAAATGTTTAAAATAAGGTTAAAAAAAAAGACTATGTTAAGAGAAAATGCCTCTTGTTAATTTTCACAGAGTTACACTTTTTAAAATTTCTTAGAACTACCTTACAAAAAAATTCCTAGAAAATAAAATGTACCCCATGCACAAATGAGGTGATGTACAAAATTTCAGCCTTTCATCATATAACGTCTTAAGGGATATCTATAAACAAATGTGACTGGGGTCTATACTTGAATTTGAATGTAAAATATTCTTTCATAATATCTGTATGACCCTTAAAATGTGATTGTGATTTTTTTCCTTTCAAGAGCTACTGAAAATTAGTTTAAGTCAGTACTTATTATCTTCATACCTTTGACACTTTTCAGGATATAATTATCAAATTTTGTCCATCACCTCATCAGAATATGGAGCACATTTTACCGATTGGGGATATTTTTGTATGCGGGTTATATACAAAAAGTGTATCTTTTTGGAAATTAATGAAAGAAATTTTTCAATGAGAAAACATTTAATTGCTCCAGGGCTAGCGGCAATTTCTGGCAAAAAAAGGTGCCGGAGCCTTAATATTCTTATGTTAATACTCAGTAGCTAACTGCAAACCCCTGTAATATGGGGTTGGTAGCACATTTAATTAAAATAACAATAATTTAAAGATTTTCCCATATAATAATTATTTCACAGAACAGTGATATAAAATTAAATAGTCGGAAATTAGCAGGAAGAAATATAAACATTATACAGAAAACACCCAAATTCTGGTGGTCTCAGGACTCTCAAATCTGGTCGAGGTGAAGCGAATATGATTTGTCGTGTCTGCTAAAATCAGTTTGTGCTTGAAAAGGGGAAAATTTATGAATTAATGTATACTAGTGTTGGGCTTCGGAGCAAAGTATTCATGAGCTTTGCCTAATATGTAAAAATTCACCCAGAAAAAAGAAATACAGGGTCAGAGTTCCAGCTTTTGATTTCTGTTCTGATTCTAACTTGAAACAAAATTCAAAAATGTAATTGTAGAATTGTTTAGTACAGTTTTATGAGCTAACATTGCGAAACATGTTTTCCATCTTATAATAAAAAGGCAGAAGCTTTATGGAATTATAAATTTACATTTTGCACTCATGTTTACTGTCAATTTAAATAATTATGCAACTAAGTAAAGAACACATTAATTGGTCTACGTCTTTAATTTAGTTGCATATGTTACACTTCTTTATTAATGGGATAACTGGTCTTATTTTACAGGCATTTACATATTTAAAAGAACACTATGATAAATAATAACAAGCAGTACATTTATTTTTTATAAAAGAAAAAAAAAACAATCTGAATATATCGTAATAGAAATTTAAATAAACACTTTTTTAATATAAATATTAATGGAATTTGATGTTTTCTAGGGCATACAGAATATCCGATGAATTATAATTCAAAAACAAAACTTTATTATTTCATAAATCTCACAACGTAAGAAAATTTCGCATGCACAACAATGATATTTGTAAACAAACAGTAATCCGAATGACCTGCCGAATCTTAAAACAAACGTTGTGTTTATTCCCGTACATAATGTTGTCTTTCCGAACGCAGTACCAGCGGAAAAAGTCGCTTGAAATATCATTAAAATATTATATGTTAAGCTTTTTAAAATATTAAACGCCACCTGGGACACAAAAGTCGAAGGTCTGATTAACAAATTCCATCCATTACAATCATCCAAAAAATTAAATTTAATACTTTTTTTGAATGTTGAAAATCGGCTTTTTCCCATTGAAATACATTACGAGAACCCCAAGCTGTCACGCAAGACGGCGACCGATCGCAGAGAGGAGGGGTTCGTCGAAATGCTCTATAAGAACTTCCTGTTGGCGTGAAACCTTAAAACACCCCGCGATTCATTTTCTATTTTGGCAGACCAGGCAAATAAGACGGTTCCGAATGAGCCAATCACGAAGCGTACGGCCGGCTTATTTACATCTTTTGAAATCACGCCCATATCTGTGCAGTAAACCAAATTACGACTTCTGCACAAGCCGGCAGCAGAGCCCGAAGTACTCCGTTTCCGGCCGGCCGGCAGCGTAGACACGGCCTCTCTCATCCGAAATCCCGAGCAACCAAAACAATAACTTGAGTATTTCTCATTGTCATTTCTCGGAGCATTTCGGTAAAGTAAAAGCGAGATTACTTTTTTAGCATATTTTGGTTTATCATTTTTTGAAATAGTAGCAACTAAATAAAACTATATTTGGAAGAATATTTATATTTATTAAATGAAGAACACGAAAGTTATACAATAGATTTTCATCAATACATAAACTTTAAATCAATATTTGAATTTAATTTGAATATGACATCACTCATGCTGTTCGGAAGTACAAGTGGTATTTGATTAACTTGGGACACAGATCAGATTGTTGTGTACACACACGCAAAAAAAAAAAAAAAAAAAAAAAAAAAAAAAAAGGTACTTACGTATTATCCCGGCGGTCACTTCCGCCAAACTACTTTTTCGTCAAATTTGCTGGCAAACTGTTGGACCTCTGAACTATTCGACTGTTTTGCTGAATATTCAGAAGACCGAAAATTCGGTAAGCCGAATACTGAACAGGTATTCGGCTGAATAGTTGTGGCCAAATATTGCTACATATTAAGCTGAATAATTTCAGGGCGCACCTTCGATATACCTAACGTGACCATTTATTTTTTCCTTCAAAACGGGACATCTACTACTTTTTTCGCAATAGTGTATTTAGTTTCTTCCTCAAAACGGGGCATCTAGTATTTTTAAGGTAATAGTGTTGGGAGACGGAATTTACAGGTCTGGGTATCTTTTAGTTGTTAAGAAAACGCGCAAAAAAGCTTGTGTTAATGTTAACTTTAAAATAAAATGAAAAAAAAAAATTTGATGAAACACACATATACTATAGAAAATAGTGCCAGACGTATGTTTCGGGTGGTTCAAGAGGTAGGTCCTTCTTCGACTTCAAAAACACCACCCGACACAAGGCAGGAAGGTAGGAAAGTGAGAAATGTAAACAAAAGGACACACAGAAAATAGGAAGTTGTCATTCGGAAGGAAAAAATTCTTAGAAAACCAGAGTGAGTGAAAAGGGAAAATAAAGTTGAGATCGGGGGAGAGAGGAATAAGCAAAAGAGGAACATGACTTTAAAAAAAGAATTAAAAATTAAATAAATGGAAGTAGTTGACAAAAAAAGAACATTAAAAGAACAAGCAAAAACAGTACAACCCTCCCCCCCCCCCCCCCCGGTGTTTTCTTTGCGTCTCGACAGGGGAGGGAGGGAAGTCATGTTTTCTTTTTTAAAGACACTGCCGTTGGATGATTTTAGATTTTAGCGGCCTTTATCAAAATCGTTACCGTGGGTTGCTCTCTCCCTAAAAACAGGACGTTGCAGGGGACATTTTCTAAAAACGGGACATTACGGTGTCGCGAAGCTGTGCTTGGGGACAACAGGACAAGCCACCTAATAACAGGACTGTCCCATTCAAAACGGGACATATGGTCACCTTAGAAATACCCCCTACCTTGATTTTTGGCAACTTCTATTTGGCGCCAAAGGCCGTTTTCGACGGTGCCAAAAACAAAAGAGAAGTGGCCAAACATGCCGTTTTTGACGGCTCGAAAAATAAAAAAAATGACCGTGAAACCACGTTTCCGAAAGCAGAAAAACTATAAGAATTAAAAAAATTTAGGGTTAAAAATGTTAACAACAAAAAAATCAAGGAAATTTAAGATTTCATGAAAATAGAATTCGCGTTTTCGAACAAGAATTTCGGGAAATAAAAATGCATTTCGGAAAGCGCAAAAGCTATTAGAAATAGAAAAATTCTAGAAATAATTTAGGGTTAGGAATCTAAACACAAATAAATTCAGGGATGTTAATTCTGCACCGATTGCGCCGAAACACAAATTCTTGCGCCGAACTGCGCTTTTAGCCGATTTTTGCGCCGGTCTGCACCGAATACGTCATTTTGACTCTTTCAGGGTGCGCCGAAACACAAATATTGCGCCGAACTGCGCTTTTAGCCGATTTTTATGCCGGTCTGCGCCGAATACGTCATTTTGACTCTTTGTTAAATTTTTGCCACGCTCATTTATCTTTTAAAGCGTGTATGGAAAGCTAGTTAGTAGTAAAGCAAGATTCAAACTGCGTACGAAAGCTGCATTCCGAAGCCATTCTACCCGCCGCGGATCGGACCAGTCGGGCTTTGTTAGTCACCTCAATCAGGGTCGGCCAGATAGGCAAACAAGTACCGTAATTTATGGAAGAAACGCCGCGGCGTTTATGAGTTTAAAAGTTAAAAAATAGTAAGTGCGGCGTTTCTACCGGGTGCGGCGTTTACAATATTTTTGATTTTTTTTAGCCGATCTTCAACGAAAAATCGAAAAATTCGTTTCGTGATAATTTTCTCAAAAGATGGTGCCACCACCGACACGTACTCTTTAGCGTGCACAGATCACAGCTTAGCGAATCAGAATGCGAACCTACCCCCATGGAAAAGAGGTTTGATCTTTGATCCAGTTTTGGAGAAAGTCAGAACACCCCAAGATGGGTCCATGTCCCGTGCTCTGAAGTGGATGGCTTCATACATACAACCGATGTCTCCTCAATTAAGTAAAAAGAAAAAAAAAATAGAAGTAAATCTTTTACATCTACATTTTAGAACTATAATTAAATTTTAATGAAGTTTTGAATATATATTTTGAAGGGTTAAAGTTCTGTAAAATACCGCAAATGTGCACTACACTCTATTAAATGCACCCGTTTTTCACATGAACCTCTATTGTTCTTAAAATACTGAATTTCAGCCAAAATTAGTCAATGTTGTGCACGGTGCGAGTTTAACCCTTCCCTCCCCAGTTAATCTGAAAGATTTTTTTTTTCGCCGTGCGGCTTTGCACCCTGTGCACTCTATGGAATAAATACTGCCAACTAATTGGTATGCTCAAGAAATGCTGAGTGCTTTTAAAATAAATCCCAATGTTATAAATATAAAAAATAATAAATAAATACCATCAAGAGTTGTTACACAACATTTAGTTTAAAGCAACAATTTGTTCAAGCAAGCTCATTACGTAATCAACAGCTGGCCATCCGGGGGGGGGGGGAATGTTTACTTTTAACTGGAGACTCTTCTCACACATCGATTGCTGTTTTCATTTTAATGGCGCCTGGTAGTCTATCCGAACTTTGTGCGGATGCAAGAAGGCTTTTAGAAGTTATTTTTTTATTTCTATAAATTTGCCTTTGTGAATATAAACATTGATATCTGATTATTTGAAAATAGAAATCGTAAGCTTCGTAAAATAGTGGCAAATACTTTAAAACATTCTATGCGAAGGGGGAGAAAAAAGGAGATTTTTTTACCGTTTATCCAATTTCTCCCGAAATATATCCGATCAACTTAATAGCTTTTTTAATAAATTAGGTCTTATAAGTAATGCAACATATTTTTTATTTATTTATTTTTTGTTAATTAAGAAATTATTTTAGAAAACATTGAATTTTATCTGGCATTGACTTCTGACCACGATCACCCCCCCCCCCCCCACACACACACACCAACGATCGCGGCTGCGGCGTTTTTGACGATTTTCAAGCTAACTAAGCTTATTTTCGTGGGTGCGGCGTTTCTTCCATAAATTACGGTGATCATCGCAACGGGCACCGTTTTTTGTTTATGAAGGGGCACGATTTGCTACTTGGAGATGAAACATTATGGACCAATTTGTTTTTCAACATGTACACATGCATTGTTTTTTTTTTTTTTTTTTTTTTTTTTAATTGAGGTTGTACCTTTTTGAGAAAGAAAAATGGAGGAAAATGTTTTTTTGGTGCAAAATAAATCTGCTGTCTTTAAATGAAAACTTAAAGGAGAAATCAATACGCCTTTCATAACTTGTTATTCGAAAAGTTTTTATGTATTCACACTGTTTACAAAAGCGATTCATATGTTTTACCTTTTCGAGCTTAAAAAAAAAAAAAAAAGCCCCCTCCTCTGAAATGGGTAACGATCCGCCACAGCTCTATGCATATGTATTTTCCCGATTTGAATTGGCACTATTTTTTTCGGGCCCACCACTGACGCAGGTCACGAGCCGCCACTGGCTGTTATAGAAAATGGACAGATTCTATTAACGGAAGGGAAGGATAGACTTGCAATACCATTACAACTATTAGAAGAAAATGAAAAAGCTCAAGAAGAAATTAATAAAAATAAAAAAAGAATAAATAGAAAACTAGATAACTTATGATACTTAATTTGTAATCTCATTATTAATTTCTCATAATCTTAATTTTTAACTTCCCATAATTCTTAATTTCTCTCAACAGTCATTAAATATTTTTTGTTTACATTTGCTTTGTATATTGTGTTCAAGTATTATAGATGAATATGTAAATATTAGATGAGGTTAAATTACTGATACAAAAGCATATGCTATTAAAAGTACACGCATTTAATTATTCTAACCATCAAATTTATTTTGTTTTCGATACTGCTTACCAATTACGTGTTGTTGTATAAGAGGTATAATGTTTAGGTTTTCAAAAATCTCCATTTAGTACTACTTGTGATTTGTAATAGAACCAAAGAATGAGATAGAAGCTTTTGTTTTAAAATTTAGTTTTCATTTTATTTGTGCTCTCTTTTTCGAGAGGAAGATTCCCTAAATAATTCTGAAAAAGAAAAAAAAAAGGGACAGGGATTGGCAACCTGTGGCTCGCAAGCCACATACAAATCATACTCATGGTTCTTGAGTAGGAAAAAAATGACTTAACCACAGAAAGGTTGCTGACTCCTGATATGTATTGTTTTTACCAAGTTGCTGATAGCATAGCCTGTATACACCCTTTTTTTTCCCACAGCTTTCCTAAAGTGCTTTCAATTAGTGTTTTGCTTTTAGCAAATGGTGTTTTCTCGCAAACTTTGCTTTTCTTGTATGCATTTATTATGTTCCTTAATCTTCAATTTTATGCTCCAAAATCATGTTAATTCTGATCTCGAATCTTAGTTTTCCTCTCGGAAACTATTTTTTTGTGCTCCCGAGGTGCTCCCAAATGGAATTTTTCTGCTCCCAAATAGAATTTTTCTGCTCCCAAATGGAATTTTTCTGCTCCCGAGGTGCTCCCAAATGAAATTTTTTCTGCTCCCGGGGTGCTCCCAAATCGAGTGTTGGAGTTAACATCCCTGTAAATTCAAGGAAACTTAAGAATTGATGGACACAGAAATTGCGTTTTCTGACAAGAATTTAGGGTTACAAATTTGAAAAACATAAATTTCACAAATGATGGGATTTTTATGTGAGGGGGGGGGGGCTTTGCCACCCCTCAAACCCCCCCCCCCGTTTATTTTTAACGGAAAATGTAGTCGGAAAACCCGAAAAATAAGAAAACTAGTCAAGCATTATAAGAAAAAAGCCAAAAATTGTGAAGCAATTCACTTGTACAAATAGTGCAGTTACCGGAGTGAGGCACGAGGAGCCTGCTTCACGTGTCACCCCACACGATGTAATGCGAAACAATATTATGTGTTGTGGCATTAAGGCCGATTAGGTACGCATGGGCACTAGGCCTATGGGTGGGGTGCCCTCTGTGGGGGTCTTTCTAAGGGGTCCTAACCCGTATTTACGCTAAGTTTCGGAGAAAACCATGGAAAACTCCGAATGGTTAGGTCGACGGACGCGCGATGGGACTGAACCCTGGACCTTCACACTTTGCCCGTCTACCATTTCTAGTGGCATAACCACTACGCCTTGGTGAGGCTTGAAACAATATTATATGTTATCAAAAATATCTCCAAAAGGTTAAGCTCCCACTCCGAAAGGATGTCTCCCTCAAAAAATCCAAAACTTCTCCTGGTCCTCTAACAAATAGCTCATAACAAAAATTATATTAGCTCCCTGATATTTTTCAACTACATTAGCTACGGAGGGGTAATTACAAGGTGCAAACTTAGCCGCCATCTTAAAATACTTAAAAAATCATAAAATCCTAACCAAAAATTAAAAAAAAAAACAGTACAGTAAAATATCAAAAGATCACAGTACCTTTGCAGAAGCGCTTTCGGTCAACTTACTACCTCTTAAGAATGTGAAATAAAGTTCTCACAAGCTTCCACATGCAGGAGAAATTGCATAATTGGCACTCTCCCATTGGCCGGCCGGCTGGAGTTGCTATAAATAGCCTTCCCCTAATGTCGCCAACGTAATTCGTTAGGGTTACCAGAAAATCCCTTTTGGCACCAAGAAATAAATTTGGCGATTAAAAAAATGTATGGGGTATATCGAAGCTTCAGAACAAAGAGAAAAATATTTTTAAAATGCATTTACAAATACTTTTGCTTAGTTATACTTCAATGTGTTAATATCACATAATAAAACAACCTAAGTCAGTGAATTTCAAGCTGAATGTAACATAATCTAATACATTTAATGATACTAGGGTACTTTTCCGTTCCCAATGCCAAATAATGCCCGATCCATGCCCAAAATCGCTCCAAATTTGGCAGCAAAAATAATTTTGTATAACTTTTAACCATAGAATGTTGAAATTTTGTTATTAGAACTATTGAAACATCTAACTGTGCATCTTTCTTATTTTATTTTTTATTTCCTACTATTAGTTTACATCGTCCCTATATATATTTATATATCATTCAAATTTTCAATCGTCAATAAAATACTTTTTTTATTCATCCACTCAAGTTCAAATACATTTTTTTAAACTTGTAGTGCATGACACTTGATGTTAAATCAGTTTTTTCAAATATTAATTCATTAATTAAGTTGAATTAATTAATGTAATAAAAAGTAACTAAAATAACATTTTTCTTTGTTGACCTAAGTAGGAATTGACTTAATTTTTTTTTTTTTTTTTTTTTTTTTTATATATATATTACTTGTTTCTATTTCTATCACTTACTTCAATGTCCAAAAATGTCCCTTATGCAATCTTTGCTCTGCACACTTTACTATTACCTTATTCTACCTCCCTTATGCTTCACACACAAGCTTAATTTTTTGTATATCTCCCTCTTTTCTCTTACACCAACAACCAACATCCTTTTATTTAGCTTCGTATTCATACCACATTTCTAACAAACATACACACTTCCTTTTCACACAATAACATATTTCATTCCTTTCCAGGGCTGCTCCTAGGATGGATTGCGCCTTTGTGCAACTACTTTTTTGGTGCCCCCCCCCCCCCCCCCGTCTCCTAAAATTAAGATTTGTTTTAAATTTTCATATAAATGTATAGCTAAAATTTCCATATATATGCTTATAACGTAAGTAACATTTGTTTATACTATCAATAAATAGAAAACAAAAACAAATATTCGTAGCATTACATGTAACATGTTAACTATCACATTAAAATTATCAAGTACTCAAAAAAGAAGCACGTTAAAATTAAATAAATTTTTCACTAATATCATAAAAAGAAACTGGTGTTAAAACTAAATATTTACTTTTCGTGCTTTCATTGCAACAAAATTCTTAATTAAGTTTTTAATATCTAATTTATCCAAAATTTCGTTTTCAATCGAAATCATTGATAAGTCTGTAAGTCGTTCTTCAGACATAGTTAAGCGTAAATAGTTTTTTGTTATTTTTATAATTTCGAAAAAGTTCTTTCCCAGGAGGCTACAGATACTGGTAACGTCAAATAAATTCTCAGTACCACAGTGACATTTGGTAAGGTTTCTGTTAAAACATGCTTATATAAATAATCAAGTACATAAGTTGGAGTCATATTGTTGTCTAATAAATCGTTGAAGCAATTTCAGTTCTTCGAACAACGTTTTCTCATCAATATCGCTTTCAGAATTTTTTTCTTCACAGATGCAAACTCTGACACATATTTAATAAATCTTCAAATTCTTTTAGCTTATTTATATTGTGAATGAGTTTAAAATCATCATTGTGTTCTTTGATCAATAGGAACCTTTCTGTAATTGATGCAATTGTGGTATCTAAAATTGTGAAAAGAAATTCACTTTAAAATTTTCTTTTCCATCGTTAATAGCTTCATCTGTGGTGCTTCATATTCAAACGTTCTTTTCCTATTTCTTCGAATTTCGGGAAAAGAGCTTTCAACATTTAGGTCAGTTGCTATTTTCATTGAAGACGATATGAAATTTTCAAACATTTCATCACTCCGTTGATCTTAGAAATACTGTAAAATAGAGTCAAGACTTTGTATGACGGTTTGAATGCAATATGTGGGATTTTGCATCATCTTGCTTATTACATTAATATGGCTTAAAATTTCGTACCATGTGTTAATTCAACAAATAAATTTAAATGAAAATAATTTCGTTATTAAATTATCTGCTTGTACCTTACTTTCGATGCCTTTGGAATTATCTACCGTTATCTCTAAAAGAGCTTGTTAAATTTCTTTGAGGTTATTCTTAAGAGGTTTAATTGCCTCTAATCTACTTTCCCATCTAGTTGTGGACAGTGGCTTTAAATTTAAATTTCTAATATACGTTTTGATTATAGCCCATCGTTTAACAGAACTTGAAAAATAATTATACAGTTCTTGTATTACGTTAAAAAAGTTTACTGTTTCAAATGTCACTTTATCTGCATCATTAACAACCAGGTTTAATGTATGGGCAGCGCATGGAATAAAAAAAGCCTGTGGATTTATTTCTTTGTTGTAGTCCTTTATGCTTTTCTCTCATATTTGCACCATTGTCATAGGCTTGTCCCATTAAATCTAAAATAAGTGATGTTCAGTGAATTAAGGTATGTCTGTATGAAATCACATAAACCTTGACCAGTACTATTAGTAAAATTATAGTATTGGGATCCAGTAATGAAAGCAGCTTTGTAATAATTTGAGGTAGGTAGACTGGGAAGTTCCATGGAAAAAATTAGTCTGTAAATTTTTGAATGTGCCTTGTATTCCCACATGAACTTATCTCTAACAGGTTTGCGCCTTCTAGGCCTGTTCTTTGTAAAGTGTTCTTTTCAGTTTACACATTTTGCTTTGTTGTCAAATCCAGATATGGCAAAAGGGGCACATGCCGTGAGCACGAAAATTGTAAGAAGAGGGTGTAAAATTGAGGTTTGTCCTGTTTGACACAATCTCCAGTTGCGACACTGGTCGAGAGTATATAGAAAACAATCTTTTTCAGGGATAAAAACCATGGGAGTAGATAGGTGGTTTTGCACCCCTGGCAGAACACTCCAATTTGCACCCCGTTCCACTATTTCTTGAACAACTTCACTAATAAATTTTAATTCCCTCATAATTATTGTACTTAACAAAATAATCCTACCTATTCTTCTTACAGATGCGCTATTTTGAAGAAAAAAAAAAAGCACATAAAACAGTGAAACTCTACCTACACTTTTTCTGATTCAGCTGATCTTCTGTCGCCAGGGTGGCCCTAGGGTACGTGTCGACACTCTGCAAAAGTAAAAAAGGCACCCCGTTTTATGCTCTTGATGAAGTTCTCCCGTTTTTGAGTTCGAAATGGCGCCCGATATTATGCTTACCTCACTTACTGTGTCGGGCCGGTCCTGAGTCCCGCCAAATCTCTAGCTACGGCTCTGCTAAAAATAATTCTTTTTAGGACATAGTCTCACTTTTGGTGATATAATATGAAAACAGAATCACTAAAATCGCACCTTAATAATATTAGCTTCATATACAAAATTTATTGTCAGTCTTGCCTACGTTTGGTGCCCCTAGCACCCAGGCGCCCTTGTGCGACGCACAACCGGCACAACCGTAAGGGGCGGCCCTGTTCCTTTCCATCCATAACAGGAAACAATTTAAAATTTCCAAACTAATGATATATGTTTCTTTATGGTTGCCAGTCAAAACTACCACCGGCAGGATACTTCACTCCCTCTATGCATCGCCCATAGTAGTGCCAGAACCATCACCGAATGAAATATTTAAACAAAAACATTGATATGTAAAAGCACTGGCTTCTAAATTCAGTCCAAAAATAAATAAAAGTTGGTCATTGCTATATCATGTTATTTATCCTTCCAAAAAAAGTCGCTAAAAGAAACAGGCAAAATGGGACGGTATCAAATCTGTTCTGCAGTTTCAAGCTATGGAAATATACGAAGCATGTCTTACTGCAACCTTAATGGAAAATGATTATCATTTACATGCATGCAATAAGTCATGATGGGCGGCAAATACTGTAGCTGCTTTCAAGTAACATATTTTACATTATAACCACAAGTTATAAACATTAATATGTGGTTGAATGTACTTGTTACTAGAAAAAAAAGGGAAAATTTAAGTACTTAATCTAACAAACAGCAATGTAATAATGCCGACTTTACATCTTTCATTTTAAAGTTAACTATGAAAAAATTGGAAATAAACATTACAAATCCTAACTATTGTTATTAAAAATGAGTAGAAAGTAAAACTGACAACAACATTAAGAGATATCTTTTTATGGGATTTGTCACAGAACATGGTACAGCTGCCAAATAAAAGGGTCAAGAAGATTGCCAAGCAGAATAAAGAGTATCGTTTTAAGTAATAATAAATGCTTAGTTAGAATATTAAGTAATAATAGTAGTTGTTTTAATTATGTTTATGAAGTTGTAATCCTCCGTCATGCAAATTATGGTGTGAAAAAATTACCTAATTGGTGGACATCAAGGCTGTGTATCCAAGGTAGGGTTTGGGGTTTTTCAACCCTCCTGAAGACTTTGATGCATGTGAATTACTATTTGTAGAAGTTAATTGAAAATATTATCATCATCTTAAAACCCCTCTGAAAAATTTCCTGGCTACTGCCATGGCAGTCATTCTGTGTTTTGCTATAAACCTCTTTCTATGATAGTCTTGTAGGGAGAGTGTGTGGCGACAGCTAGGTTTGAACCCAGGGACTTATGGGTGGTACAATGATGGCACAATCCGGCACGGCCAAAAGGTACCCATTCGACCGGCCTTCAATTGCCGGGTGTTGTGTGCACGGAGGTCATCTCGTGCCGCCACACTACTCCCCCCCCATCCCTAGAGAGTCAGTCGGAGGCTGATGAACGATGTTCCAAGCATTATGGAATGCTGCCACTCATTGTGGACTTTTGTGAGGCTGCTGCTGCTCGTTGCGGACTTTGGTGAGGTTGCTGCTGCTCGTTGCAGACTTTGAAAGAGCCGAGCGAGAGATGGAAGAGGTCGGTGCTGGTGCCATCTGTCGCTATTGGCGAGAAGGAGAATGTGTGTTTGTAGTCTGGGTCATCAATGTAGGGAGAGCGTGAGGCAACAGCTGGGTTTGAACCCAGGGACTTATAAGTGATAGAATGAGGCGCTATCCAACTCAGCCAAAAGGTACCCATTCGACCGGCCTTCAATTGCCGGGTGTTGTGTTCGCGGAGATGATCTCGTGCTGCCACAGTCTGATGTTTGTCCGTATTTAAGGATGAGTTAACCACTTCAAGAAACAAGAACCAGACCTGAGTAGGTTTCTGAATCAGTCACCATGCAGATTTGAATGTAAAATTAAGCTGGGTCAGCTCATTACTAAATATGCCATTAATAATTAACTGTGCATTCATTTATGATGTCCAGTGTATAGTGTATTAAATATAATTCTAGAAGCATTTTTTGTTTGTTAGTGTTTTTAAAAATGTATATGTATGTGTTAAAAATTGTTTTCTTCGTTATCCTGACATTATTCTTCCGAACATACATCAATGTTCGGCAAAAATGTGTAGACAGATACCTGTTCAACATTCTGCAAAAGAAATTCAAATACTTTCATAGTAGTGTCAAATATTTATAACATCTTTATTACAAAGTACTTTAAAACTCTTAATAAATAATTTTGTTCTAATCATTTTGTTTTCTATTGCAGTTTATTATAAAATGGTTAAAAAATGGTCAGATTTGGTAAGTTTTACAATTTAAAGATGTTGTTTTAGTTCTTAGAAATAGTTTAATTGCTATTGTTATGTGTGTGTGATTTTGTATAAGCTATAAAAATGAAACAATTTAATAATGAAAGAAAAAGTGTTGGATGTTCACTGGATTTTCTTTTTACAATGTTTCAAATTAAAACAGTGTAAAATGAACAGCAAAAAATATTTTCTGAAATCTATATTTTACCAATGCATAACAGTTAAACTTTTGGGGGAATTTTTACACTTGTTCTACATAAATACTTCACAGCATTCACAAGTGGTATATGGGAGGATTTATACAACAAAATCTATCCACATTATTCTTTATTTAAACATACTTTGTTAGATAGTGCATGGAACCATTGGTGTCGCAACCTCCAAATTATTAAGAACAATACACTGTTTCAGTGGCATTGTAAGAGAGGGTTTTGGGGAGTAGAGTGACTCTTCCATACTTCCATTCTTATAATTTTAACTAGATATGTACCCGTTCTTTGTACAGGGGGAAGCAGATATTTTTCTAATACACTTGACTAAAATTAATTCACTCTGAGCAAAGCTTAAACTGTTTCACTTGTAAACTGATATTACAGTAGTTAACTTAAAAAAAAAAAAAAAAAAAAAAAAAAAAAAAAAAAAAAATTGCTTTATGGAAATTTATAATAGTTTGTTTCTCATACAGTTTAGAATTCTATGCATTACAGATGAAATTACTTATGTATTAGCTAATTGACCATTTGTCAATTTTTACCCCAAACTCTGTGATTAATTATTAATAATGCAAGAAAATAATTTCAGTGATTGTCAGATTACAGCCAACGAAAGGTAAATGAAACATCAAATGTTCAACATTTGATACTCTGCAGAAGATACTTTGGTGTTCTCTATTGAAATTCCAAGAAAATAATTATTTTTGAAACTTTTTTTTTTTGCGCCAAAAAAGAATTAACTTGTACTTAAAATTTAAGACTAAATTATTTTTAATCATGGATTAGTACTGAAAGATAAGCATTATCTACAAAACTATAGCTCTCAAAATGGTTCCAATTTTTTCGATAATAGCATACCCCTAAAATGCTACTTCTGAAAAGGGTCAAATGCATATGCAACTCTGAATGATTTACCTGCATTTCTTCAATAAGCTTCATAGAAATGTCGTTACATATGTGAAGAAAATAAAAAGCAACATAGAATAGAAACAAAAATCCAATTCCTTTTAAAGCTTCTCCAGTTAATGTTTTATTTATTTTATTTTGATGAGTTTTTATTTTCCTTGTCAAAAAACTCCAGAAGTGTGCATTCCCAGCAAATCGGAATTTGTAATCTAATAAGATTCTGCAAACAACATGACAGTTAGGAATTAATTTCACAGTGTACTTTGTATCGTATTAGAGTTGGTTATTCCTTACCGAGCTGCAATATCAACAGAATTCTGCATATATTCGGATTTCGATTTGCTGTGAGTAACCACCCTGGTCCCTCAAAAAAAGATGATCCATTAATAATGTTAATTTTAATGAGATATTCCAGGCTAGTAGAAATCATACAAGTTATGAAATTATTTTGCTTGTGATGTAATTTTTATTTCAGATATTATTAATTGAATTTGATATTTAATCCAATTATAATGAAAAATAAGTCTCTCATTCTAATGCTATTTCGTCTGTTCCATAATTTTTACATTTAATTGAGTTTCTAGTGTGTTTTTAAATTCATAACATTAAAATTGATGTCATTTTCACTCTCAATATTTAACTTAAATTACTAAAAAGGAAAGAAGTTAATTTCACATTTTTCATTGATCTACTTTTATGGGATATAATCATCTTTAAATGTAGATTGTGGGTCATGCGACTTTAACACTAGAATGACCAACATTTTTAACCACCTAGAACGAAGGCCGGTTCTGGGGTGGGGGTGTGGGTGAACACCCCACCCCACCCCACCCCAACTTTATAAAAAAGTACTTTTGTCGGCAAAATTGTCAATTTCCAAAGGACTGTCGGTAAATTTGAGCTTTAACCCCTTGCTGGTTTAATTTTTTTTTTTTTTTTGTTGTTGTTAGAGAGTCAAAAAATGTCAATTTTTTTAATGCATATTTTGATATATACACATTTTTAAAACATATAACACTATTTTCATATAAGATTTCCTAAATCGTGCATATTGCTACCATCTAGTGGGCAGAAAAGTAAATAAGAGTGTTTGAAAGCAAAAAGAAATAATCCGGGAAAGATTACGTGAAAAATAAAAAAATTTCTACTGCCCAAGCTATGGTTGGGACAATCCAGAATGGAACGTTTTACCTGCCCGAGCTCAGCTTGGGCAAATTTGGTAAGGGGTTAACCACCAATCTGTTAAGTGTTCACTCAGTGCAGTTCACTCAGTCACAAGTGCTTGTCATTCATGAGCTAAGTTATTTCAGAATTATTCAATGTACTGCTGGACATATACACTTTTGCTACTGGTAGCAGAAGACGATTTGAAATATTTAAAATAGACATTTCAGACATTGAAAATGCTCTTCATCTTGAGAACCTTTCTAGGACTTGTTGGACTGTTCATGCTAAAAGTTTAAAAGAAATTGTAGCTTCTCTGTAAAGGATTGTTCAAACACTGGCTGATATTTCAAATGCTAATGGGTGTCTTACAAAAATTAAAGCAGAGGCACAGGGACTTCATAAAAAAGTGTTGACATTTGATTTTGTAGTTTCAACTTATTTCA
Organism: Cheiracanthium punctorium; assembly: GCA_038373885.1. NCBI lineage: Eukaryota > Metazoa > Arthropoda > Arachnida > Araneae > Cheiracanthiidae > Cheiracanthium > Cheiracanthium punctorium. Next base: position 217,437 of record JAWZYV010013681.1, on the reverse strand, counting down.
TGAAAAATATTTTATACAAGATGAGCATCCTTACTGAACAACTTGAATTAAACAAGATGAATGTGGTGGATGCAGCAATGTTAATCGATAATGTAATCAAAAGTTTGAAAAAAATTAAAGAAGATAATGTAGGTATGGATAATTTGATTGAAAGTGCCAACAATTTTCTTAAAATTTAGGGATTGATGTTGAAAATGATTTCAGTCAACACCACAGACAAAGACTTAAACTATTAAAACTTGATGGTAAACGTGATACTGCTGCAGAATTGGCTGTGGTACAGTTTTACAAACATGAGTTGAACCTTGTTTTGGACAAGTTTGTATTTCTCTTGAAAGAAAATCCTACAGCTTTTCTCAGGACCATCAAACTAATACCAGCAGTTATTTCAACAGCCATTTAATAGGAAGTAACTAAAAGTTATTTAGTTTCAATCACTTTTGGATATGGTTCCAAACTGAATATCATTGCTTGATGCTGAAACAGTTCAAACAGAGCTTGAAATTTTGCTGACAATTTTTCAAATGCAAAAATTCTCGAGAAAATCATGTTAAAATCTAATCGAGAGATAATCCTAATTAGAGAGACCTGACTCACTTTTTTTGATAACATGTGAGAAAGATATTGTGGACAATGTGGATATAAAAAAGTTAGTTAAAATATGGTACAGTTTGAAGCAGGGTTGGCATAGTTTAAACCAAATGGTTTTTTTCTCAAAAAAATCAATTGGTTTTTTTAAAAGAATAATTTAAAATTACGAATACTACAGACAGAACACATTCTGATTTGTGGTCAAAATGGCCCTTTTTGTGAAAGGGCCGTTTTGGCCAAACTGAATTTTGTGAAGGTTCCGTTTTACCGATATTGAATTTTGCAAAGGGTCCGTTTTTAACTTGCTGAATTTTGTGAAAAGTCCATTTTCGGACCCAATTTCAACCTGGACAGACCCCTGTATTGTTTTAATTTTGGCCCTGCCTCTAAAATTTTGGGACTTTAGAAGACAGAAATTTCCGATTGATGCCTTTTGGAACAAGGTAACTAGAAATTTCATTTTTTGGTTAACTACATTCTGTAAGTGTTTCAGATCAGAATATGCTCCAACAAAATTGGTAGCATTGTCACTAAAGATGGCGGAGCTTTTTCCACTCTCTGTTAGGTAGCAAGTTGTCCCTGTGAAGTCCGAAACAGTTTTTAAAAATGTACAACTTTAGTACCTGTATATCTGAACATTTAACTTAAGTCTGTCTTTGTGCAAAGCTAAGGTGGGTTAGCTAGTACTTTTATAACAAGAGAATACTTTTCATCAATTGTTTTAAAATAATCACTTCATGTAAGTGAAAAAGTTATTAATGTTTGTCAGATGAAGAAAAGTATTGTTTTGAAAGTATTCTTTTTTTGTGTGTGTGAGTTATGAGAATTTTAAATTGTTTTTCTGTTTTAAAAAAAAACATTTTATGCACTCCACAGGATCAACTGTATTCTCGCATGAACAAATCAAGATTTTGTCCTTGGCATCTTGTTTAAAAAGGCTTCCAAACCCATATGTTCTGAAATATTCTTCGATTTTTATGTCAAACTTTTATAAAGAAATTTTTCAGTTAAAAATATAACACATTTCATAAATCTCCGCCCTACAAATTTATCATTGTCCAGTGCTCTGGTTGGTTAAAATCAAGTTCGGGTTCTGAACCCTAGTACTAAATATAGTACATTTTAGCTCTTGCTTAATGAGTTACCTTCTTATTAACTTTTACATATTTTATGTCAATATTTACTTTGTTTTTGTAAGATCTTACCTTGGTGTTACACTATTTATAAACAGTGTTTGAAATATATTTTATTTATTAAACTATGACTTTTAATTTTTCTTGTTTCTTTAGGTAATGGAATCAATTCTTTATTCTGTGATGGTTGGGCATTTAATTTTATGTCCTTTTACGAAAGTTGAAGAAAGTTTCAATTTACAGGCAATTCATGATCTTCTGTATCATGGACCAAACTTATCAATGGTAAATGCTTAGTGAAAAAATTGTATCAATTTAATTATAGTTTATATGTTTGTAATTAAATCAGATCAATGTTTTTAAATTCTTTTTTTATAATTGTATAAAAATTATACAGTGGAGCATGGCTTACCCGATGTTTGCATTTATATGATGTTTTAGTGTGATCCAAATTCATTTGTATTCATTTTAATGTAAAAATGTATCTATGCTGGTCTGTTGGTTTTGCACATGTTTATTTTTGTTTATTTTTCTTGTGTACTTTAAGAATGGGCAGAATTTGCCAGTTATAATATACACAAAAGATCCTGTTTAAATGTAGCACATGATAAAACATGGTGTTGTGTGGGATTAGTCAGAAAAATCAGTTTACATGTAACAGATTCCACTGGAATTCTTTCTATTTGCCTGGTGGTCATCTTCCCCTACCTGTTTTACTGTTAGGCAGTAGTAAAGCACATTCTTTGCTTATCAGTACACTAACAGAACAGATTTTTTTCTTTTTTTTCAATTCTTTGCTTTGCATACTTTTTCAGCCACATATCTTTTCAAACATGTCTCTAGAAACACAAGTCTTTCTAGTTAAAAGGAAAAATTGAAATTTTGGAAGAATTCAATAAAAGTTCACCGGGAAGATCAAAGGCTGACTTGGCTAACATGATGGGTATTCCAGTTTCTGTGTATAAGACTATTACAGTATGGAACCTCTTATCCGGAAACCAGTCATCCGGAAAACCAGTTATCCAGAATCATTTTTCAATCAATTAAATTCCAATTTTTTTCCAAAAGAAAAGCAAAAAATGAGTTTTTTTAAAAATTTCTAATGTTTTTGTTTTTTTATTTTAAGGTCTACAGCTAGAATTTATAAAGTAAGCAATCTGGTAAGGTACTTTATTTTTTTAGTGTGTGACTAAGTTTTCAAGAAGTTATCATATATTTACTACTTCCTCTCTAAATGATTATTATTTATCTTGATCATGAAAGAGTTTTTTTATATTATTTTTCTAGTATATTAAGAATTAAGGTTACTCTCTATTTATGATTAGAATTAAGCATTTATGCTACCAATCAAATCAGTAGATGTCATGTTAATCCCCAACCAGTTATCCAGAATACACCCGGTCCCAACCATTCCAGATAACAGGTTCTATACTGTATTCACAATTCCAAAAAATTGAGGAACAGGCAAAAGACTGTGGACCTTCAACATCAAAGAAAATGAGAGTGCAAGAGGGTATGTATCCTGAAATGTGTCTGTGTGTGGAAAAGTTTTTTTTTTTCCAGTTTTTCAATGTCGTGCATCAAACATTCCAGTAAGTGGTTCAGTTTCGATGAAAAAAAGCTAAAAAATCACAAATAAAATCTGGCAGATTGTGGATTTGTAGCAGGATGGTTGCAGAAATCCAATGTGTGATACAGGATCATGTGCAAAGTTGTAAGTGTTCAATCAAGAGATTTTCCAGCTGATTCTGTCACAGTATGACACAAAATTCTATGAGGCATAATAACTGAATACCAACCTAAAGACATTTTTAATTCTGAAGCAATACTGGTCTTAGAGCTTTTTCCTAGAGTTACAATCTGCAAAAATGTGCTCTACCCCCCCCCCCCCCTTCCTCTCCTGCACACACATGGGGCTGGAAAAATTTCTTCAAGAAGTAAAAGGGGACTTTCTTTCTTTTACAGTGCAGTATTTATTTTAGGTGTAGAAACTGAAATGGTAAAGACATTAAACAGCTGCCATTAAACTATAAAATAAATTATAAAAAATGCAAGACTAGACTTAATAAATGATAATAAAAAGACTTCCAAAACTGAATTTTATTTTCTGTAAATGTAACATTGCTTTCATAATACAGATAAAATGTAACATTGCTTTCATAATACAATAATTAAAGCTTTTTTTCAAACAAATCGTAGAATAAAAAAAAAATTGGAAAAATAATTGTTTTGAAAAAAAAAAAAATTCAAAATTTTATTTTCCAGCATTAAATTGAAGTGTATTTCATGAATTTTAAAATGCGTGTGCATATTACTATGTAATCTAACATTCAGTGGATGAGGATAGGGAGAATCTTGTTTTAAAATATTTATCAAATCTTCAAAGAATATGTATGAAGAGAGAGGGAGATGGAGAAAAAAAAAATTAATAAATAAATGAGTCTGAGCTGGATCTCGCGTAAGATTAGTCAACCTGTAATGTACTACCTAATTAATGATTTATTATACTTTTGTTTAAATTCATTATTTATAACTTTAATATTGTTGTTCATTAAACTCCACAATAAATTATTATTAGAGTGTTAAATTATTTTATAATATATAATAGCTAATTATTTATTCATAGAGGTATTTCTTTATAGTATGACCATTTGGAATTTCCTGGTGTTGTACCCCGCACTTTTCTTGGGCCTATTGTCGTTGCTTCACTTTCATATCCATTTTTTTATTTGACTGTACTTTTTAGTTTAAATAAGTTTATCATGCAGTATATTGGTAAGTACATTCTTTTTATTTAAAAAGCATTGTATCTGGTTTAAATTACTGGGGCATCTTGTCCTTCAGAAAAAATCATTCAGCTTTAGAATTATTATAAATTAAAAAATATTCAGCAGAGGATAATAAGCAGTGGCCTTGTTTGCAAACACCCAATTTTTTCAAGTAAACTGTCAAAAGCAGCATCAAGCTCATTTAGTGCAGTTAGTTCCAGTTGTGATTCAGGAACAGCTTCAGTTTACTTATTTTTATTCCATAGGCGATGGCAGAGCTTTTAGCAGAGTCTCTGAATTCCCTATTTTTTCTTTGGTCTCTAGTGTCCCATTTATCATCCTTTAAGTCCATATTTTCAATCAAATATGTCATATAATTTCTGTAACTGTACTTTTTTTCTCATTTTGAGAAAAGTTTCTCTAAATTTCGGGATTTCCCCCTAAATATGGGAAAATTTTGAGATTTCCTTTTCAATTTAAGGATTTTTTCATGCATAGTTATTTTTTTAATTAGCAAGGAATCTTTCCCTATTATTAGCAATATTCAAGTTTTCCCTCTAATAGTTTAGGGATTTCTTGCCTATGGGAAAAAGATTTTTTTCTTAAGATTAGGGGTTCTTTTTTGTGAACCTGTGGGATAGGAGATCGATTTTATGTGAATTGTAATGCATGGTGTTTGTACGAGGCACGTATTAGAGGAAAAGAAAGTCAAGCACGAGCATCGAACCCCAAATATTCTGGTTGTGTGTGGGCACATTACAAACGGAGCGGTTCGGCCATGGTTGAAAGATTAGAAATTTTATTATTTTTTATTTATTAGTATATAATCTAAGTTTGAATGTTTAGAGGTGCTTTTTTTTTTTTTTTTTTTTTTTTTTTTTTTTTTTTTTTTTTTTTTTTAATCGGAATCGACCCCTTGTTCCTCACTATTACATTAAGGGGTGTACAGCAACTTTTCAGTGTTTTCACTACAGTGCAAGAATGCGAGAATCTCGCATTCTTTTTATCACATTAAAAAATTATTACTGCAAGAAATTCGCACACCCTTACAAATTGGTTTTCTTTCTTGCATTCTCGGTTTCTTTCTTGCAGTGCAAAAATTCTTGCATTTCAGAAGATTTGGACCCCCCCCCCCTTTTTTTTTTGAAGTTGCACATGCTTCCATTTTTCATAAAGAGATTATATATGCAAAATTCTCACAGTTTCCTTTTTATTGCATGAACCAGGCCTGACTTACTTGGAGGACCAGTTACATGCTATAAGAATAACTAAAATTCATAAATACCCTGATTTTGGATATTTAACCGAGGCAAGAATAAGTACCCATTTATATATACCTTATCCACTGGGTATTTACCCAACTCACATTTATAGTGAGAAATTCTCACCTATTTTTTAAAAAATGTCACTCAATTTTGGGGGAAGGGTGAGAAATTCTCACCCATTTTTTTGCCCCATAATGAAAACACTGCTTTTAAAGGAAAACTTAAAGGAGCACTTTTATTATATAAAGTTTCATCACAAAATCAATTTCCGAGGTCATGCCCTGCCTTCTTTGTGTAGAAAATCTATTTATTATTTAATTTGCAATTGTCTTAGGCTTGATTAAAAGATATGACAAAAATGAATGCTTTTTTTGCAATGCTTATTAAAATACACAAAATGCTTTTTTAGAAGAGGTTGATAATGCAAAAACTGTGCATATAAATAGTTCTCATCTTTTGTTAGAATTCTTTCTCTTTGTTTTTAAGTAAGAAATAGAGGGAAATGTATTAAAATAACCTTATTACCATATTAGCCTGAATATAATGCAGTGTGTTTTGACTGATCATTTCCTATTAAGAACCTGACTCGTTAAATTTGAGGTCTAAATATAGGATTTTTCGTTATGAAAAACTTCGGGGTCGCATTATATCGGGCTAATATGGTATTTTTCAAGGTGGCAAGGAGTAAAAACTGTATTTTATAAAGTTTTCAAATTTTGCTCATAAATATTAGATACATTTTTTAAAAATCAGCAAGTATAAAAATCATTTTTTTCAGTTTTTGACTTTAGGGAAAACTTCTTTAGGCGCGTTGGGCACTTTTGGGATGGAGAAAAAGCATTGAATTGGCATGACTGTCACACTGAGATACATGTGGAGAAAAAGTGAATTGTGATGTCATTGAATTTTAGTGCTGCCATCATACATAAGAAATTTAACTTACTTTTAAACTGCATCATTTTTGCTTCTGCAACTGGTATTGAACTGCAGACCCTTGGAGTGGAAGGCGAACATTCTAACCACCAGACGGTTTCGACTCGGTATAAAATGACTAAAGTTAGAAGTGATTGTTGTTTCAATTTCGGAAAGGTAATTTTTATGTATCCAAATAAATAAAATTAGACTTTGCATGTACACTTAAAATAATTTGTGATTTCTATGCATTTTAAGCATTTGGGACTCCAGTACAACTGTGAAAAAAGAAAAAAATGTTTGTCTGTTGCTTTGTCAGTGACGCATTTTTTTATTTGCATATCACGTAAAATTGACTGAAGTGAATGAAACAAAATTTGGTGATATGATAGGTGGTTACTCAATTTAAACTATAGGTGCTAAATTTTTAAAAATTTATTAGATTTTGAGATTTTCCAAAAATTGTTTCAAACTGCGTAAATTTTTTTTTTTTGCACATCACGTAAAAATGACGAAAGTGAAAGAAACGAAATTTGGTGACTTGATAGGTGATCACTTAACTTGAGTTATAGGCATCGGATTTAAAATTTTTTTAATTAGATTTTTCAGATGTTTCTGAAAATTGTTTAAAACTGCATAAATTTTTATTTTAGTATGCATAAAAACTATATATAATTTGCACAACAAGTGTATCTCTCTATTCTAAAAAAAAGTAACGGTTGTGCTGTCATCGCCGCTGTTGCTGTCAGAAGCTTATTCTGCTATCTCCTCCAAAACCGTGGGAATTTGAATTTCGACAATGGTGTCCACAGATTCGGAAAATTCCGGGGAACCTGATAAACTGACTTAAATTTCAAAAATCGAATTATTTTAGAAGTTATTAATAAAAAACTGAAAAAATAAACATAATGGTTGCCAGGTTTGGCAATTTTCGCCAACATAAAATTATTCATACCTTTGCAACGAAGCAATTTCAAGTATGTAGAATCGTATGAAATTGACAAACATGAAGTAGAATTACACCCATTTTATGCCAAATTAAAAATTATATGAAATAAATAACTTAAAGTGTGTTATGCAAAGTTGATAATTTTCAAATAGTAAGTTCGCTTAGGCAACAGGAGTTTAGAATTAGCAATTATTCATTTTTCCAAAACAGAATAACTAATTGTAACCGATTTTAAAAAGCCATCTTGGCATTAGGTACGATTCGGCAAAAAGGTATCTTTCCAAGTAGGGTGAATCTAAATACTTTGGAACCTCAAGTTCCAAAGAACCCAGTTGGTATAAATAATTCCATGTTAGAATCCAGTATTTTGAAAATGAAAAATAATTAAAATGAAGATTATTTTAAAGTCGATTCGGTCCAGCTGTAGTATTTGCTATCAGTAGAAATATTTGGTGGTGTTAACTATGCCATTATACCAGTTATAGTACACTTTGGATAGTTGCCAGCACGGTGAGATGATATAATTCGTGGTGCTTAAATACGTCAATCTGCAAAGGATCATGTATATGAAAGTATGGATAACGGTTTTCCGGGAACCTTACATGAGCAGTAATTATAGGTTGTGAGCATGTGTAAATCGCCAAATAATGAAAAGTCAACATTGGTGGATAGCTATCCTAGCTGTTCCATAGTTTTTATCAAAGACAACATATGAAGTACTGATGAAACAACTGATAAAAATGGCCCTTACATGTCACATTTAGTTTGTGGAAAGCTAGATATTCTCGCATTACGTCCACATCTCATTTTTTGTGAAGTACTAGAAAAAGTTAACTTTTCTAGCATAGGAAGATTTGTTAATGTTTCATTGAAATTATTGTGGCCTGAAAGAGGCATGACTGATTACATGTTAGTATTCGTTACTGACTCAGCACCTTATATGATAAAACCAGTATCAAAGAAAACATATGAAGTACTGATGAAACAACTGATAAAAATGGCCCTTACATATCACATTTAGTTTGTGGAAAGCTAGATATTCTCGCACTTGAAGATTTACCACTTGATCTTCTACTTGCACTTGAAGATTTTTTTTTTCTAAATATGATACATTTTACTTGTATAGCTCATGGGCTTCAGAGAGTAGTAGTAGAAAAAGTAAGACAAATATATACGCCCCTGTGAATAAACATCTATCCTGCATTAAGAAAGTATTCTTAAAAGTCCTTTGTGCACTAAAACATACAGAGAAATGTATACCAACCTCCCACTTCTATTACAGCCTGTATTGACAAGATGGGGCACTTGGTTAAATGCCGCTGTATTTTATTCTGAAAATTTTTAATCCATATACGATGTAGTTAATTCTTTGAACAGCGCTGATTCTTCTGTTTTCATTGCGAAAGAAATGCTTAGCAATATGTCCATCCAAAAAAGTCTATCGATAATCGAAACACATTTTTCCTTTTTAACATCAGCCATCACAAAATTAGAATCTCAAAGTCTGCTGCAAATGATGCAATAAATCAAGTTGTAAAAGTACTGGAATGCAGTGGTAAGATTCCAGTGTCATTAGGAAAAGAAATTGGTGAGAAATTGAATTTTATTTTAAATAAAAATTCAGGATTTTTGGCAGAGAATAAAATAATTTTATTAATGGAGAGAGGTGTGAATTACCGGAAAAAGTAGAATCATCCAAAGCGAAATGTTATTAGTACTGTGCAGTGACATCCGTTGATGTTGAAAGAACATTTTCAGCATATAAAATGATTTTGTATGATAAAAGATAAAGTCTTACTATTGAAAATTTAGAAAAACACTTAGTTGTGTATTGTAACAAAAATTACTAAAAAGAGTTTTAATTCATATTTCTTATCACTAAGATTGTGAATAAAAATTGATCCCAGCCTCACCATGGCACAGTGGTTATGTCACTGGAAATGGTAGACGGGTTAAGTGTAAAGGTCTCGAGTTTGGGTCCCATCCTGCATCCATCAACCTAACTGTTTGGAGTTTTCTGTGGTTTTCTCCGAAACTTAGTGTAAATACAGGTTAGAACCCCTTAGAAAGATCCCCACGGAGGGCACCCCACCCAGCGGTCTAGAGCACACGCGTAGCTAATCTGCCATAATCCCACAAACAAAACACAAAAAAATTCTGCTTTAACCCATAAAGTCTTCGTTATTTCTTATTCTGTCTTTCATGTTTTCGAGTTTCAAAGAGAGAAAAAAATGTGTAATAATTGCAAGGTAAGTGATTAAAAAATACTTTTACAAGTAAATACGTTTTTATTTTCTGATAATATGCGCATATTTTTTCAGTTACTTGGTTATTATTTTTACATTTTTAGTGCATATTTTTAGATTTTTAGTGCATATTTTAAGAATTTTTGATGCATATTTTGTCATTTTTTAAGTGCATATAATCCGCGGTCTAGTTATCACCATCATAACTGTTTAGCTTTTGAAAAATGTAAAATAAGTTTTGGATAACATGAATTCTTTAATGAATACTATACAGAACTTTACTTAATTCTTTAATGAACAAAGACAATATTGAAATAAAAACAGAATATGCTTGTGTATGAGCCATTTCATTTTCGCTTTTTCATGAGAATTTTTTGCCAAATAAAGAGTCCATCTTAAATGTTTAAATAAATAAATAAATAAGCTGGAAAAAATGTTGTTAAAATTAGACCCAGCGGAATCCAGTTTGGTGATATCGGAAATATTTGGCTGGAAATTGCCAATTATTGCAGTATTGCAATATTTTATCTCTTTCAAACAAAATAAGTTTAGATGAAGCGAGCCGAAAATATTTTTGATTTAATAGACATGCAATGAACTCATGTGATGTCCACATCAGATATTTTGACTTAAGGAACAGAAGGTTGTTAACAGTTTAAGCAAACCCAGACTTAATAAACAACTTGGATTGTAAATACCATAAACAGTTGACTGTCTGAAAGTATATTAACATTATGTATTGTTTTTGCATTTGATCTTCACTGTTCTTTATTTGCTAGATACAATGGTATTTAAATCTGTAAATTCCACTAAATTAAAAATGTGCATGTATAATTAAGCACATACAGGATATCCCCCAAACACTCACCTATATTTTTATTCTTTAAATATTGGTCATAGACATATACTGTAAGTTACAAAGTTACATATAAAAAGATATAAAATTGTATGATGTTGATTAACATTTTTTTGGAGATCATATATCTAAATAATAAAAAGTTTAAATTTTTATATGCTCCTCCCTTTAAAAAAATTGCATTTTAATTTTTTGGACAATCTAAAATGTATGGATGCATGGGACATATTTTACTAATTGATTTATTTTTGGGGGGGATATGGAGGCTCTATAGAAATTTAAATTTTATATTTATTAAGTCTTAATCTCCTGAAAATGTTAATCAATACCATAAAATTTTGTGCATTTTTTTACATATTGTAATTTATTGTATATGTCTATGGTCAATATTTAAGAAATGAAAGCCTAGGTCAGTGTTTTTAAAACACCTTGTGTGTATGTGTGTGTACATATATATGTATATATATATATAAATATATATTATTTTTTCAGTTAGACTTGTGTTGGGCACGTTATTGTTATTTGCTTTTCACATGTTCAAAGATTCTGTAAAACTACACTTTGGCCCAGCTGTTGCATTCTGGATGCAAATCATTACGGCATCTCAGTTCCATATTATGTTTTACATGTCTAGGCCATTGCCAAATACCTTTGCTTTAATTTTAGGCAAGTATTTTTTCACTTTTCAGTTTAATTTTTCTGTAGTATATAAGTTTATAAAATTACAAAAAAATATATGAATGTGTTGCCTATAAAATAGAAGACCCAAAATCCACCGATCCTGTGTGCAAGGCTCTAAAATCCGCACTGTCTATTCAATGTAAACTATGAAATCTGCCCTGTCAGCTGCAATTCAGAAACTGCAATGTAACCACAAAGTAAAACCTAAATAAGCAGTTCCCACGCCAAGTATAAAAATATCGCTGGTCAAGCATTGTCCAAACGCAGCACTTCACAGATCACGACGTCGTGCTGGCGTCGACCGCCTTGTAATGAAATGTCTGGCTGCATTTTATTAGCTGACCATTGGCGCTACCGCTGTGGCAACGTCACACGCGACCATTTACCCATGATTTCATCGTTCATTGACTATATACCCATTATCAACCGAGATGCAGGTGACTACTAGCCGGCATCTATCCGAGCCAGTAAGGAGGCCTATATATAAGTGGTGGTGGTGGAGGCTCGAGCACCCTTAAATATCTATATAAGAAATTTAAAAGCCTGTTGAATTTTGACTAAAATTATTTACATGGCTTCCAGGTTACTGGCTGATAGCTTAATATGCTAATTTCAATGTTTTTATAATAAATTGAAAATTGTCAACAAACCATATGTGTATTGAATATAATCTTTTCAATTATCAGAAAAAAATTAATTTTTAAATATATTGCATGCTGTAATTATGATAAATGATGTGTTAGCTTGGCTAGAGAATTTTTTTTGTTTTGTTCTTATATAAAGTTGTAAATGTGTTCTTAGAGTGAAAGCATAAGTAACTATTGGACTTCTGCATAATTATAAGGCTTTTTTTTTTTTGACATGCTGTAGCTTAATAAAAAGGTACAATACTTTAAATTATTTTTTGATTTGACATATATTCTCTTACGTGAATCATTCATTTAATTTAATTAATAAACTAAATAAAAATTTACATATGCCTGATAATTATGCACCAACCCAATGGTTTTCAATATGCAAAATCACTATTTTTCTTTTTCGATTCGAGACACCAAAATGAAATTCAAATTTACTTTCTTAAAAATAAATTTAATAAGCATAATATATGCATAGCTGCCAACTTGTACGATTTTTTCGTGCAATTAACCACCACTATTTTTCTACAGTAGATCTTATATGAAAATAAATCTAATTATGTTATGTATGAAGCACACATTTAGTAAATAGCGGTGGTTAATTGTATGGAAAAATCGTACAAGTTGGCAGCTATGTATATATATATATATATATATATATATATATATATATATATTATGATTTTGCTTAATTTTTATTAGTAAGTATAATTTTGCTTTATTGCAATGTACAGCTGCGGAAAAAAAAAGTCCCACTTGTACATTTTTCGGCCGTCGTTCGTCGCACAGCAAAGTTACAGATACCAATCGTTTACGATTGACGCACACTTTAATTTGCTATGCATAAAAATTGCATAAGGGGCCATCTACATATTAAAATTCGTACCAACTTTTTTTTTTCTCAATAGCAACCCCTAGATTTCACTTCATATTTCAAAAATTTAGCTCATTTTAACCCCGGACACCAATTTTCAATAAATTTGGACAGAAAATGAGTGAGTTATGAGCACCCAAAATCCCCCTCCCCCTATGTTAAAATATTTTTCCATACTTCAATTCATATCTCATATAATATTGGTAGTAAGAAGCTGATTTTTATTCGTACTATTAGAACTAAACGACCCAAACATAATTTAATGTTATTATGATTTTTAATAATTATTAATATGAATTATTAAATTAATATTTAAAAAAATTATGAATAGCGACCTAGCCAAATTTCGATGGAAATAGATGCAGAAATTAATATTACATGGCTGTGCAAAATTTCAAATTTTTACGTTCAGTAGTTTAATTTATATTAAATAAAATGTGTTATTTTCATGAGTTAAGGGACCATATATAAATTTATTAAGTGAAAATTTTTTGAAAATTGCATAAAATAAATGTAAATTAGATTTATTTTGTGAAAAAATACAATAAAAGATACCAGTATTAAAAACATCAAATTTTGAAGTAAATAAATTAGAGGTTTTTACAGTTTGTTGGGGATTCTATAAAGCGTGTATTGTTGCGCCCGCTACCATATTCCTCCAAATAAAATATTTTCCAGCTATAGAATTAGAGGCAGTAGATGTATGTCTTCTAATACAACGTCCTATTTCTGAAAAACTAACATCCTCAACTTTCCAGGCATGAATCTGACCTTTTTTAATATCGGAAACATTAGGTCTTTAGAATTCCCCATACTTTATCAAACATTCAAAATCACGTTTTTCTGTAAAAAAAATTTTCATCTAACTATAAATTAAAATACCGCCAAAAGTCTTAAGAATATTGCACATTGCAGGCGATAGTATTAAATGAAGAAAGTGAAATAACAAACACAGTGATAATATTGGGTCGGCAAAAAAGTAATTGCGTTTTTTACATGAAATTCAAACAAATAAATTTTCAGTCATGAAACCATTCTTTAAGTTCGACCATAGCTGAGTTGAGCAATATTCATGCTTGTAATCAGAAGAGCAGGGAGCAGCCTCTAACTCCTGCCAACATTTCAGCTGTCTAAGAGAAACATCAAAGGAAACACTGAATAACAATTTCAAAATTACAAAGATTTTCAAAATCCTTAGCAGTCATTTTGCATTTTCCCCTTAAATCATGTGTACGAACCAAGGAAGTTATGAACTCACGGGTCATTTGGACCACAGACTAAATATTCTATTCTACCCTTGATATTCTCAGTACAAAAAACTTTAAGAGAGATGGGAACAATATTTTCCTTGAAAATAATATTAATTTCTTTTAATTCTCGCGAGCGAAATAAATGAAAGGCGAAAAGTTCGGAACCTACAAGTAGCGTTTTTCAATTTGCAGAAAGTCCCTTAAAAACGCGCAAAAATGAATTCGCAATATCTCCAGAAATTATCGTAGAAAATTGGTGAAAATTTATATTTAGGGTAATTTGAAGGTTTTCTTTCGTTTAATAAAGTCAAAATATGGGGTTGCCATTGAGAAAAACGAAGTTGATGCAAAATTAAATATGAAGACGGCCCCTTATGCAAATTAAATTAATAGTAAATTAAAGTACGCGTTATTTGCAAATGAATGGTATATATAACTTTGCTATATGACGAACGATGGCAAAATAAAGAGCAAGTGGGACTTTTTTTTTCTGCAGCTGTACTTTAAATATTAGTTCAGTGGAAAATATATATTTTTAGTAAACCACTGTTTGTTTATTTATGTTTAATTTCATAAAAGTCCCAATTTATTTGTATCAGTGTACTGTAATATCACTGCATTTATAATAATGCAAAACTGCTACTCATGGCCTACTCCCCCGATTGCATATAAAAATGAGAAATAAATTACTGAAGATATTTAGCAAAAGCATTTCTTTTGGTATAAATGCTTAATTTTAAAAATTAAACATTTCAGTATAAATGTCATGAAATAATGTGTTCTACCTCTTGAATCTATTACCAATTCACAATGAATTTTCATAAGGATTCAAATTTTATCAAGACATCAATTGAACTCCCCCACCCATTCACACGAAAGATGTATAATTGGTACTTTATTGTACTTTTTTTGGTGGTACACCTTAAGTGAGTACACCTTAAATGCCTCGATTATATTTCTTCGTGTACTTATTACTTCTAAGCCATTTTTCAACATTCGAATCATACTACAGGTACATACAATTTTGGTAAAATTGCATATTAACTGGAATCTTAATCCAAATAACTCAAGAAATATTTATATTTATGAAGTAAGTTTAGATGATCTAAATTTTGCATTAGTATGTGCAATTTGGTCTTTCTGAGAAGTTCTGCCTTTATCATCCCTCTATCTTATTCAAATATTGGCATTACATTTCTTTAATTAGTGCTTCATGATTTCACAATAACCTAAACTGCAATATCGAATAACATTAGATGGCAGTCTTTTCCAGTTCTCCCTCCGATCAATGTTACTTTCACTGAAACATGTTAATATAATAATAATTACTTTCTATTTTAGTGAATAAACTCTTTCTAGTGTATGTCAATATGCAAGTTTTGTTGCATGTTACATTATTGTCACTGTATTATCTATCAATTAAATTATGTTATTTAATATCTTGCACTTTGTCAAAAAGGTTTCATTAATACATCAAAAATATACCAATCAGGTACTTGGGAATTCAGCTAAGTACTTTAAAAATAATTAAATCACATGAAAAATATCAGTTTTCTACTTGGACATAGCATTATTTTAAAACGGTCTATAGTAAATCTTTTGGCATAACAAATGCAAATATACCAAAAATCAAATTTGCATTTCTAAAAAATTCTCAAAAGTGAAATTTCATGTAAGTATGTATTTGTTCCATAATACTTTCTTTTAATAGAAATTTTATTTTTTAATCTGGTGTATTCACATGTGAAGTTAAAATGAGATTGTATCACCATTTTCTGAGCTTTCTCTAATCAGTTACAAGAATCAATAGCTATTACAATACAGCATATTGATGAATGCCAATTCCTAAGAAGATAGTAATTCTAATCTTAATGAAATGAATTTAAAGAAAAATTGATTACTTCCATTTCAATATATTTCATAAGATGCCAGTTTAAAGTGCCTTAACAGACCCCTGCTCCTGTCTAGTATTTATAACAGAGGGAAGCAGAAATTAACATAGATTCTTGTAACCAGCAACATTAAATTTATTTGTTTGCAGTAAGCAGTACTGACTACAATTATAATAAATATTATTCAACAATTCAATTCTACCTATTAGCCAACATAGTTTATAAACTGGCTAGTTTCTTTTTCAAAATAATACTTTTTAAAATTAATATAGGGATTACTAAATTAGAATATTTTAAATAATATGTAAACATGCAAACAGTGTCAATATTCTCGATGGATCTCTATCATAACTGAGCAATTCTCCCAAAAGCGATTGAACAATCGTAATCATTCATACCTTGGGATACAGTGTTACTGCATTTCTCAAAAAGTACGCTCATAGAAACATTTCACATTTTTATGCAATGCTTAGCGAGTATTTATATTTATCAATTTTTTCCCCATAAAGAGTAAGTATTTATGGCAAATCATAAGCAAAAGCGTGCTTAGAAAAAATTTCTCACTTATCCCTTCACAAGATTTTTAAATTTTTAAAAATCATGCAAATAAAATAGTGAAAATATAATATGTCAATAAAAAAAAACAATAAATAAATCATATATTTATTATGCTTGAGTTTAGAAAATAATCAACATCAATATGAACTTTAGATTAAAGGTAGTATGCTATTTAAAAATAATATGTATAGCTGTTGGCATTAATATAGGACTTGGGAAGCACACAGCCTTTCTGTGGAACTAATCACCCTCTTCATCTGTAACTTCCAGAAACTTTTGGTGTGATCTAACAGATGCTGAAATGAGATCTGATAAAATTTTAATAATATATATCTTTAAAATACATGCATGATACTCACAATACATGATACTGTATGCATGATACTGTACGCATGATACTGTATGCATGATACTCACAAAATCTCATATTAAAAATTCCCAATTTTGAAAACAATTCCTTTTAAAATTCCCTGATGATAAGAGAAATTTTCAATGAAAGACTTAAGAACAGTAAAACCTCAAAACAATGATATTTAAGGGACCCAATAAAATTATTGTTCTAGAGGGATGTATCGTTATATCGATGGGAGATTATATTATATGGAAATTCTGCGGGATCCCAAGATTTTATGTTATAGAGGATTTATCATTGTATTGAATATTGTTATAGTGAGGTTTTTTACTTAATTCCTACTTATCTGATTACTTTTCTCTGCAAATAGTACATAAAATAAAAGGATCTTTTGGCTGCAACTGTCATAACTGAAGGCCAGCTCCTGACACTGGCTAATAAGTATTACTGAAATAGTAATTCTGATCTTTTTAAGGCAAATTTTTTAAATAATGTTTTCACTGAAATCTGGACATTCTTGAATAATATCTATGTGAACAGACAGAGTAGCAACAGAACTTCACAAAATCTCTGGCAGAGTGTTTTATCATAGCTGCCAACCTATCTTGCCTTAAAACAGGAAGATTTTCCCAGTGAAGTTCTTAAACTATACAGGCATAAAAGAATCTGAAGTTTGCTGAATTTTCTGGTCAACTTGCATTTTTAGTATCTTATATTTTTCTTGGTGCGTAACAAATCAGCGAATGTGTATTAGGGCTGCTTGATGCTACTAGCCTGGCATATGCATATAGGTATTGCTGAATGAGCAAATGAAAGAGTGAATAAGGGAAATGGAGAGAAAAGCTTTTTCTCAAAGGCCTATACCTAGGGATAAGATAAGGAAAGCTGTGTGACAGTTGAGAACTGTGTTCAAAATGTGAAATTAATTGAAATTGTCGCACTTTGGGTGTTTATTTGGGTCGGGAAGACGATTGGGGCTCGGTCACTTTACCGAAACATTTAGGATCCCTCTTCAAAACAAAGTATGTGCCTTTTAACATTGAATGCCGACCAAAGCTTTCCTGATAATGAATGATAGATCCGATAACGATGTGAATTTTTGGTAATCATGAAGATTATAAAAGCCCTGTTTGTAATGCTCTCCAGGATGGACTCATCGCTCTCAATTCTGGCAGCCATGTTGAAATTTTGATAAAAACAACATTTTAATCTCTAATTAAAAGGGAAGCCTTTTTGTACAGTTCGAAAGATCTCTAAGAAATTAACGTTTTTCAAAGTTGCAGGTAATTTCAACTCTAAATATCTAGCGAGATATCATGCCTTGAAAAAGCAAACATGAAGCAAAGATCTATGAGAGAAAAACGACATTGATGAGAGGTGGCGACATCTATGAATTATATTGTTAACTCCGGCGCGTGTGGAATGATTCCTCGATTCTTTGAAAAAAATCCACGGAACATAATCCCTGGCATAGATCGATCGAGATCGATTAAATGACGTCATATACTGGCAAAAATACTCCTTTTGCATGACAATGCAATTTTTTTTTTTTTTTTTGCAATTTGTCCCCACAGTGTAAAAAAGCAATTGGGGACCATTTTTAATTAGATTACTGTTAATTATTTCATTAATTAGAAAACATTTGTTGTTGCTTATGGAAGTCTTTTTTTTTTTTTTCATTGCTCTCAGCCGAGTGTTTTAAACGTTAGCGGCATGACATTTGTGAAATCCTCTTTTAAAAGTGTTTAAGTGTTTTAGATTGTTTTGGTGACAGCGTTTGTGTAATTTTGAATTTGTTTAAATGGATACTTTTTTTTTCAACGTTGTTGGATTGCAACTTTTATTTCGATTGTTTTGAGACATTTGTTTTATTTTTGTCATAAATCCATAAGCGTTTGTTTAATTTTGAAGTGTTTAATTGAGTTCTCTAGATTGTTTTTGGTGACACATGTTTTTGTCATAAGCATTTAATTTTGAATTTGTTTAACCGGATGAATTTTGATTTTAACGTTGTTGGATTTCATAGCTTAATTTGAGGTTAATTTGATGTCGTTTATTTTGTTTTTGTCGTAAATCTATAAATACTAGCTGGCGGACAACCAGCAGGTTGCAAATTTCGGTTGCGAAGAGGACCGTGTGCCGTAGGTTGCACAAAGCCAGTCGCAAAGCGGCCAGTGTGCTCTAGGTTGCACATTTTGGCTGCTTCGCGGCCAAAACTTGTCTCCGAAGGCAGCTAGTCATGAAGATTATTCATAAATATCCAGCCATTTATGTACCTATTATTTTACACTTAAAGAGGCTTTAGATTCTGAGAATGGTTCGGCAACCTGTACTGTTTGCTTAATACTTGTTTCTCCAATTTTCACGTGGGATATTACAGTAGAGGGAAAATATATGAATTAATCCTAAAAAATGGGCCAGAAAAATCCTAAGTACTTTTGACTCTCTGCACATAAACTCGCCTTATAAAGGGTTAATTTAACCCCACAACACAAACATACCCTTCTCTAAGTGCTGGGGTGGATCTTGCGGCTAGTGATCACCGCAACTTACTTCTAATAATTCTTAAGTGGAAAGCCCCAAATTCTCCAAACAGTAAACATAATAAGAAAGTGTCTGTTTTCAAACCCTTGAAGAGGTTGCTTTCACTACTACCAGCCCTCAGAAAGTCCACTGTCCAGGCAAAAAAATTTTTCATGAAAAAGAAAAAGAAAAGAAGAATAAAATGCAAGAGTGGTCTCGGATGATACTGAAGGTAATTTATTAAAGGTTTATTTTTAACAAAGTCATCAAGGACTTTGCAAATAAGAAAGCAAGAAAAATACCAATTTAAAATTTATACAGCAAAATCTCGAAAAATTATTTTTATTGAACAAATTTTTAACTTCACAGAATAACTTCAATTCTTATTTTTTTTAAGTATTATTTGAAAATTTATTTCCATTTCGCTGTTATTGAATTATTATTTTAGACTATCTGAAGTACCCGACCTCGACGGGTTAGTGAATGCAAATTTCCAAAAAAGCAAGATCTTTCGTCAGCATTGTGTGAGTACACAGAATGGATGTAGTATGTTGCCAAAGTAAAGAAAGCGAAGTTATAATTTTTATGTATTGTTAAAATATTACAGGTTAGAGAGTAACTAAGTAATATCATTTCATTCGCATTAGTCGTAATTATGTGATGCGCGAACGAATATTTATGCATATTGAAATAATTTTCGCAAAATCTAAAAATTTAATCAACATTTTTGAAAAAATGGAAGCCTAGAATTTAAGTTGAGTGACAACCTATCCTGTCACCCAAATTCGTTTCATTCCCTGCAGTCTTTATTTCGTGATGCTGGAACAAATTTTTAGCATTTTAAAACGATTTTCGCAAAATCTCAAAATGTAATCAAAATATTTTAAAAATTCAACGCCTATAAATTAAGATTAGCAACTGCCTATCATATCACTAAATTTCGTATCATTCGTATTAGTCGTTATTACGTGATGTTTGAAGAAATATAAACGCATTTTGAGAGAATTTTCACAAAATCTCAAAATCTAATAAAAATGTTAAAAAAATTGGACTCCTATAGTTTATGTTGAGCAACCATCTATCGTGTGACCCAATTTCATATCATTCGCTTTAGTCGTTATTACGTAGTGCGGGAACAAAGATTCACTCAGTTTTAAACGATTTTCACAAAATCTCGAAATCTGATCGATTTTTTTTTAATTAGATGCTTATAGTTTAAGTTGAGTGACCACCTATCATGACACCCAATTTCATATCATTCGCTTCAGTCGTTTTTGCGTGATGCTTGAGCACAAATTTATGCAGTTTGAAATGATTTTCGCAAAATCGGAAAATCCAATCAAGATTTTTTAAAAATTCGACGCCTATGTTTTAAGTTGAGTGACCACCCATCATGACACTCAATTTCATATCATTCGCTTCAGTCGTTTTTACGTGATGCTTGAACACAAATTGACGCAGTTTGAAACGATTTTCGCAAAATCTCAAAATCCAATGAAGATTTTTTAAAAATTGGACTCCTATGTTTTAAGTTGAGTGATCACCTATCATGACACCCAATTTTATATCATTCGCTTCAGTCGTTTTTGCGTGATGCTTGAACACAAATTTACGCAGTTTGAAAGGATTTTCGCAAAATCGGAAAATCTAATCAAGATTTTTTAAAAATTCGACGCCTATGTTTTAAGTTGAGTGACCACCTATCATGACACCCAATTTCATATCATTCGCTTCAGTCGTTTTTACGTGATGCTTAAACAAAAAAAAGCATCACGGACAGAATGGCAGACAGACAAACTTTTTTTTGAGGGTCGCATCGGAATCCCGGGTGCTTGAAACGGATAGAAATCGCAAAATTTTTGAAGTCCAAGAAATGTACAGACAAAAGTCTAATTTTATTGATATAGATTTGCTGCATTAAACATTTTGGTGTTGATTCCTCCTAATCTGCTATTGTTAAAAGCATCAGGAAATTATATAAAATATTTAATTCTAATGCATTTTACCTATAAACTATATTTTAAAAAGCAATAAATTGGCTCCCCTCCCCCCCCCTTCCATCAGGGCAATATTTATTAAGTGTGATAAAACTTAATTGAACTTTTACTAATAAGAATTTCCCACATAATCTTGCAGTATCAAGATTCATGGGTGATTTTAAAATATTGAATATTCCCTGTACTTATCACCATTATTATAATTCAATTAGAGATAATTAAAATGTCATATTTAAAGGTTTCCTTGCTAAATTTACTGAACTGTTTATGTGCTGTAGTACTGCTTCAAAAATTCTCTATCATTAACTAGTTTCAGAATTTTAATACTGTTTTCATTTATATATCCTCACCACCTATATTTTTTTATGTTCTTAATCAAAACTTAAGCATTTTTGCTGAAAGAAATGAAGGCTATCGAAAAAACATAACTTAAACTATTGATTTTTAATTATAATGTTTAATATAATCAGCAAAATTTACTTTTAATCAAAAACAAATTATCGAATTTGTAATACTGTAATTACGGCCAATCAAAATAGTTGTTGTAAAGAAGTTAATTAGTTAGGCTGTTTTAAATTATTAAGTTGTGTTGTGACATGAAAATCCAGGTTCGATACACTTAAGTGCAATATAATAAAAAGACGTTAAATACTGAAAAACTATTTTATTAAACATATACTATTGGAACATTATTATAACGGCGGTGGTGGCCCAGCAAAAATAAAATGACGTCCTATATGGACAGTGAAATTAAGGTGGAATGACTTAAAAATTATGCCAGCACAGCATTACACATTGGCGAGAACATACATTTGGCTGAAATCAATAACGCCAATTCCAGCGCAACCCTAACAGTTAATCCAATAAAATTACAATGACATAATTGCGAGCAAATAATTTTAAAGACGTCGCAGGGGAACAAATAATAAAAACGCCAACACCAAGCCAAAACCGGGGAATCAAAAAGTACATTGCAGTAGCAAACAGACGCAATATAATCTATTTCTAGCACAACGGTGCCACAGGTCTGAAGAGACGAAACAATTAAGAATAGCGCATACAGGGAAAAGCAAATATACAGATTTAAAAGCTGAAATGGCAGAAAAATGAAAACAGAAGTGATTTAGAATTCTTGATTTTGGATAGATTACATTAAAGAAAACCAAATTAAATGATTATTAAAATAGATATGTGGTCCCCATCACATATATACTCCCCTCAACCAGGAAAAAGTTTTGAAGAAATTTTTTTTTATTAGTTACAATTAATGTCCTTAAAAAAATTAAATTAAATGGTCTGTTTGGCTGGCTTAAACAAAAAAGAAAATCATAAACATATACAGACTAAATTATACAATTGAAAAAAAATACTGATGACCACCACCTAAAAAATGTTTACAGAGAAAAAAAAAATTGTCATGACAAAAATAAAAATAATAAGTGCTAGCAATAAAAAGAAATGCCGACAAAATCAAAGTGGAGCATTTGGCTCACAATACTAAGGGGCATTTTAGCACATCCTTTCTTTCAAACAAGGGGCATTTTAGCACACCCCTTTTTTTTTTTTTTTTTTTTTTAAATAAGGGGCATTTCAGCACACCCTTTGCTCTTTAATTGAGCATCTCAAGATCATGTGCACATCAAAGATATACTGCTCAAAATTGTAGTGAGTGCTCAAAATTATAATTATAAACCAGCGCTGTTGAATAGTTTTCATATATATATATATATCAATAAGGCCTTTAAATATCAGAATTGTGCATCAAAAATACTTCACTCAATTGACAAAATAAAACAATATATTCAAATTATAATATGATACTAAAAAAATTTTTTTGTTTGATGGTAATTTTTCACACAGTTCTGTACCATCAGAATTGCAAAATGTTTTAAATAGTACATGACATAATAGTATCTTGACATACATATCTGCATATCATAAGAAAAATAAACACATTCAATTAAAAAAATTATACTTGCACAAAATGCCAATGAAAAAACTTTGAGGAAATTGAATATCAATCTGTACTATACAATCAACGAACATCAATCTAAGTACAATTAAAAAGATCTCAGTAAAAGGTTTTAAGTGTTATTGGACACTCACTTATTTATTTTAAATTTTCAAGTTAGAGATAATGCTAAATGAATCATTTATTTTATTATTAATTATTATTTTATGTATGTGTAATTATTTACTTTAGAAGTCATCATTTATTAAGTGTTAAGTTTTAAGAACATTATTGAAGAAATGATATATTGAGAGACACATCATGAATTCCAAATACACAAGTGAAAACTGCTGGACCAGGCAGGCAGTACACAAAAGCAATTATACCTCCAAGCTTGTGGGCGCCTCACAAACAAGGAAAGAAGCATTCAACACATGCACACAACAATATATCAGTAAATGTCAAATAAACAAGTTTTTAATTATGTGGAGGTAATAGAAAAAATTAAGTTATAAAAGTGAGATTAGTTAAATTGCAAGTCCTGAAAATGTAGGTTTAAACTTGTAACAAGTAAGTAAAATCTTAGTTATTAGCTTAAAAAGAAAATTGAATGCAATTGTGGTCATACGGTAGGAAAAATAACAAAATTAATGATTTTTTTTTTTTTTTTTTTTTTTTGTTGTTCAAGAAAGAAATGTTGTTGTGTCACTTACGTCACCACATTAAAAATTTCAAAAGTGACAAAACTGGGAAATAATAAAACACAGAAGTACAAATAAAAATACACTAAAATGCAATTACAAAACAATACAATATTACTGATACTCTGAAATTATATACCATCAAAGTTTCACTTATTAAAGTCTTCAGAATTAATCTTATCACTACATATATATTTTATTACGAACCTAACTAAACAATCAATATTTCACAAAATAATTACTAAGATAAGAATAAACATAATTCTAATAATCAATTAAGCACTCTGAAAATGTAATTCAATGTAATTTTTTTTATAACTCAGTGAGTACTTCATACCTTAAAGTTGCATTAATTTACATAAAGGTACACAAGAGATTTAAATATTTCATAGTATAGAAAAAAAAAAGATTTCAAAATAAGATGAATGTTTGTGAATGTGAATACAAAAGAGTGACAAAACAAATACAATGTGTTTAAAATATTTTTGAAATGTACTACTGTACACCATAGTGAAAATGTTTGAGAAAAAATGTAACAAATATTCAAAAATTTTGTGTGTAGCAAAATGTGGAAGGACAAGCACAATGAACTCAATGAGCAGAACATCAGTGTGAACATGTTTGTGTGTGTGAACATATAAGACATAAACACAAGTGTAGTGAAAAAAAAATCAAGTATGTGAAAAGGTTGAGAGTCATAGTCATGTATAAGCAATGTAAAAAAAAAAAATAAATAAATAAATAAATAAAAAATTAAAAAAAAAAAAAACATGAAAAATGCAAGTAGATGTGAAAAGGGGTGTAATTGTGGACAAACACTAACTTCAAAGATCAGTGACTATTCAAGTATGAATCTTATTTGAAGTACAACAAACAATGTGTGATATTGTATTTGTGAAAAGAAAGAAAACAAAAGAGGTAATCAAATGAATACCACTATACTCTTCCAAAGAATGCATGTATTAAACAGAGGCATATCAATGGCAGGAAAAAACAAAACAATAAAACAGTGTATCAAAAAAGTAAACAAGTGTGAACTGTACAACCTATGGTAAATATGTAAGACCTGTATTAAAAAGGACAAAAATAGAGTTAAACACAAAAATATAAATGTACATTTTAAAAATATATTCAAGACATAGAATGTGTGTAAAAAAAAAAGAAAACATGTCTAAAAAAATTAGTCAACATGGTGACTATAAATAATAGCATGTTCAAAGAAAAGAAAAAAAAACATGTGTAAAAATATATGATAAAAATAGAAACAGTATATTGTGAGGTAAGGGAAAAAAAACCCTGAAAGAATATGTATGCTGTGCCATGGACTTTAATATGCAAAATTGCAGTGTGTAAGAGTGAGTAAAAAGTGTGTGCCTTAGAAAGGCCTTGCCATGGACTTAATTATTGCAAGAATGTGAAAAGACATGTAATTGAAGACTGTCATGATTATCACAATAAAGAGTAAAGAAAAAACTAATGATGTATGTGTACTTCATAGAAACTGTACAACGAGCATAGTAATGTAAAATATAGCAGGAGAAAAAGTTCAAACATTATAAAGATAATTAAGAGGAATATTTAAGCAAATCAAAAGATATACACAAAACATATAAAGTAATAAGTAAAACTGATATTCATCTTAAAATTAATACGTCTTATCTTTTTGCAAAATTAATAGGTAATTGAAAGTAACGCCATGTACTAAAATCTCAAATAACGCTACATTTACTCTATTTAATACTTAAGAAAAATGCGCATTTTATATAAAGCACTTAACTTTCATAATTTAATTTTTAATGTATACATAATAGCGATAAAGGAAATAATTGTTAGAAAACCCCAAAGTTATGTAGAATTATTTTATACAGTATACATAAATACACCACTAAAACATTCTTTTTTTTTTTTTAGATATATAAAATTATCACCATTAAAATATCACTATATCAAAAATAATTGTTGAAAAATTAAATTATTCAGTGTTCCTTTTCGGCACAGTTATTTCGATTTTGTGAAGTCCCGACAGAAACACCACTTTTACCTTTAAATAAAATGTTCTCTATTCAAAAGCAAAGAAAACAATATTACATACTTTGTTTCTTCTATTTCAATTTTTGTGTCACATGTTACGCAGCTGACCAATGTCCCATCAGCAAAACTCCTTCATCTGCAAGGCGAAGTACGAGCGAGCCGAGCACAAAAAAAAAAAAAAAAAAAAAAAAAAAAAAACGCTAAACAGAGGTGTGAGATGACACTGTTTTCCTCTCACGTTCATTCCAGTGCACGGAGACACGCACAATAACATGATATCAGTACGTCACATGCTGGGGCGAACTAATAATTAAAAAAAATTTTTTTTTTACGCACAGAGTTCGGCTTCCATAATCAGTCTCCTAAGCTAAGAATGCCGGGCAGAAAAATATTCAGTGTTATTACGTATTAATCGCACCCCTAGGAGAAACAAAACTGATGAAGTGATGCAAAACAAAACTGCACAATTCCGTAAAAGCACAGTCGGGATACAGGATCCTTGAGAATATGAGCCATACGAAACACATGGTTGACACGAACACACAGAATCCGTCTAGAGATCACCACAGCAGGCCGAGCACGAGATGAATAAACGGCTATCCACAAGTTGTAAGTTCCCGACCACAAAAACGGAAGTCAAGCCATCCTGAAGGAGTAGTAACATGCTGGATATATACAAGCTGGATACTCTACGCTTCCATTTGCTAAGCCACTAAAAATGCAGGAGCAGCAGATTTCTGAACGCTGACATCCGACGGTCTGAGATGATTTCATACGCTGTTTGCTAAGCCACCACCAAAAAAATGCAACTTAAGTGCCTGGGTAGGCACCAACTTATGTAAAGAAGTTAATTAGTTAGGCTGTTTTAAATTATTAAGTTGCGTTGTGACATGAAAATCCAGGTTCGATGCACTTAAGTGCAATATAATAAAAAGACGTTAAATACTGAAAAACTATTTTACTAAACATATACTATTGGAACATTACTATAACGGTGGTGGTGGCCCAGCGAAAATAAAATGACGTCCTATATGGACAGTGAAATTAAGGTGGAATGACTTAAAAATTACACCTGCACAGCATTACACATTGACGAGAACAAACATTGGCTGAAATCAATAATGCCAATTCCAGAGCAACCCTAACAGTTAATCCAATAAAATTACAATGACGTAATCGCGAACAAATAATTTTAAAGACGTCACAGGGGAACAAATAATAAAAAAGGCAACACCAAGCCAAAGCCGGGGAATCAAAAACTACATTGCAGTAGCAAATGGACGCAATATAATCTATTTTTAGCACAACGGTGCCACAGGTCTGAAGAGACGAAACAATTAAGAATAGTGCATACAAGGAAAAGCAAATATACAGATTTAAAAGCCGAAATGGTAGAAAAATGAAAACAGAAGTGATTTAGAATTCTTGATTTTGGATAGATTACATTAAAGAAAACCAAATTAAATGATTATTAAAATAGATATGTGGTCCCCATCTCAGTTGTGATCATAGTTTTGATCATGATTTCGTCTTTTACTGAATCAAAAGAACTTTCATATGATGTAAAGATAAAAAATGTGTGGTCTGATCTATAAAGTACAAGCTGATTAATGTGAAAAAACATGATTTTTCAAACTTTTTTTTTTTTTTTTTTTTAACGAGTATCAAAAATTAAAAAACAGCAGTTCTCAGTGTCATTGGAGTTAATGTGTGTGCAAAATTCCAGCTCGATTTGATGATAGGATGATAGAAAGTGAGTTAAAATTCATTTACAAATTTTTAACTAGAATGACATACACAGACCAAGTTAATAAAAAGCTTGAAGAAAGAGGAACAATTTAATTAAATTTTAAACCATCCAAATCACTACAAATGTTTTGATTATCTTCTTTTGTTGCATGACACATATTCATCCATATGACCATTCAGTTCTTAAAGATGTTAGAGTATGTCATAATCAATGTTCATGAAAGTGATGAGAATCAGGGTTCGAAAAAACGTGGGTGCCTGATTGCCCAGATGATTAAAAAATATCTCTTCGCAACTGGCTTTCCCCCCTATTAATATACACTGCTTGACATTGAAAATGCTACACCAAGAAGAAGTGGTCAGAAAATTATGCAAATTTCAGGATAAATGCACCTTGCCAAGTTATGCTAATGATGCAAAATTGGTATCTCGCCAGTGCACGTGGAAAAAGATATATGGGAAGGAATTGGTAGAATGGATAATTTTTGTAAAAGTATTGCTGCTAGAGAAATTGTCGTAGAAATTTTATTCTTGTCTCAGAGGACACGTGTAGCCAGAGAATGCCATGCCACTGTCAACGGAGGCAGTTCCAGGAGACCAACGGTTTGACGAGGGGCATGATGATTGGACTGAGAAGGGCAAGGTGGCCCATTCGGCAAATCTCGGCAGGCACACACCTGGATGTGTCCACTGTATACTGGCTGTGGCGAAGATGGTTGGAACAAGGAAATGTGGCACGTTTAAGGGGTGCCAGAGTGACATCAGCACACGTGGATCGACGCATCTACCGACAAGCGGTGGCGTGCCCCACAAGCTACTTCAACCTCCATTCTGCGACATGTTCAAGACACCTCGGATGTTCCTATATCGACCAGAACCATTTCCCGTTGATTGGTTGCTAGTGGCCTGCACTCATGGCATCCGTTAAGAAGACTGCCATTGGCTCCACAACATAGACGCCAACTACTGCAATGGTGCCAAGTTAGAGCGACATGGACGGCAGAATGGCACAGGGTCGTGTTCTCAGATAAGTCACGCTTCTGTTTCTCCAGTGATAGTCGCTGTGCACAAGTGTGGCGTCGACGTGGAAACAGGTCCAATCCGGTAGCAATTGCATATGACTCCAGGTCACCTCTTGTTCGTATTCGAGGCACTATGGCAGCTCAACGTGGATAATGTGCTGCGGCCAGTGGCACTCCCCTACCTTCAAATGGTTCCCAATGCCTTGTATCAACAGGAAAACACTCGACCGCACACTGCTCGCATCAGCCAATGTGTTCTGCAAGGTGTACTGGCTCTTCCCTAGCCACCATACTCTCCTGATCTGTCGCCAATCGAGCGCATTTGGGATGTGATTGGACGCCATTTGCAGATCCTGCCACTAGCCCATTCAGAAGACGAACTGTGGCAAATGGTTGACAGGGAATGGAGAAACATTCCTTAGGACGCCATCTGTATTCTCATTGACTCAGTACCTAGACGTGTTGCTTCATGTATCGCCGTCCACAGTGGTGCGACAACCTACTAAGACGACATTGCTCTCCCTCTGTATTATGCATATCATTTTAAAATAAAGATCACTCACTGTTCACTGCTGTCTTTCTCTGCTTGCCGAGTTTCAACACTTTCTGGCCACTCCTTATGGGTGTTACGTTTTCAATGTCGGGCAGTGTAATTCAATATGTATGTGGCTCCTAAAATGTTACAAATTTTGCCAATCCCTGGTGATAATACAGTTATGAAGGTCAATCAATGTAGATGTCAAGAGTTACACAGTTAATATAAAGTATTGACAAGCTGCTTATTTCATCCAGTAACTGTATTATATCATAAATTGCATTTTCTTTTATTCCAGCATTATTCGCTTTCCATTATTGGTTAATGAACAACCAAAGGATGTTTATTTTCACTTCAGCAGCAGCTGTAATTATATTCCGTGCTGAACTATCCATTTTGTTGGGTTTCATAGCTTTAGGACAGTTGGTTGCTGGAAGATTAAATGTTCTTGCCATTATATGTTGGGGTTTGCCTGCTGTTATATGGATGTTAGGTAATGAAATTAACTCTTGTTTGTGTTTTTTTTTTTTCTGTGAATTTCTATTCTTTGTGTATATGTGTATTAAACTTGAGGGAAAAAAATTATATTAACTACAGCCCTTCCTAGATATTCTTTACCAATAGTATCCCAATATCCACCCTCCTGACCAGAACACAATGTCTGCACTGCAGTCTGGCTAAAATGTTTTATGACTGATTGAAAATCAACTGTATGAATAGCACTATCTGTTTGCAACAAATGGAACTATGAGAAAAATTTTTTTTATTCTTGTCTGCTAATTACATCAGGGTAAGCATAGTCAAAGAAAAAATTATTGTTCGGTGTTTGAATGCTCTTCATGCTTGCAATTGTACTTGATACAGAGATGTGTGATAAGATTTGTTTTAAAAGTGGTAAAACTGTTAGCAAAACTTATCAAATGATGCAAGATACTTATGATGAAGAATGTTTGATGTGTTTTCATGATTTGGTAAATTTAAAGGTGGTAGAAAGGATGTAACATCAATGTACGAAGGGAGCTTACGGGCATTTCAGCAAGCTATGATGCAGATCATCACATATCTTATTTTTAATTATCAACTACTTAATTTTTAATTATTTCTAAATTTAATCTGCATTCAAAATTTATTCTTTGCACTTTCGATTCGGATTTTCTTCGCTTCGCCTGTAAAAGTTTATTTTTTTCACCCGCCTTACTTAAAAGCAATCTTCTGTTTTCATGTATTTTTATTTGTTTTTTCTCTTTGCATGGGAAAAGCCTACAGTTCCTTTCGTTGTATATTGCACTGCTATGTTTTAGGTTAATACTTTTTCTCACATCACGCCATTCTGCTGTTTTGTCAGGGTAGCTATTTTTTTCTCTTTTGCCGTTTGGCACATCGCGGATTCAAATATAATTATATAGAAATGTATTTAACGTCTACTGGCGTCTCTTTGTTTTAGCACTCACTTTGGCGTACCCTTGGACGTAATTTGCTTCTGTTACTACCCTCTTGGCTTGAGCTTCTCGTTATCTTTTTCGCCTCTGCTCTTGTCTAGAGAAGCTGTGTTTTTTTGGGGGGTCTGCCCAGCCACCGCAGGCCTTAATATTTTTGAAGTTTATATATACATTGATATGTTAAAATAAAATGTAAAAGTTTGCCACTGTATGATGTCTTGCTCTTTTATCACAGCTTCGTTTTGAACCTGGGGAAATCCATCTTCATACATGCTATGACACAGCTTGTGTATTATGAAAGTCGATGTGTTACTTTACAAGAGTATATGTAGAATAATAGGCAAAAAAGAGAAATTTTTACTACGCTCATTATTTTAAGGATCCCAGTCCTAAAACTTTTCGGTATAACTAATTGCCATTGTGATTTGGTTTTATGGGTCTTATTACATTGAATATGCTAACAGTAAATTAAATATGGTACTTAAGAGGCAAATAAAAGATAAATTACTTTTTTTTATTTTTGCTGATGAAATATGTTTACTTTTATGAGCGTAGTTCGTTTTGTTTCTTGCTTATGTTATTTTCTCTTTTTTAATTATTGATGAGCCAAAAAATTATAATAGATAAGAAATTATGCAAGTTTGTGATATTATTTATGCGAGGTGTGTCTAAAAAGTCCGGTGAATGGTCCGATATCTCAAGGCAACATTTGCTACACGCACGCGCTTGCACATGACGATCCAGAGACATGTGAAGAAGCGCCACCTAGCAGGAAGCCTCGTGGCTGTCATGGGAAAACCTGCTATGGGCAGTCGAACGTAGTCAGTGTGAGAGATAGTGTCACCGTGCAATGGAACAACGAGTGAACATCAAGTTCTGTTACAAATTGGGTAAAACGGCTACGGAGACACATGAAATGTTGGTGCAAGTGTACAGGGCTACAGTTGAGCAGGCCTGGGCTGTGGATCATGCTGCACGATAACGTGCCTGCTCATTCTGCAATCCGAGTGCGCTAATTCTTGGCTCAGCATGGCATAACTGTTCTCGATCATCTACCGTACTCCCCTGATCTGGCGCCTGCAGACTTCTTTCTGTTTCCCCGCATGAAGGAAGTCCTAAAAGGGCCACGTTTTGTAGAAGTGTCAGCCATCCAAAGACATGTGACAGCCGTTCTGCGATTGATTCCGAAAGAGGCATTTTCTGACAGTTTTCAGAAGTTTTTTATGAACATTGTCAAAAGTGTGTTGTATACAGTGGCGATTACTTTGAAGGCCAATAAAGGTAATTTATTTGTATCTGCTGTTTTGTTTCTTTTCTAATGCCATTCACCAAACTTTTTAGACACACCTCGTAATATACTGTATTGTATAGATAAATTCAGTGTAACTCTAGCACTTTAATTTTATATTTTCATTGTTATTGCTTTTGTTCCAAAATTAGTATTTAAAAAAAACTACTCCCCCCCCCTCCCCCACAAGGCTTAACAGTTGCTGTAGATTCTTTCTTTTGGATGCGACCAGTTTGGCCTGAAGGAGAAGTTCTATGGTTCAATATATTTCTGAATAAAAGCTCTGAATGGGGAGTATCCTTTGATCCATTAAGTAATATAATCAGTATCCTTTTGATTGCTTCTTTTACAGAATATGCTTTCAGCATAACTTCTGAAATTGCTTTTAAAAAAATATCAGAATTTCATGCAGATACATCATAGTGTTGTATGTGCTAAATTATTGTTTCTATGAAATTTCGTGGAATGCATATTTCTTTATTCATACACACATTCTAGAAAAAAAGAGTGTAAAATATGTCATAGATGCCAATATGTAACTTTTAAAGGCGTATAATTACTTAAGTTAACATTCTTTTTTTATTAGTGAGTAGTTACACAGTATGTTAGATAAATAGTCAAACTTTCAATTTAAATCATAGGAGTAGACCATACCAGATATTAACTAATTTATGTGCATGCATTTTTAAGATCATTTTTTTTACTGTTACAGATTGGCGGCTTGAGTGGGGCAAAACACATTCTTTGCCTGTTTTAAATCCCTTGTAATTTTATGACATAAGCACAAAACATGCTGTCATTGAAATCATCGAGTTTAACAATTGTCATCCAACTAACATGAACTAGGGTGCAAAACAATAAAGATGTATTTTTCTAATGTTGCTAGCATTCAATAGCTGATGCTATGAGTTCTATGATTTAAATTAAAAGTTTAATTATTTATTTAACTGTTAGAAAAACTCTTTTGAATGCTTTTCCATTCTTTGTTTTAGATATTGATTCAACCAGTAGCGTATATAGGTTTCCATTTTGGGCAGGGGCTTATGCAGTATTTTATTGTTACAACAGTTAATATAAGTTTTAAAATAGCTGTTTTTTAATAGTTGCTTTACATTTTCAGAGTGGCCCAGGTCCCCTTGGCCACCGCTTAAATATACTGCTGGATTCGACCACAGATCTTTTCAAACTTGTCTCGAAAATCCAAGTCAATCCTATTAAAAGAAATATTTAAATTTGAAAAGAATTCGATAAAAGTTTACTGGGACACAAAAAATTGAGGAACAGGCAAAAGCCTGTAGATCTTTTTCATCAAAGAAACTGTGAATGCCAGAAGGTTTTTTTCTTTTCATTCTCCCCCCCCCCCCCAAGGCAAAGGCAATGCAAGGGAAAGAAGTAAAACATCAAGAAAAAATAAAAAGATGACAAATAAAATACAAAGATGACAGATGGTACAAAGATTGACCAGTCAATGCCTCAAAAGTTCTCTCGCTTTCCAATACAGCACTCGTCCAGTGCAGTCCAATACAGCACTCGTCCACTACAGCATACCATCTAGGATACTCTAGCATACCGTCCACTACAGCATACAGTTTAGGAGTTAGTCATGGAGTAACATGCAACGATGAAGGTGGTCTCAATTCATTGGCTCGTCAGTACTACTAAGAGGGTTCTTTGGATGGTCCAAAATCCCTTAACAATGGAGATGCTCTCCAAGGCAGTCGTGTCCAGTCAAAAGACAAAACTGTGCGACACCTTCCTGTTGGAATCTGTCCTGGGCTGTTGGGAATGGCCAGGAGATCATCAATTTTACACTGCTTTGACTGCAGACGGCCAAGTAGCTGCATTTTAAAATTTTTAGACATAATTTGTTTAATATACAGCTTAATGGAGTGATAAGAAACTGTTGATCATTTTGACTGAAGGAATCTTGAGCCCCTTCTTGCAAAGAAATCAGCCTGTTCATTCCCGTTTACTCCACAATGACCAGGAATCCACTGAAGCACCACATGCTTCTTGTTTAAAACCAACTTTCGCACATAGTCCTGACATTGAATGATTTCGGCTGATTAAAGAGGACTAGTTGAGCCAATAGCCGGGATTGCTGCTTGGGAATCGGAGAACTAGACCATTCTTGTAAATTTATCTTCACGGGCCAATAGCTACTTTAGAGTAATCCTGATGGCCTCCACCTCTCTGTCAAAAGCTGTTCTGTATCCCCCCGCAGAGGCATAAAGAGTGCCAGAAGGTAAATTTCCTGAAATGGGAAAAGGTTTTGCTCAAGTTTTTCAATCAGTATTGTGCATCAAACATTCCAGTAAATGGTCCAATGCTGATGGAAAAAGCTAAAAAAATTGTAATGAAAGTGAATATGGCAGACTGTGGCTTTACAGCAGGATAGTTGCAGAAATTCATTGGATGGCACAGGATCACATGTCAAGTTGTAAGTGGTGAATCAAGATACAATGTTCTAGCCAGGGGCGTAGCCAAGGGGGGTTAGGGGGGTCATAAACCCCCCATGAGGAATGTTTTGCCATACAAAATGTATATTCTTCACTACATTATAACACCAACATATGCATATATATGAGTTGTATTAGTCGTAACCCCCCCCCCCCCATGAAAAATTTCTGGCTATGCCCCTGGTTCTAGTTGATTCTGTCACAGAATGGTACAAAATTCTACCAGGCATAAAAAGTGAATATCAATCTAAACATTTTAATGCTATCAAGACATGGAAAGATTTCTCCTTTGGTGGCAGGAAAATCAAAAAATCCTAGATGCCTAAAGGTCATCAGAATGATTCTGATGGATTATGATTCCAATTACAAAGCTTGGATGATGACCGAAATATTTACTAGATGGCTGAAAAGCTTGACAATGATACGTAAAGGCAAAAAGAAAAAATTTTGCTATTCATCGACAGGATATACAGAGAACACACCAGATGCCGATTTTTTGGAAAGTATAAAAGTTATCTTTTTTTTTTACAAACTGTTCAAATGGGCTTCAGCCATGCGATTTGGGCGCGTTTGAAAATCTATATAATGCATTGTAAAAAGCAGTTAGTTCAGTTCACCATTTGAAGCATTGAAGAGCCCCCCAAGAAAATTGGTGTTCTCTATCCAGTGAATATGATTTTGTTGGCAACAAAGACAACAATAAAAAATTGTTTCATAAAAATGGGATTTCCTCATAAAAAATGCGATGATAATGAGGGTGATGATGATACAATGTTCAATGAAGATGATTGGAATCTGCTCAGAGCAGAGACAACTTTGGATGAATACATGGATTGCAGTAAGAATGTAATAATATCAGAAATTTGCTGTGTTGATGAGTTTATTCAGAACTCCCAGTCAGAATTCCATATTGACAACAAGGGTGACAAGGAATGCCATGAAGTTTCTCCATTTTTCAAGATACCGTGTATTGCACCGAAACATTAAGAATTTAATTTGTTTGCCTCATAAGTGGTTAAAAAAAAAAAAAAAATTCAGGACCTTGACTCTGCACACATTATTAATTACAACTCAATGTCACTCATCACATCAAACAACCATACACTTTATATTTTTTTGTTAACATACATAAAATTATTAAAATTAAAAAAACAAATTTGGTGTATCAAAAGTAATAATAATATGAACTCTGTTGATAATGGGTTGTATCACACACTTTATTTAGTAGTATAAAAACACTACACACAGAAGAAAGAAATGTAGAGCTTCTATCACAATGTCTCTAGAACAAAAAAAAGTACACTTGAATCCGTCGTGATTGCAACCGGAAGAGAAGAAAAAAAATCAAGTGAGCGACACCTTGCATAATACAAAAAGTTTACCTGTGACGTCTTTCTGCTGGGCTTCAGAAATGAGAACAAAAACTAAACATAAACCCAAGTTACGAAAGTGGGTTGTTTTAAAGAACTCTTCACATTTTTCATCTTACTTCTCCACTAAACATTTGTTTGACTTCAGGAGGAGTCTAAAGTTCAAAATTTTCAAGTAATTCGTTAGTACTCAACTGAAGATTATTCACATTATAAGAGGTAATGTTATTTGAGTCATCAATGAATGTGTTCCCTGATATGATCCAACCCAGTTGAGAACAAACTGCAAAAGGCATTGATTGTTCTCTCCTTAAAATATCTCCCTTTAGCATAAGTGAAAAATATGTTTACTCCTAACAAAATATTGATAGGATTTCTTTCGTTAAACTTAGGATCTACCAAAACTAAATTACTAAAGTAGTCTGCAGTGTTAGAAGGGAGCAATACATTAGGCACATCCGAAGTTATTTTTGAAATCACGAATGCATAAGTACGAAATTTCGAATTTGACTCAAAATGTGGTGCGAAGTTCAGGTCCACTTGACCATTTGTTAAAGTATTGTATCATCCTAGACACCATGTATTGACCTTACTTTCTTGCCTACACAAATTTAGCATGTTAGCACATTCTTCATCTTCACTTATGAAGTTGGCTTTATTATCACAGTCTAGCAATGCTCTGCAAGGTACATCTTTACCAGTAGAGTCAGTCACTTTAATGACAGCTGTACATAGCAAAACGTGTTTTCCTACACTTTTAGAACAATTAAATTGTTCTGTACATGTTGTTTAATGAGTTATTGTATCTACATTCCTTGGTGAGAACACACTAGCATTGGGGGAGAGTGTAGTAGTTTGACCAGGATTTTCTGTTTCACGAATTTTAGTATTTCATTCAAAATAAAGAATGGTGTGATGAGGTAAATGACACGTTTTACACTTCTGTAAACTACGACAATTCTTCACTAAATGAGGTTTAGAAAATAAACAATTAAAGCAAAGTTTGTGTTTCTTTACAAATTTGATTCTTTTTTGCACACTCAAGTTTAAAAATCTACCACAATTATGAAGTGTATGATCTTCTTTACAATAATTTTTACTTGACACTAAAGAGGTTACTTTAGAATGAGAAAACTTTCTAAAATCCTTATATTGGTTTCTACTATTCTTCTGGGTTCTAGATTGATCTCAGTGCCGTAAAAATGGGGAGGCATGGCGGGGCGAATGCCCGGGGCCCCCACACGTAGGGGCCTCAAAATCCATATGCCTATTTTCCCCCAACCTCTTAGATTTTTCTTTATGTGTTTTTGAATTTTATAACTTTTTAGATTTGCACATCAAATATTCTAAACGGATCACCTAGCACGGTTTAAGCAGAAAACAAAAAATGTTGCTTACTGCTTACAAAACAGGTAACAGCTCACCAACAGATCCGCTGGATTACGATATCGATATGTACAGCTGATTTTGAAAAGCTAAATTTATATGCCAGTATTTTTAGAGTCAAAGTTCTTTAACTAATGACCTTGTGTTTTCTTTATTTCTATTCTAGAAATTCTTTATTTGTATTCTATTCATTGATCTAGTTCTCAAACAGTGTAGTATTCTAGCTACTACTGCCGTGAAAATTAGTTTAGCTAGGTTAAAATTTTGATTTCTAATTAAGCAAGTTACCAAAACAGAGTTAAGATTTGACCATGCGTTGTGTCTACAGTAGTTAGTTAAAATAACCCAAAGTTCTCAGCCTTGCCTGATGTGTGTGTTAGAAGAGTGGTAAAATAAACACACAAATAGACAAATAGAAGATCACCAACTCAATTTATTCATGCACAACACAACAATACAATAGGGCCGGAAACTTGGCATTCTGGGCACAATTGATATTCATTAAAAAAAATAAGCTTAGGATTTGTGGCATATTCCTTAGGATCTCTGAAACATATAATTTGGGTACCCAAGTTTATGTATACATAAATAATTCAGACCTTTTGCACATTCGTCATTAAGGTAAAAAAAAAAAAAAAATGGAAATCATCATTACAAAAAAAAAAAAAAAAAAAAAAAATTTGACTGGCCTGATGAGCCCCTCACAACAATCCCTAGGCCAAACCCTTACAGGACCTTAAGGTCCAAAAAAAAATTTCTTTCAAACCCCTTACTTGTAACCACATTTAGCAACTTAAATATTAGGAATTTAGAACATAACAAATAAAAGGAAAGTTTATTAAAAAAAAAAAGAAATTAACATCAGACCTCCCAAGATTCCTTTAGGCATTTTCAAGGTGCTTTAGTTCCCCCCCCCCCTTTTTATTCCCAAATTAAAAAAAGTTAAAAAAAAATTGTCATATCAAAATTTTGTCAGAGCACACACAGAAACAAGATATTACAAAAAAAAAAATAGCCCAAATCAAAGATTTTAAATGGAAGCAGAACATGATTATTTCACAGTGGTAATTTTACTATTTAAAACTTCTGGGATTTTTAGGTTAGCTAGAAATGTTAGATGGATGGAATTTTGACTCCCTGGTGGTACTAGAGTTCTTGAGGATGGTCGGAAAGAGAGGAAATTGGAAAAAGCTCACCGGTTGCATCAGCCGAAACACTGGGTCGGGTGCTCCAGTCACATCGGTTGGGCGTCGTTGTGGTGCATCTGAGCTTTAGTCACTATGGCACGTAGCATCGGGGACACTGGACGTCATCACGAGCTGTAGATGTGGGCAGAGAGGAGGCGTTGGTGTTGAACGATGTCATGACACGACCACATCGACGTGGCAATTTCAGGTTGCTGAATAGCGCCGTATGTAAAGGTGTAAACGCTAGGCCAAAAGGGGCATGAGGCCGCAGAAAACGATTTACGGAGAACTCAACTTTTCATGGCATAGGACGGGTGGATGTGCAGGAGGAACTTGAGCCGACATTGTAGAGGCATGCGCCGCATGGCGTGATCATTAAACTCAGATGTAATGAAACATTAAATGAAATATGTAACCAGAAGAAATTAAACAAATTGCGATGGTGATCTCCATGACGTTCTGGCCCCCTGGCCTACGGGCGCTAAAAAAGATCACATCCTCGTAGAAAAAAAGGACAAAGCTGTTGAGCTGTACCGATCAAAGTCCCTTTTCGAATCACACACGTCTGCACTCCACCAGACCAGGACTCCCAATGATCCAGCTTTCTCCTCGCTCACGCGGGGCTATGCAGAGACGCCAGCGACGTGGACCAATCAGAGCATGCCATCTCTGCCTCGGAGGTTCGAGAACATTCCAGTGAGTTCCAGCCCGCGAAACACGAACGAGGGGGGAAGGAAAGGAAGATGAAGAAAATGGCGGCTAGCGACCGGTAAGAAGCTTCTACACGCGGAGAAGAAACGATCTTGGCTAGGGTGAAGCAAGAGCGGCCATCTTGAATTGGGGAAAAAAAATACTTAATCGATCAAAAATGCATTAAAAACGTTATTAAATTTCCTAAAATTTTAGCGGGAGATAGCTAATCGTCCGAGACAACCCTGGGTAAAATTTGGAGTAAAAAAAATTTAAATTAGAAGTGAGTAAAAATAATTAAAAACCGGACATGAACAAGAGATATTGCAAGAAATGAGTTAGGCTATTGAAGAGAGAGGGAAACTTAATAGTCAGCAGAAAATCGACAGAATTTACAAGATAATTAAATTTACACCTCCGGAGACAGGGCAAACAACGGCAGAATTAATTTAAAGAAAAGGTAATTATTTAGAAAGTGCCAAAAAAAAGGGTAATTAGTAGTAATTTAAAAAAGACAAGCTATTGAGCTATACAAGAAGAGTCACCCAGACCATTATATCTCCTGACAAAAGGTATTTAAATTAAACTTCCAAGTTAATTACAAGCATTAAGAAAATAAATAATTAATGGTTAAAACAATTAAAATAAAAATTACTGCTTTTGATTTGTAAAAACATTATCCCCCAAAAACAATACAACAACAGCCACTCTGAAGCAAACATTCCATTTGGGGTGCCCCTGTTGTTTCTTAAAATTATCATATCCCTTAGATAATTTCGAACAAAAGGCTTGTTTTTTCTTTTTGTTGTAATTATTACTTACAAACATTTTATGCACTTACAAATAATGTGCAGATGCATAATCAGTGGTGAACACTGATTTCCTGTAAGAGAAGGGGGGAATGGAAGTAATCTTTAGGTTAAATAAAAGTCGTAATCTACATGTTTAAAATTAAAAATGTACAGACTTTATGTTAAAAATGCAAATAAATGCTACATTTCAGCTTGAATTCATGTGAAATCCATTAATTACTTCAGTATATGAAATTAAAAATACCTTGTTGTTACAAAGCACGTGCTCGATTAATGGCTGAAAATGCTTTTAGTAGGAATAATCAGGAACACATAAGAACTACATTGATGATTTATTAATGTTGTTGTGTTGTGTTGTGTTAAGGCAAAGCTGCGCAAGAGCTATCTGCTTAGAAGGGGTACAACGGGTGGAGGACTTCTAACGCGTATTCACGTTAAATCTGGAGAAAGCCATCCAAAACTTCAAACCTTAGATCGATAGCTGCACAGCAGGACAGAAACCAGGACCTTCACACTTTAGCCATCTTACCATGTTGTATGTTGAGTGTTCTATCCACTCGTCCATGGTGGGATTTGATTCATTAATTTTTTATCAAGTAATGTAATTTTGTAATTATTTAAGATAGGAAGACCATAAAGTTCCACGAGAAAAGCTGACGGGTAAAAAAGATCACATCCTTGTAGAAAAAAAGGACAAAGCTGTTGCGCTGTACCGATCAAAGTCCCTTTTCGAATCACACACGTCTGCACTCCACCAGACCAGGACTCCCAATGATCCAGCTTTCTCCTC
Organism: Cheiracanthium punctorium; assembly: GCA_038373885.1. Lineage (NCBI taxonomy): Eukaryota > Metazoa > Arthropoda > Arachnida > Araneae > Cheiracanthiidae > Cheiracanthium > Cheiracanthium punctorium. The sequence goes on along the minus strand of JAWZYV010013681.1, from coordinate 176,545 downwards.
GCTCACGCGGGGCTACGCAGAGACGCCAGCGACGTGGACCAATCAGAGCATGCCATCTCTGCCTCGGAGGTTCGAGAACATTCCAGTGAGTTCCGGCCAGCGAAACACGAACGAGGGGGGAAGAAAAGGAAGAGGAAGAAAATGGCAGCTAGCGACCGGTAAGAAGCTTCTACACGCGGAGAAGAAACGATCTTGGCTAGGGTGAAGCAAGAGCGGCCATCTTGAATTGGGGAAAAAAAATACTTAATCGATCAAAAATGCATTAAAAACATTATTAAATTTCCTAAAATTTTAGCGATAGATAGCTAATCGTCCGAGACAACGCTGGGTAAAATTTGGAGTAAAAAAAATTTAAATTAGAAGTGAGTAAAAATAATTAAAAACCGGACATGAACAAGAGATATTGCAAGAAATGAGTTAGGCTATTGAAGAGAGAGGGAAACTTAATAGTCAGCAGAAAATCGACAGAATTTACAAGATAATTAAATTTACACCTCCGGAGACAGGGCAAACAACGGCAGAATTAATTTAAAGAAAAGGTAATTATTTAGAAAGTGCCAAAAAAAAAAGGGTAATTAGTAGTAATTTAAAAAAGACAAGCTATTGAGCTATACAAGAAGAGTCACCCAGACCATTATATCTCCTGACAAAAGGTATTTAAATTAAACTTCCAAGTTAATTACAAGCATTAAGAAAATAAATAATTAATGGTTAAAACAATTAAAATAAAAATTACTGCTTTTGATTTGTAAAAACATTATCCCCCAAAAACAATACAACAACAGCCACTCTGAAGCAAACATTCCATTTGGGGTGCCCCTGTTGTTTCTTAAAATTATCATATCCCTTAGATAATTTCGAACAAAAGGCTTGTTTTTTCTTTTTGTTGTAATTATTACTTACAAACATTTTATGCACTTACAAATAATGTGCAGATGCATAATCAGTGGTGAACACTGATTTCCTGTAAGAGAAGGGGGGAATGGAAGTAATCTTTAGGTGAAATAAAAGTCGTAATCTACATGTTTAAAATTAAAAATGTACAGACTTTATGTTAAAAATGCAAATAAATGCTACATTTCAGCTTGAATTCATGTGAAATCCATTAATTACTTCAGTATATGAAATTAAAAATACCTTGTTGTTACAAAGCACGTGCTCGATTAATGGCTGAAAATGCTTTTAGTAGGAATAATCAGGAACACATAAGAACTACATTGATGATTTATTAATGTTGTTGTGTTGTGTTGTGTTAAGGCAAAGCTGCGCAAGAGCTATCTGCTTAGAAGGGGTACAACGGGTGGAGGACTTCTAACGCGTATTCACGTTAAATCTGGAGAAAGCCATCCAAAACTTCAAACCTTAGATCGATAGCTGCACAGCAGGACAGAAACCAGGACCTTCACACTTTAGCCATCTTACCATGTTGTATGTTGAGTGTTCTATCCACTCGTCCATGGTGGGATTTGATTCATTAATTTTTTATCAAGTAATGTAATTTTGTAATTATTTAAGATAGGAAGACCATAAAGTTCCACGAGAAAAGGGACGAAGCGTGAGGAAAGATAACATTGTAAAGTTTTGGAACTCCTAGTTCTAGTCAGTGACTACAGTGACTAAATTCTCTTTATAACAAGTATGCACTTTTGCCCGTTCTTTGAATAAAATGTCAAAAACACAAATTTTTTTAGTTCTCAATTAAAAAAAAAAGTTAAAAGAAGAATAGCGATTGGAAAGTACTTTAAAAAGTTTTATCATAGTCATTTAAAAAATAATTCATTCCGTGCTGTGGAAATTGCGACATGAGTATTTTTACTGCGTTCTGAATTCTTTTGTAGTTTTGTATTATTTTCATCCTAAAATATTTCAAAGCCTGAGATGAGTCCCTTCCCACAAACGCAAGAGCCCTCACTAAAATTATTCTTATCTTATGGGCACCCACGCTGTGCGCCACTGTATAAAACCTAAACTATTGTGATTGTGATTCAGTATGAATTATAGCTAATATCATTTAAATCTTCCTACTTGTGTCCGAATTGAGAATTTTCATTACATTATATTTCAATAATTTTAATTTTTAAATTCTCTTTATTTCATGATATTCCCACGTAACAAACGTAAGGAAAATTCCAATACATATGAGGATTCTTTTTTAAAACTTATCTTTGTGTGTGTGTGAGGCGGAACTACAGGGCGCCAAACCCTGCAATGCGGAGGGGGGGGGGGATTATAAGAGACCCAAAAATTTTGTTAGCACTTACACTAGATAAAAAAATGGAAAGTACTGGGTATAAATACAGAACTACAAAAAAAAAAATCAGGTCCGATATTTGGATCCCTTTAAAAGTCTCCACTGAATATTTAGTTCCCCGAAACGAATATTGTAGTGACCCCCTCCAGAAGCAAAGAACCATTATGCCTGAGGACTAGCTGATAAGAAGGAGATCGGCAGAAAAAAGAAGAATGGCCCTTTGTATGGACGGAACAAGCGCATATGGTTCCATTTTACTATTTCCTCTTCTTAGTTTCCTCCCCAGTCCGCATGGAATTACTCAGAAAGCAATAAAAATCCAAGGCCACCCCTTGAACCTATAGTGGGTTGTTCTGTTTTGCTCGTTTATCAGTCAGTATTTCCTGAAAATGATTCTCAACCATGAAGTGCAAACTCCTTTTCTTTATTTTTTCTCTTGAGTTGCGTTTGAGGTTTTATTTTAACTACATTAGTGAAGATGAAAGTGTATGATTCTGTAGATATATAATTTCTATGTATATCTATTTTATGTTAAAAAATTTTCTATGTATATAAAATTTTACTCTTAAAATTTTTCGATGTATGCATAATTTTATGTTTAAAATTTTAAAAACGGGAGCTAATTCAGAGCTAAATACCGAAAAGGCCTTTGGAGCTAAGACCTTATCAAAGACCATAGGTATGTTTTACTTATTTATTTAATTTTTTTTATTTAAATGAAGTTAAAATAAAAAATAATTCAGTTATTTAACACACTAGCTCAAAAAAAGTATTAAATGCAAGAATAAGATATTTGCAATTTTTTTTTTTTTTTGTCTTAGTATATGATGTAAGAATCATATATTAAAAAATCATTATATGAAAACATTTTTAGGAATTTAATACAGGTGAAAGGTAATAAAATGCTTGAAATGCATTAAATAAGCTCCGCCACTGGTGTGTACCTACACTCAAATATAGTATAATACATTACTTCTATTATAAATTTGTAAATATATTCAGTATTCTTAAAGGTATTTTTTATTTAAATTTAGGATGAATAGATAAGCTTTTGGTGTTGCTGCTGTAATTTTCAGTAGTTTAAATTACATTAAAAGAATAATTTTCCTTACTTCCCTAGACTAACAGTATTAGTGTTTTCTGCTTTTTTCTTCAGCATATTTTAGCAAATGTACTTAACCATAATAATTCTTATTTCTCTCAGTGACATACTCAAGTAAAATGGCGTTCATGGTAGGCAACAAAATTGCACTTTTTTCTCAGTAAGAACGACACCGACGTGTTTTCATACGACCTCTTCGTTTGCATACGACCATTCTTTGTTCCATGGTTAGTGTTGTGGTCGTTAATTAAGCAAATGAAGAAGCTATCACAAAGTTAGGTCACAATAAGTAGTATTTTGTTAACCTGTTCGCTCCCATCGTTACATGGAGGTGATGGTAGCGATTCTCTCTTCTGTTCTCATTTTTGCTTCCAGACCTGGTTGTTTCGATGCTTTTGTTTCGAGCAAGCGTTTGCATTGTGCTACATCATAGGCATTCATTCAAGTACCAATATGGGAAGAACGATGGGTACAGAAGGGAGAATAGCTGTCGTCACATCCTTGCAACGATGAGATAGTACTTGTTGAACGCTTCTTTTATTACATCAAGCTTGCAATAGAAATCTGCACCCTTTTTCAAGTGTCACACATGACACACGCCTTTCTTGCTATATCTTAGAGGTACGCCACTGACTTCTATTGAGTGTCGTATGCTGCCTGTTGTAAATTGTGTTCTTAAAGTGAATTTTTCAGAAATAGAAATTTTTTTAAAATAGAGGTCTGATTTTTTTTTTTTTAAATAAATACTTACATTATAACATATCTATTATTATCTAAGAGTGTTTAATTCTGTCTTCGCGTACATAAAAATGTATGTACGTGCCAACCTATTTTCGTTTTTAGGGTTAGGATTAATATTAGGTTTAAGATTAAAAGGGCCCCCAGATTCAATCCCGCCCCTGGGCCTCGTATATCCAAGTTACGGCACTGATTGATCTTTTAGAAACTCGAGTAAATTATCTGAAGTACCCACTTCATCCTTTTTCAAGGTTCGTTCCCATCAGAATTTTATGCTATAATCTAATTTCTCATCGAATAAACAAAAAGAACATCAGAAAGACCAGAATTCTCGAATTTGAGAGTTCTCAAGAATCATATACATTCATTCACTATGTCAACACAGTGTAAATTAGCTTGTGCTGTATCCGAAACATTAAGCAAATTAAACAGCTTATGAATTAATGCATTAGCTAATTCCCGTTTATTGGAATAACATTCTTCTAAAAATTGTATCGCAATATTATAATTTGCATCAGAATTTGGTGTAGACTCAATTATTGACAGAGCCTTCTTTTTACAAGAAGCTTTTAAGTATTGCAGCTTCTGACACTTTGAAATATTTGGTTTGTTATCTACACTAGCTTTAAAGAGATCATAAAAACTAATCCACTCTTCAATATTATCTCCAGAAAAGAACAAAGTTCCGATTTCAGTAATCTGATGTGTCCGATGTACCAGATTTTGCCATACTATTGTTTTCACTTATAGGAAAATTTATTGCTGGTTTTTGTAACTTCCTATTTACACCTATCCACAATTTACCTAACGCAGGGTTTTCATTGAAGAAAAAAAATGGGTGAAAATTTCTCACCCTTTCCCGCAAACTGAGTGAGATTTTTATAAAATGGGTGTGAATTTTTCACTAATAGATTTGGGTTGGGTAAATATCCAGTGGGTAGCGTATTTATTCCTGTATTGGGTAAATACCTAAAATTAAGGTATTTATGATTTTTAGTTATTTTTATTGAATGTAACTGGACCTCCAAGTTTAACTCAAGCGCAGTTACATGGAATAAAAGTGACCCAGGATAAGAATGTTCCCAGGAACCCCCTGGCCCCTTCTTTTTTTTCTTTCATAGACTTTATAGTTCTTGAGAATCCACTTTTACACTCTGTATTCTCCATTATATGTTTTTCTTTGAGAAACTGATTTGTAGGGTGCGCGAATTTCTCGCAGTAATAATTTTTTAATGCGAGATTCTCGCATTCTCGCGCTCTAGTGAAAACACTGTAACGTTTCTTCTATTGTTTGTTGTTCCTGTATATATGTGTTACAAACCTTTTCAGCACACAGCAAATAAATTTCCTGAAATATAGTGCAGAGTTCAACATTAAATTCACTCAGTTTCGATTCGAATAATTTTAATTCAATAACATCTGCTTGTTCAATAGTCGTATCCACTTTAGCTTTAAATTGAGTTAAGTTACTTTTGAACACCTTTTTTCTTGTAAATACAGGTTTCAATTCAGCCATTTTGACTAACAGCACTATTTAACTTAAAACTAAGAACAAATTGGAACGTATTCACCCCACAATACGGTTTCTCATGCTTGTTCGACAATACCCACTAAAACCATCATTCACAAATAGCACTTCATCATTCAGTTTCGTTTTAGCAAGAAAGGTGTATTCACAGACACATTTCGTATTAGCACTCAAAGTTCTTTTAAATCGTAACATTCACAAACACAATTTTTATTAATGAATACACCAATTCGAACATTCCTCGGGTTCGATGTGCCAACATATATTAATGATATGAACTCTGTTGATAATGGACTGTATCACACACTTTATTTAGTAGTATAAAAATGCTACACACAGAAGAAAGAAACATAAAACTTCTATCACAACATTTTTAGAACAAAAAAAAGTACACTCAAATCCGTCACGATTGCAATCGGAAGGGAAGAAAAAAAAATGAAGTGAGCAACACCTCGTATACTACAAAAAGTTTACCTGTGGCGCCATTCTGCTGGGCTTGAGAAATGAGAACAAAAATAAAGGTACATGCATTTAAATTGCTTATTATATTTTTTCCGTTTTGTTATTTGTTTGTTTTGGTTTAATTTATAAATTGACTACGTTGTTTGTTGACTACGTTGCAAACGTTGTTTTGCCATATAAATTATGCCTAGGATTATTTTAATAGAAAGAAATGACTAACTTATTGTAAGTGTGTGAAGATGTGGTATATGAGTGGAAGAGGCACGGAGCGCTCTGAACGATGCTGGAATGTAAATATAACATAATACCAACCATTTATACTTTTAAATCATTGTAATTTATTCTTTATATTTATATATATCGCTAATTACAATAATTTTACTAAAAAATAATATCAATCCCTTAACAGAATAGAGTGAACAATATTTTTTGTTATCCCATCTTAGCTAACACAAACAAACTGCACGCTTTGCCCACTCGAGAGCATGCCACGTATAATTTTCCGTGTGAAAAACATGGTGTGCTCAAATCTAAGCCACAAACAAACATAGTTTCGCCTTGAGACTTATTGATAGTCATTCCATAAAAAATTTTGTCCAAAAAAATAATAATAATAAAAGGATGAAAATCAGAAACATTTTCAGATTTTAAATACGCACTATAGTGCTATATATTAAAATCGTATCATAATTTATACGTCGTCCCTATTTTTCTTACTTATTCCATTAAGTTTCAAAAGTGTATCATTATTCATGACTGTGCTGTATTTTTCTTTCTTGTTTTGTAAAACACATCATTGGAACCGAAATCTATCTTAAAATCGCCTACTGAAACTATTTTACAACCTTTGCCAAGTATATTACAAATATACTCTATCGTTTTATATATTGTTTCGAAAGTGCATCATAATCCATGAGTGTACCGGTTTGTCTTTCTTGGGTTGATTCCTACTTTAACGCCTCGACTCTCGCCTAGGTAGAGATCATTAAACATATGTAGTTACCATGACGATTTTTTTGCATTTATGTGGCAATCGTAATTTAGAATTAAAATGGCGATTTGGAACAACATGTAAGTAAATTGCCGTTACATTTTTATTTATTTTTGATTGCCAATTAATGTAGTTTTAATAATTAAGTGTCTTCAGATTCCTTAACTTGTGCGTTTATCTTTAGTTTGTTTACTTTAGTTTTTATCTAGTTCTTTTGGCGCGTTGAAACGGTACTTAACGTATTATCCCGGCGGTCACTTCTGCCAAACTACTTTTTCGAAGATTTTAAATACGTTGCCAATCGTATTCCAAACCATCAACAATTTCATGTGCCCGGCATTTATCTTGGTGAAAAATTGCTTGTCTTGGCAGACCGCCGGGATAATACGTAAGTACCGTTGAAACTTGTGCATAACTCCCAAAGACCCATGACTGCAAAGCTCGCCAAAGTACGGGAATTTTTTGAGTTGGCGAGAATGGGGGCGTTAAAATAGGAATCAACTCTTTCTTGTACCATAAAACACATCTTTGGAATCGAAATCTATCTTAAAATCGACTACTGAAACTGTTTTACAATCTTCGCCAGGCATATTCCAACTGTACAGCAAAGACATTTTAAATACTGTTTAGAATGGACATCATAATCCATGAGTGTACCGTGTTTTCCTTTCTTGTTCCACAGAGCATTTCTTTGGAATAGAAATCTATATTAAAATCCCCTAATAAAACTGTTTTAAAATATACGCCAGGCATTTTCTAACTATACTCGAAATATATTTATAATAAATTGTCACGTTTTGCCACCACATTTAGCGATCAATTATCAAAAACTGCAAACCTTGTGCGACTTTCAACATTTTATTATCGCCCCCCCCCCTTCACGTTATCTGGCAAACGCATTTGAAAAGTGACTAATGTCTACACAAAAAACCTGATTGGAATTAATAGCACTCTGGGGCTAAAAATTTTGGGGTGGACTGCCCTTGTGGTGTTGTCACTATATTATCACTTTTCTTTGGTTAATGATTAATTTAATTTACCTCTACCCAGGACGTTTTAGTAATTTAAGATCTTTCTAGTTAAAAATTTAAATAACCATTGTAATTTCTTACTTTTGGGGGGCTGTTAATTATTTATTTTGTTTTGGCAGTGTAAAGTTTTCTCTTTTGTTTACTTTTTTTGTGATTAAATTTTCTCTTCACCGGCCGTTTTTTGCCTTCAGGGTGTTTAAAATTAATGTTTACCTTTTAATTGCCATTCTGTGGGTAATCAGCACTTTAAAATATAGTGGCTATACTTCATACCTCCCTTTTCATTAAAGTTGTTTTGATGGGATTTTTTATTTTAAATAAAAATAAATTAATTTTTGTAACTTCCCGTAATCCCGCTTTTTCTTTATTTTATTACTTTATTTCTCCGGTTAGGCGTCTCCCTGTGAATTTTCAATAATTTTTCATCTTTTAAGTTTTGCTTACGATTTCATGCTATTGCATCATATTCTGTGCCTGTTGCATCAGATCTCGGAGATGACGCTAATCTTTCCCGCGCTTTTCCTCCGAAATTGTTCTAAAACATTCTTCCCCCACCCAGGTCGGACTATCCCGGAATGACTTAAGGGGCACTCTCGGCTCTGATTGGCTGAGGGGAGCGGATCCGGAGAGAGGAGGAGAGGCAAGCGCACGATTTTTCAGCAGTTTTAGCTTGAACGTCCAGACTAAGTGGTGGTGTTTTTTTTTTTTTGCTCTTATGAGCTCAAGACTCAAGTTCAGCCCAGCCTTGGGAAGACTTGACAATCATGCAGTGATGACCTGATTACTGTAAGAAAGACCCTCGACACCCAAGTTGACGCAATCGACCCCGCCATGATGTGATAGCCATGATTTTTTCTACTGGCCGCTGAATGCGTACCAAGCTCAGCAGATAATAGAGCGCGGATGAGATGACCTGCTAGGCCGACGCACGTTCCAGCCCCCGCCGACTGTGTCGCTGATTAGCACATGGCCCGCCGTGCTCCCATCAACTGAGGTCCCTGCCCTCGATCGCCAAGCCGCCTGCGCCCATGTTATGGTGAGATGTTTCCATGCTTAAACATTTCTTGTTTTAATGCGAGTCCGTGAGTGGCGCCTTTAGATGGGTGTCTGCAATGTGGGCCTAGCCCCGAGTCTCCGGACTGACTAGAGGATTTGATCCTTCTTTTTCTACCAAGATCTCCAAGTATTGCTGCTTCTCATGGTGTCTCAAAATGGTGGACTTCGCGTCATCTGCCCCCCCCTTTTTTTTTCTTCTTTTGTTAAGGTGTCATTTTATTTCTTTTTTTTTTAAGCCTATTTTTTTGTTTAAATTTCTTTTGACCATCGGTCATCCTGTAAAATTATAAAATTGGGATTGAATGTTAATTCGTTGAAATGTACCATACTTTAAAGTGATAATTCCTTTACAACAGTAGCATCTAAGCTAAATTTTTGTAAATTGTGAATTTCAAGCAAAACATGATTTTCTACTATATTTAAATTTTTGGTTTGCAACCATGGGTACCCAGGGGTTAAAATTTGATCTTGATATTTTTTTTTTAAATGTATGTGTATGAATTGCTTGTCCTGTTTAATTGAACATTGCCGGATTTTGTGGTAATTTGACCAAATCATATGCAATTAATTTAAAACCTGTTTTGTGACCTAATTTGAATGCTGCCTAACTATGAGTAAAATTTCTTTATTTTGTCATTACTGAAAAATGGGAAAATGCTGTTGAGTCATTCTTAAAGTTTGGTGAAGATCATGGTACTGCATGATGTGTTTAAAAATTTTTATCTATGTTTAATATGTTAACTGGTTAAATAAAATGTTTCAGTCCCATCTTTTAGCTCTCTTTGCTTTGTCAACTCATACACAAGGGCGGTAAGCTAGATCCTGGGTTATTTCATTCATTCAAAACAACGCATTACTGATTTGTTTTTTAACTGTGAAATTTAATTGTGGTGTTCCAAATTGGAACAACACCACACCCTTATGACTTAGGGGTATGAGACATAGTTAAAAACCTATTCTCAGACCTAACGAATATACATATAAAATTTCATTAAAATCGATCGAACCGTTTCGGAAGAGTATGGTGACTAACACTGTGACAGGAGAATTTTATATATTAGAAGATGTAAATCAACACATTAAACATTAAAATTAACTGAAACAAAATTAGTTCTAGAAGTGAAAATGGACTGTGCATTGTTTATATGTTTTTCAGTAGTCCCTTTGCCATCGTATAAATGATTCTCTACTGTAGTTTGATTTATTACTTCTGATTGTTTAATTTTAAGATGTTTCATTATTCTCTTTGTGTATGTGTGCTTATTTTCCTTAATTACATTCATATTTCTCCATGGGCGTGGTATTTTTACTCTGCTTTACCCCGAGCTTTATTAGCTTCTGTACTCTTCATACCATTCTCTTTTGTTCTGGACTACAGAGTGAGAAGTCTTATTTATCCTGCTTTAGGTTTCATCACAGTCTATTCATTTCTACCTCATAAAGAGATGAGGTTTATCATATATGCAATACCTCTTCTAAATGTGGCAGCTGCAAGAACATGTTCACATTTGTAAGGCTTTTTTTTTTTTGGGGGGGGGGGGTAATGCATTATAAATATGTAAAAACCATTAATTTAACAATTAATTTTTTCTTTCGGTCTCTCTACAATGGTGGCAAAAAGTTCTGAACATACTCAAGTGTTTACCTAATTTTTGTAGTTGACCTAATTTTTTCATTATGAAACTCTCTTAATATTTTAACTATTGATAGTTATTCTAATGTGTACCTAAATTCCTTTTAAAAGAGCACTTTCGGAAGCCATCTCATCTCCATCTTCAGTCTTGCAATTGTGCACTGCTCTTCTTTCATTTAGAGTCGCTTTCCATTCTGGTTCTATTAGCACTATCTGTTGTTAAAATTTGAAGAGCTTCTATTTTCAGAGTGTAATCTTGGTTTCAAAAGTCGGCTAATTTTTCTATTTCTACAAAATTAATATTTACGGGTCTATTTTGAGTAAATCTTGTAAATGCAGTACTTAATTTATTATATTTGATATTGGCAATATGTTCTTCCTTTCCCTCCTTTAATTTCCTTTTTGTGACATCTGTATAACCTCCTTGTTCTTGAGAATCTTCGAATCTTTCAGAACTGTCATAACTTTTAGTATTTTAAAGGTGAACAGATTTGTTTGCGGTCAAGCCTGTAGTAGGCTTCGGACCCAGCCATTAGAAAAGAAGAAAACAAAAGTGAAAGTTTATTAATAAGTCAAAAAAGTTTTTAGTTGTTTTTAAGATTCTACAATGATGAATTAATGAGTAAGAAAAATATTCTTTCTGAGTGAAGAACAGGTATGCAGCTAGTAATGCATGTAAATTTTATAGTAATCTGTGTATGTTCACAGCAGTTAGAACACAGACGAACAAGCAGACAGACATGCTGAAATCATAAACACTTTTCAGCCTTGTTGGAAGGTGTTAGAATCACTAACAAAAGTTGAGATATTACAATAATTTCTTTAAAAAAAAATTAGGCAAAATAATTTAGTTCAGGACGTTTTGTTACCACTGTATAATAATAGCTTCTCAGTGTAAGTACTTTAATACCTCCAAATGAGAAGAATGCCATCCAGTACTTGAAAAGTTAAATAACTAAAACCATAATGTGTATCAGTGGCAGATCCAGCCAGGGGGCAATAGGGGCAATTGCCACCCCCTACCTTCCCGCCAAGAAAATTAAGTTTGTACTACAGAAAATGGCAAATTGGACAAACAGAAAAAAAAAAAAAAACCTTAATTATAAATACATATGTATCTTAGTCATTCATCAGTAGTATGCAAAGTCATGTGTTTGTGTAGATGTTTTCTCAATATATCTCAGAGAAAGAATAGTTTCCTTATGACTGAAGGAAAATCATATTTTATCCGTCTTGAGAATGCTTATTTTTAGTAAGGCCGCAACTGGGGGTTTGCAAATGGGCGTCCATAGAAATTTTTCTAAGGGGCAGGGGGGCAAACTTAGAAAAAAAAAAATTAGAACGGGGGCAAATTTTGAATTTGTAACAATTTTAGTTCTGATTTTGCTTTGTGATCAAAATTTATTTACATCATAAGACAGTATGCTAAAGCTCTAGGGCAAGTGCCCTACCTTGCCCCCCCCCCCTTATGGATGCCCATGGACATCTTAATAAAATGTCTGCACAAAGTGCTGTGTAACACTAGTTGTGGCATTGATTTTTAATACACTCCAGTTGCGAAACCCAGCCTATTCACCTTTTCTCTGTATTCAGAAAATTCAAGGAAATGATCCTATTTTAGAGCAGTTGTTTCCAACTCAACCTGCAGACCAGTTTTCAGCTTCTAATTTACCCACTGACCACTTAAAAGAATTCTTGCCCTGGAGGAGGGAGAAAATTTTTTAAAAAGTACAAACCTTTCTGCACAAATGTAATATAAAATGAATAATTTTTAAAAATGCGAATTTCAACCGATTCAATTATGCTGATAATAGTGAATCAATCCTGTTTGCATATGCTTGTAGCCAAAAACAAAAGGTTGGCTAAGATTATACATTATTTTATCAAATTGTATTTAATATTGTGCGGGCCCACTATTTGTAAGGATTCTGAAGCATTAAATCCTCTAAAATAAAAGACTGCTAACAATCCAGCTTTTTGCTTTTTTACTTCATAAAACAGTGAAAACTCACTCACTCGCTTTGGGGACCACTTAGAACTTGTTAGTGGACCACTAGCGGTCCGCGGACCACCAGTTGGGAACTACTACTTTAGAGGAAATCGAGATTTCCCTATTAGTAGAACTTTCCCTACTATTCAGATAGATTATTAGTTGTTAAAATAAACATGGTACACTTAACTAAGAAGAAAAGCTGAAGCTTACTGCTGCAAAGCCATTTAAAGTGGTTAAAGATAGATTTTAAACTAAGACTTACATAAAAATCAAGCGGCTATGAAATATTTATACTGCAAAAGCAATTATTATACCTCTTGAAAATCTGCATTCTTGTGGTAGTTTAGAGTCTTACTCTATTCTATACTTTACTCTAAACTTATAAGGCAAAATATGAAAATGCAGGAAAATTAAAATTTTCTACTCTGGGCTTTTAATGATAATCACTAAGTGCAAATTTTACAATTTGCAAGAAATGTTTCTTGTAATTTCCTTTCATGTATTTATAGACTCAAATTATTAAATTAAAAGAGAAGTAATATGAATAGTCGCACTCATGGGAATTAAGATTTAATTATTTAAAGTTCCAAAATAAATTACTACCCATTTTAACACATTTAAACTTTTGACCGCTCTAATAGCCGGAAATATTCATGCTTTGTGCCTCCTCAGAAAATAGGAGAAGTACTCTAGACTCAACTCACATTTAGCGTGTACATACACAGCATTAGAAACGAATTTCAAGCAGTTAAAAACTTACTCTACTGTTAAGTGCTCGAAAGAGCAAGATCTCACTAGAAAATAAATTGCTCAACTGCAGTTCCTTCTATAGACCTTTACTATGATTTGTGCTTATCTAGAAAGAGTAACAAATCAGAATCGTAAATGGTTTTGTCTCCTTAGCTTTCTTGTTCCTGGATGACTATTGATCAGAGACTACTGTACATTTGTTATCCATACACATAGACCACCTATTATGTTACATACTATCATGCAGTACTTCAGTCATAAATGTTCCCAGGTGGCTATTCCAGGAAACGTGGGGAGAACTGAATGTCCACATGTGGTTTTTTTTCCTTGGTCACCCACTTTCATAGCAGATCATCGGAATCATTTCAATGAGAGCTTTCTCTCTATAATCAGCCTAAGGCCAATGCTGACTTTGAGCATTTTTCGGTTGTACAATGTATTTGAATGGAGATTTTCGGCCGACGTTTCATGCCGGCCGACAGTGGACTGTCCTCCATCGAACAATACATGGGGGACAGTGGTGGATTTAGCTCTTGAATGGCCCGAGGCGCAACTCAATTTTGAGCCCCCTCTCCTCAAAAATAAATAAATAAATAAATAAATAAATAAATAAATAAAAAATTTTCACTAACTCTACATCTTTACATTGTGTGTTCTATGCACACGTTTTTTACGGTAATTAATGTTTTCCTTAATCACTTTGATTAACCAATATTAAATTACAATTGTCTGGTGTCTGTATTTAAAAGGTTGCTAATATTCGATTGAAGTAAAAATATTAAACTATCTCATAATCCTTGGTTAGAAAAAAATACTTTATTTTAAATTTACTACTTATTTATATTTTTTAATAATCTAGTGATCTATGAATAATGAAATAGTATTTGTAAATTATAATAATAATTTTCACTGCTATTTTCTAATTAACAGGGGACATTTGAAAGGCACTTTTTGAACATTAGTTTAAATAAATTTTATTCTAAAGATTCGAATTTATTTTTTGGAATTTCTGAGAATGGACTAATTGATAAATTCAAGCAACAACAAAGGAATCTAATTTTTTGATTCTGTATTATCTAACTATGTTTAAAATATAAATGTTAATTTAAGTTTAAAATGTTGTTGTCGCTATTGTGAACATGTATATCGGATTTGTGTGCTTGGTTCGAGGCCCGCTTATAAATACTCATCAGAAGGACAACACAAGGAAGTGTGCCCTTTGTGGGGGTCTTTCTAAGGGGTCCTAACCCGTATTTACGCTAAGTTTCGGAGAAAACCACAGAAAACTCCAAACGGTTAGATCGACGGATGCACAATGGGACCCAAGCCCAGGACCTTCACACTTCGCCCGTCTACCATTTCCAGTGACATAACCACTGTGCCATGCTGAGGCTTTAAGTTTAAAATAAAATTATTTTAATATAATTTATGTTTACAAGCAAGTAATTAAATTTAAAAATAACTTTTATATTTATAGATTAGTACATTAGAAAAATCTTTTACCTCATGAAACTTAACTACGTTTCACTTTTTATGATTAATACTAAATAAACATCAGCATACCTCTAAATATAACCCAGCAAATGCAATTTCATATTGTTTAATTTTCAGTGTTACCCGATTATTTCGAATTACTTTTTGTGGACCGCTGTTATACATTCTGTCAAAAAAGTTCCGGGAATTGGTCAATAAAACACAAAATGTTTATTATTCATCCAAATTTATTTTATCGCCTTCAAAGTAGGCCCCTTTCGAAATAATACACTTATGCCAACGAATAATCCAATCATCAAAACATTTTTTAAACGCATTTTTGGGATCGACTTCAGTTCTCGCAGCAAATTCTCTTTTATGTCTTCTATCGACTGAAAATGGGTGCCTCAAATTGGTAATTTAAGTTGTGGAAAGAGAAAAAAGTCAGCTGGAGCGATATCGGGTGAATACAGTGGTTGTTCAATGGTATTTAAGTTTTCGATCAGAAATTCGTTCACAATGATAGCCTTATGAGGTGGTGCATTGCCGTAGTGCAAAATCCAAGAGTTTTCTTTCCACAAATATGGCCTTTTTCTGTGATGTTTTATGATGAAAGCTGAATTTTGTTCATCTCCTCAATGTTATACGGGGAACACTTTACTAAAAGGGAATTTTTCGTACAGTAAATTTACACACATTTAAAAGTTATAACTTTTTGGAAATTGACGACACAAATTCTTCCAATATATTTCTTCCTATCCTATTTTAAATATATTTCCAATTTACATTCCCCACTTATCTCCAATAGATAAAGATTCAATGCTTATTACCACTTTTTTGGGACACCCTGTATATAAATGCATATGTAAACACACAAATGACTTAGTTATTTAAAAAATACTCAAGTATCTTAATTTATCTTAAAAATTTCTTGATCAAATGATGTTAAAGCCTAATGTAATGAAAATTCAGACCTTGATCTGGTAATTGCAGTAATCAGTGTAATCTTAAGTGATCATTATTAAAATTCATTTTATTGTCTGTAGTCAAAGTTACAAATGCAGCCTCGGCACCCCTGGGGATATGTAGTATACACAGATAGAAAATTTGATTACATAATAAGTTGTCAGATAAAATTAAATTTATCTTTTATAAAAACGAACTTGATTTGTGAGAAGTAAATATGGTTAAAACAAAGTTTTCTGTTTTATAATTGAATGGTCAATATAAAAATGTTTCATTATTATTTTCAATTTTAAAAATAATAAGAAATTGAGTGAGGGGAGGGAGAATCAAAATTACAACTTATTCAATTGAAAAAGTACATCTAAGAGAGAAAAATTAAATGCAAATGATTAAGCTTTACATTTATTATCAACAGTAAAAAATGTAAAAAAACGTACCATCAGTGGCACACACAAGATTTTAGTTTGGAGGGGGCGGGGGGGCTGAAGCTACAAATACATCACAGAAAATTACTTTATAGAAAAACAGTATTCTGAAATAGATTATAGTGACTTCGATTATAGTTATAACTCTCTTATAACGTCCAAATATTCTGTATCAATTGCTTATACAACACAAGCCCAGTCATAAATATTTATCTGATCTTTTCAGTGGCATTGTAACCAAAACATTACTGTATTTCATATAGGTACTAAGTATTTATCTAAAAATCAATGTCCTTTTTACAAATATTTTAGACATAATTTGAAGACAATTTAAAAAAAGTAAAATATTCCTCCATGGGTGGGCCTATTATTATCATGTTACTTTTTTTTCTTTTTCAGAGTAATACCTGATAACAATTACAAAGTAAATAAAATAAAATTATTAGAACTTTTTTAAATATTTCAAATTAGAGTAATAATTGATTTAAATTAAGTAATAATTTAATTTTTGTATGCATCCTTTATTAATATATATTAAAAGTTTAAGAAAATAATATAATTATGTATAGCAATTAATAGTTTTAAAAAGAAATTACATGTGTGATACATTCAAGTCTGAGGCAAATAAATGGAATATTTTAAACTTTAGCCAATCTCTCCAGAAACAGACAACAATTTAAATTAATAAATCCAAAGAAATTACAGTCAAAGTATTTGTAATATTATTGCACTCAAATGCTGTTAGGAAACAATTTGTACTATGTTATGTATTACTAAAATCATTCAAATGATCTCTCTTTGGAATGTGGAATTCGAAAAAAATTAACTAAAGCATTTTTAAAGAATATAACAATAAATCTTTGACAGGGATAAATGATAAAAGTTAATATTTTCATAATACATTATTCGTTCTATTTATTTATTTTTTTAAGTAAAGCTTACATTTAAATAACTTATTACTTTCTTTAATTTTCTTTAATGAAACTTGGAATTGAATATTCTAGCTACATTAAGCAACCTTTTGAAATTATAGTAAGTTCATCGATTTTTTCTTCCAAATTCTTTGAGATATTCTCCGGACTAAATGATAGATCCTATGCGAATTTTCCCACACGATCGGTGGCTTTCTCCATTATGCCGCTGATTCTTGTGTGAGCGAACACTGCTGGACATTATCTCGATAAACAAATCCCAAATATTTCCTTAAAACGAACAACTTCTATCAGTTTTGTTTCGAGCACATTTATAGCTTTCTTCTTGCATATTTTATGAAAGAATATGCTTAATTAAGATAATTTTGAAAGCATAGAACTGGATGGTGACAAAATACAACAAAGCACACTTTTCAAAAATCCCGCGTTACTGTGGCGTGGATGACAGAGAAAAAGTCTGGGTGAAGATGAACTACCCTCGTGATGTCACAGAGGAATTTTTATGATGGGTAGGAGGCCTGTTCTTCATAGATGGTGTTGATTGTGCCTACCTTATTTATTTTAGCTGTATTTGATTTACTATGAAACTGCTGAGCATGTCATGCACAATATCCAAGGGCTGTTACAGAACATGTCACAAGGCCATTAACCACTTTTTTTTTTTTTTTTTTAAGGAAAATCTTCTAAGGATAAATTGGTAAGTGAATCCACACTGTATGGTAACTTTAGACTAGGTTACCTGTCCTAGGTTATGTGAAATTGTGTTGATAGTACATCAATTTTCTATGGTTCAAATTTTACCAGTCTGGTTGTTCAACTGTAAGTGTCCATGTGTTCTATCTTTTCAATTATGTATTTGTATATTCAAAATTTGTTTATTGGAGGCTTTGAATTTTATAATAAGTAACCCTGCTAGGCCTTACAAAACTGAAAAGAGAAAAAAGGATCTGGCAGAGTGAAAAGTAAGAAAATTTGAAATTCACAATTGGAAAACTTTCATGAATAGAATAACAAAAATATCATTTCTTTGGAAAGCAATATTATGTTATTTACTTCCAAAATAAATAAATAAACATGGTTTTATTTCACATTGTTTTGCTAACTTTATTTATGGCCAAGTACATAGTACTTTATCCCTCTGCACGGTAAAAAAATTTCACATCTAGGGCATGGTTCTCCCTTTTCTTTTCTTTTTAGTCCTAAATAATAAAAAAACAGACCATTGTATTCTTCAGTGTAGACAGCCATTCCTTTGCGGCTGACTGTTAAACCTAATCACATACCAATATACGCTTTCTCTTAACTAATTATTCCGTCCTCCTCTTAATTTATTTTGCAAATCCATATCAACTAACAGCAGCCAACACTTGCAATGATCAGTATGGTGATTGTTTGGCTGATGTTCGGCGAAAAACAATAATTGCATAAATTTATAATATTTTTTGTATTATATAATCCCTTTGTTTAAACATATCTCAGATCACAAAATTCATGCTTTTTGTTTAATTACAGAAAGCTGTTTTTCATCCCTACCCCAATATATTCTGCAGACGAATTTAAAGATAAACTCTTGACTTAATAAAGTTGTGAACTAATTTTTAACTCTTTATCTCTAAAATATAGTTTTATCCTAAATTAAAAAAAAAAAAAAAAAAAAAAAATTGAGTAATCAAAATTCTCTTTCAGTAAGAGAAACTTTGCCTTAAAAATAATTTTTATAAATTGTACTTTTATATCATTTTATTTTTTTGCATTGAAATAGTAAATTGTAAAGTGATTTTAGCTCATAGTTGTAAATAGTAATTAAATAGCTTGGGAATCTAAATTTTGCATGGCTTTAAAAAAAAAAAAAAAAAAGCTTTATCTTGCAATTTCTTAACTTTATACTGATTGTGTTTTGCAGCAAGGCTTGAAATAAGTTGCAGCCCAACCCCAGAAAATAATACCAGTTTAGTCCAAATGGCTGCAAATGATCAATGTTTCTTGCATCAAGTTTAGCTGCAAGTATTTCGGATTTCAATGCATTAATGCAGTACTTCTATCCCAAATTTATTTTAAAGTTTTGCTTACCAAAGCAATTAATCGATTTTTTTTTTTTTTTTTTTTGCTCATTGTATTTTTCATTAAATTATCCTAAAGTTAAGCAAAAAAAAAAAAAAAAACTGCTACTGCAATTTACTATAGACTGTATAAATTATAAAAATTTACGTTTTTGAAATGAAATGAATAACTTTTGCTGCTAGCTTATAAAAGCTAACAGAATTATTTGTTGACAACTTTAAAATCTTATTTGGACACCAGATATGCAGTATTATAAATTTAAACAATCAACTTGTACATAAGGAACAACATATATGTTTTTTAAAATAAATTATAGCTTTCAAAATTTTATTTTCATTGATTTGAAAATTTGATTGTCTTATTTATTTGTATGTAATATTTCAGGTGGAACAATCGTCACAAGTCTACATTCTATAGCATTTTGCATAATTTATCTTGCCTTCACATTGTTCTTAATTTGAGCATGACCATTTTCATATTAAGTATTTCATGCTATAATTATCCTGGTGGAGATGCTATGGCAAAATTACATGAAATTGAAGCAGGTGAACAAGGTAAATTAAAAGTTTTACATATATTGTTTTAAGTAACACACACTTGCTTTTTAATTGTATGTTTTTTTTAGCTAAGCTATTCATCTGTATTGTTACAGATGTCTCAGTACATATAGATGTGTTTTGTGCTCAGACTGGAGTATCTAGATTTACAGAATTAAATTCCAATTGGTGGTATGTATACATAATTAGATTCTATTGTAAAGTTAGCTTTTAACCTGTGTAGATGGGATGGTTGCATGCTGTATTATAGCAAAATGAAATATTTTTAACAAAGAAAAATTTCAACAGCACGATACAGCCCCTCCCTACTTCCCTTCACCTGAAATGTTTTGCTAGCTGTTTTCCTAACTGATTATGCATCACCTTTAAATAAAACATTTTAAGCATTATTATTATAATTCTTAAATTGATAAAAAGCTACATTTATAAATTCTGTCTTTTTAAATTATTATTTTCAAATTTAAACAAACATGCAAACTTACGCTAAAGAATTATAAGGGGGAGAGCAAGCTAATTGTACTCACAATTCTTTGTTAAGAAATAAATATGTTGAATTGAAAAAAAAAAAAAATGTTTCTTTTGCTCCTGTTATATCTGCTTTCTCCAACCAGAAATGGGAGACCACCAGAAGACTTTCCAGTAGTAAAAACTTTCCTATGGACTTGCAAGCAACGACAGTTTGGGTCCCGTACAAAAATCCAGATAGCAACTGTTTATATTTATTCCCAGATAATCTTTTTTAATAAGTTCCATGGTATCTTCAAAGTTTATCACAACATTTTAAATTTTTTAAAGAACTGGAGAAGAGAAAGTATTTAATGCAAAAATGAAACAAGGGGGGTTGCTGTTTTAAAAAAGCATTTGAAGAAAGCAAGGGCGGATCCCCCCCCCCTTATTAATGTAAAAGATCCGATTTTACTTCCATAAAATGGATGTATATGTCAATCTTCTAACACCCCCCCCCCTCACACACACTGGAAGAAAGAAGGAAAGGAAAAAAAAAAAAAAAAAAAAACTCACATTCTGAAGAGTTTTAAAAGATTTATTGACTAAAGACTGAAAGACTCTACTTATCTTTTCTTACTCTAAGATCATTACACTGTATTAGAATTAAATTGGTCTCAATAGTAAATACATGTATGATATAACCTCATAATTTAAGTTTTCAAATAGGTTTACAAATAACTTAAACACATCAAGCTATTCAAAAAAGAGAAAGAGGAAATATAGATTAATGAGTATACTATGTATTTTTGCATTTTGCTTAGTCTAAACCCTGAATCACGTTAAGATCATTTCATATAAAATCAACAAATTTTAAGAAATCATTGTGATTCACCATTTTTTATTTTCATGAGATTTTGTAGGTAAAATGTAAATATCTTATGTATCACAAGTTTTTTTTTTTTTTTTTTTTTTCTTAAAAAATTTTTTGTTCTTGAGATATAGCCATTTGTTTAGTCCATGGATGCAGTGGCGGCTCGTGGTTGATTGAAAAGGAGGTTCACAAAACATATTTCGAAAATTAAATATGCAGACACGACGCACCTTATAAATTAAAATATATTTGCGTTTCCAGCAGTTAAAGGAAAACAATGCACGCAACTGAAAGAAAAAAAGGCATCTTGGGTCTAACATTTCATCACCAAGATAAGTTTTAGCAAAGGTGCTGTCTTGACTCATTTTATTCCAATAGTTTTTCAAAGGATAATATTGAAAAATGCCATCGCTTTAGCTCCGAAACACGTATCTTAATTATTTACACTAGTTTATAAAAAAATAATGTAATGAAAAATTGTAGAAATAAAAAAAAAATACTAAGAAAATGAAATAAAAATTAATTAACTAACCAAACGTAACAAACCAAGGCAAAATCCGGAAGCGATACCGCAAAAAAGTAGCCATGGGTGCACAGTGAATTTGTGCGAACGGACAGATTTCATGAGTGCCATGCTTCCTCCCAGCTGTCTGGGCTTCTTATCCCAGAGAGCGGTTCAGAGGGAAAAATTGATTAGACTGTATTGTAGTAATCTAAACTACAGTGCGTTAGCTATAATAAACGTATTTAATAATAGTGGGAGGAGGGGGGAGAGAGTAAAACTCACGTTTTAAATTCACGTAAATCTAGAAGTGTGCTTAATATTTGCTTTAAATTTAATTTGTTAATGTGTTCATTCTTCAGTTTTTCCTTTGGGGGTTCACGTGCTCGTGTGCTCAAATGGAGGAGCCGCCACTGCATGGATGTGTAAAAATCACTGTTTTCGACTCATTTTCTAAAAGCTGTATAGTTTTTATTTGAATTAGCAGGAAGATAAGATAGGGCTTATTGGAAAGCTTAAAGAATGGGCTTTTAAATGTGCATAATAAAATAGATTTATGTTAAGCCTAAATACAGTTTTTTTGGACATCAAGTAGTCGTTCACAAACTAACAATTTTTGTCATTTTAGGCCTTAAAAAGCAATGAAGGCCTTTCAGTAACAATCAATTTTTTTTTCCTGTTACACTTACATATCAATACTGTATGGAGAAAAAAAATTAGCTGTTACGGATGGTCCTTTATCCTGAAAAAAATTGCTTAAACTTTCAAAAAATTGAGAAATTTGCTTTTTCACCCCCATAAAAAGTCTTGTGGAACAGGTGATAAAAATCTTAAAATGGCATGGTATAAAGTCTTACACTGTACTTTAAAACAAAAACTGTCTTGTTATTCCAAAAGACAGAGGAGATACACACTTTTGAAGCAATACAAAAAGCACTCCTTGCTATTGAGAATAGGTTAACTTTTCGTCTTCCAAAAAAGTCCTGTGGGACAAGTGATAAAAATCTCAAAATGACATGGTAAGAAGCTCTTATAGTGTACTTTAAAGCAAAAAAAATTGTCTTGTTGTTCCAAAAGACAGAGGAGATACACACTTTTCTCCTATAATTCCCCTTTCATTGTGTTTCTGTGGTCGGGCAAATAATGAGATTTCCATCATGGCAGTGCGTGGCAGCTCTCCAGTTTAGGAATGATTCTGTTTTATCGCGAGAGTGGGTGTATGTCTATTGTCTTAATTGCTTTTGTAGTGCTGCTTCAAAAGTGTGTATCTCCTCTGTCTTTTGGAATAACAAGACAATTTTTCTTTTGTTTTAAAGTACAGCATAAGAGCTTCTTACCATGTCATTTTGAGATTTTTATACCTTCTTCATGACTTGTTTGGGGGGTTGAAAAATTAACCTATTCTCAATTCAAGAACTGCTTTTTGTATTACTTCAAAAGTATGTACCTCCCTGTCTTTTGAAATAACATCAGGGTTTGCACGATTCCCACAATGCCACACTAAATCCCACTAAAAAAAAAAACGACACTCGGGGCCTTTTCCCTAATGCTGAATTCTTCGATTTTGATGAAGCAGCTAAAATATTTAATTGGGTAAAGAATCAAAGATAACATTCAGTTGTATTGTTATCAAATTCATTTGCATATTATATTGCTAATTTTGATACTTATAATCTCAGTTGCTCTGTATTTTTGTAATAATAATAATTTTGCTTGTAAAATGTGAAAAAAGAAATAAAAAGAAATTTTTGAAAATAAACAAAATTCTCACTCAGATTCTTAAAAATCCCACTTAATTTTGAAGTGGGTGAATCTCACCCAATTTTTTTTCCAAGTGTGAACCCTGCAAGACAATTTCTCTTTTGTTTTAAAGTACTGTATAAGAGCTTCATACCATGTCATTTTAAGATTTTTATCACCTGTTCCACATGACTTTTTTGGGGGTGGAAAAGCACATTTCTCAATTTTTTTGGAAGTTTATGCAATTTTTCAGAATAAAGGACCACACCAGTAACAACTCAATTTTTTTCTGCATATAGTATTGATATGTAAGTGTAACAGGAAAAAAAAAATCTTTATTACTGAAAGGCCTTCGTTGTTAAGGCCTAAAATGACAAAAATCATTAGTTTGTGAACGACTACTTGATGTACAAAAAACTGTATTTAGAGTTAAAATAAATCTATTTTATTGCTTTATTGCGTGCATTCAAAAGTCCATTCTTTAAGCTTTCCAGGAAGCCCTATCATATCTTCCTGCTGATTCAAATAAAAACTATAGCTTTTATTACTACAGCTTTTAGGCTTTACAGCCAAAAGGCTTATTAGTACAGCTTATTACTACAGCTTTTAGGAAATGAGTAAAATGGTAATTTTTACACATCTGCAGGCCAAAACAAATTGTTATATCTCAAGAACAAAAATTTTTTAAGAAATTAAAAAAACTGTTTGTGATACATAAGATTTGTACATATTAGCTGCAAAATCTTGTGAATATCAAAAACGGTGCAGGACAAACCATTTGTTGATTTAACATGGAATGACACCTTGATCTTTTAACTCCTAGAAGTACATTACTGCCCTTAGATGACACTAGTCATATGCAAGAATGCTGTTCTACTGCAAAATCTCAGTATAAAAAACTTAAATGGATTGAAGATCAAATTTGTAACTCTAAAAAATTGGTTAAAGTGAAATTTCATTATTACTGAATTAGCAAAGCTTGAGATTAGCTATTAACAAAATATTGTTTATGATGTAAATGAACTAAAAAAAAATTAGCATGTAAACAAATGTATTTCACTTTGTACTGTTTTCAGTAGACTGTTCATTTTACCCCACCTAACCCTATTTAATATCAAGACTATAACAAATTGCAGATATACCAGGGAGAAGTAGGAGTATCCAAGTTGAAAATTAGAGGAGTATTGAAAATTATGGCCATTTTCATTTTATTAGTGTTGGTTTGTGGAGTTACTGGGCACTAGCTACTATGGAAGCAAATTGATTGACAAAGTTAAGCTAAGTACTTTCCAAATTCGATGATCTGACCAAACTGTTAATCCAGTGTGTAGACATCATTTCAGGGTAGAATTCGAAGCTAATAGAATATATGATAATTTTTATTGGTTAAAAATAATTTTTTTAATATCAGTGATTGCAATATTTCTGACAATGCTATAGCTATTTATATTGTTCCTGAAAGTTGTAATTCATTTTAGTTTATGAAGACTAAATATAACTATATTAAATTGTTCTGTATCTTTTTAGGTATGACAAAACAGAAGGTTTACCTCCTAAAAGTCCAGAAATTATGAAGTTTTCCCATTTGCTTTTAGAGTGGCCTGATAATACAGCTCTATCACAACTGCCTTACTATAATACTCATACAGTTTTAAATGTAACTTCTGGTTATTCACATTTGAGTATGGATTTTGAATCATTTCCACCTATCCAAGTGTTTCATAGACCTCGTGTATTAATATTAAAGCGAACAATCCCTTACCCTTCACTGATATTAAATTCTACAATTAAATCATTGAAGTTTAAATAAATGTTAGTTACACAGGATGTTTTAAAACTCATGGGCATAAATTTAAGGGGTGGTAGAGGGAACCAAGACAGTTTAGAATCACAAAGCAATATGGAGTCAGAAATGCCGTCCTCATGTACCATTTAATAATCATTTTGGAATAATAGTTAATTTTCTGACCATAGTTTGTCAAAAACTATTGGATCATTCACAGAAAGCACTTGACTAAAATGGATTATTAACAGGTAAATGAAAACAATGTTTCCTACCCCACTTTGCTATGTGATTCTGAAATGTCTATCTTTCTACCACCCTGTAAATTTTTGACCATGACTTTTGGAAGACCCTGTATTTATAAGTCTATTTTGATAAAAAATATTTTTATGAACTCTTTTTGTGATAAAATTGTATGAATTTCTGTTCCTATTAAAAAAAGCTTCTGTATAAGAGTGAAATTATTCCTGGTGTGCAATATGTACAATATATGTCATCCACCTAGACATCAGAGTAAGAAATATGGAGATGTAGTGCAGTAAGCTAAAATTAATAAAGAATTTTGTAAATAATGAATATGTAAGGAAATGTTTCAAAAACACTGACCTATTCTTTTATTTCTTGAATATTAATCACTTCTAATAAAATCATAAACAAAAAATGCTTTAAAAAACTGTTTAAAAGATAAAATGATTTGTAAAGTAACACACATAAAAAGTACTTTTAAAACTGTTCACATGTTTCTCTCTATTCTAAAAAAAAGTAAAGGCCGCTGTCGCTGGCACTATCAATAGCTTGTTGGCCTATCTCCTCCTAAACCGCGGGGATTTGAGTTTCGACTAAGGTGCCCACTGATTCGAAAAATTCCGAGGAACCTGCTAAGCTGACTTAAATTTCGAAAATCAAATTATTTTAGAAGATATTAATAAAAAACTGAAAAAATAAACATAATGGTTGCCCGATTTGGCATAAAATCATTCATTCCTTTGCAACAAAGCGTTTCCTAGTATCTAGAATCGCGTGAAATTTACAAACGTGAGTTAGTTTTTATTTTGGCGTCAAATGGGCGTAATTCTATCTTTCTTCTATATTAATAAAACAATGTGTAAACTGTTAGTTAGTTTGTTTGAATATGTCTCGCGTAGCTCGCACACGGGTGATCGTAGACCTACCAAATTTTGTACGGAAATTTTCCATGACAGTTCCCGACACACCTCGAAGCGATTTTTTCAAAATTCGAATTATTTTAGGAGATATCGATAAAAAACGTATCGCAAAAGGTTAATTTTTGCTTTCCGCCATTTCGTAATTGTAACCCCACAGTGGAGAAAGTGCCGTTTAAGCTTATCTAGGTTGCCACATTCGGCAAGTTTATTAAATGATTCAGACTCTTTAAGTAAAAATAAAAGAATAACGATTTTTTTTTTCTTTTTTGTCTAGATTATTTGTAAGGCTGTTTTTAAATTAAAATATCGTGTGCATGGGAAATCAGAGCAGGAATGAAATGTTTTATACTCAAAAGAAACATATTATTTAGAAATTTTCTGAGACTAAAATGTGCGACTTTTTAATTTGGCGAAAAATTAAACGGTTTTGTGCGATTTTGAGGAGATTATTCTAATGCTTGGCACAATTTATCGTCTGCTGAATACACCTGAGAATAAGGTTTTGAAATTTTCATTCAGTTGGAATTGTGCTTTTTTCTGTGCAGCTTTTCTCCATCTATTAATTACTATGTCATTTTATCTCTCACCCCCTTTATTGAAAATTGTATAAAAAATGTGTCCCAAAAATGCGACATAAAAGTATGCCACATAATCCTAACTAATATTATAAATGTGAAAGTGAGTTTGTTTGTTTATGATGCTTTCACGCCTAAATCGCAGAATAAATTATGATGAATTTAGGTTTTAGATATAGATGGGACCCTGGAGAAGGTTATAGGCTACTTAGAATTTTATATTTTTAATTACTTCTTTAATTATTAATTAAAAACCGTTTTTACGTTGCCATGCTTGGCGAGTTTCGCCCGTATCAAGTGATTCATGTTTTGAGCTAACAAGAATGCTATTACTTCAATAAAGAAGCACGTGCATCTGCAAAACATTAAATAATACGGAAATTATACCAAATCTATCTATCTCTAATAATAAAAATGAATGGTTCTCCAGACAAATCTACAGAAAGCAGAGCTTTGAAAATTTAAGCATGACTGGGCCCATGACTTCAGTAAAGTGTACCTGTGGCTCAGAATTTTAAAATTTAAGTACTTTTCTAACTATTAATTAAAAACCGTTTTATCGCCTGCACAAAATGATTTATGCTTTTGAAATAAAGCAAAAATTCTATTAGCAAAAATCACACACATTTGGAAAACATAAATTGGTATGGAAATTATGTTGATTTTACGCCAAATTAAAAAGCATTAGTAAAGAAAAGTGTACTTACGTATTATGCCGGCGGTCCGCCAAGACGAGCGATTTTTTGCCGCGATAAATGCCGGGCACATGAAATTATTAATGGTTTTGAATACGTTTGGCAACTCATTTGACGAAAAAACAGTTTGGCAGGAATGACCGCCGGGATAATACATAAGTACCAAGAAAAGTCCAGATGTGTTTCTTAAAGTTCATAAATTTCCAAATCCTACCAATAATATAAATGTGTACGTTTATGTGTTTGGATGTTTTTGACTGAATCACACAAAAATGGTTGGAAATATTTATAATGAAGATAGCTTATGCCCTGGATTAACATACAGGCAACCTTTCAAGCATATAGCATAAATAATTCTTTTACAAAGACACTCAAAATAATTCTAATGCATGGCGCTCTATAGAAATTTTGTAGCTACTAATCCGATTTTAAAACTTTTTTCACTGATTGAAAGTTACATTATTCCTGAGTATTATTGTTTGTTTTTTTGTGGATTAAGACCGATTGACTGCACTAGGGTCCTAGGCCTATATGTGGAATTTTCTAAGGGATCCTAGCGCCGTATTTTCACGAGGTTTTGGAAAAAAACACGGAAAACTGCGAGCGGCTAGGTCGACAGGCGCGACCGGGGTTTGAACCTGGCATCTCCCGCATTCCAGTTTTGAGAGCAGAACCTCTTAGACACTGGTGGGACCCTGAGTGTTATAGGCTAACTTTTATGCATATATCACAAATAGTTTTTTTACAGGGATACTCATAAGAATTACATTACACTGTATGTGTATCTCTGTAAGTACTGAAGCGATTCCAAAACTTTTTTCACTGATAGTAAGCTACACTATTCTTGAGTATTATAGGCCAAAATTCATGCATGTAGCTCATAGCATGATAGTTCCTTTACAGGAACACTCAAAATAATCCTAATGCATTACGCTCTCTGGGTATCTCTTTAACTACAGAACCGATTCTAAAACTTTTTCGCTAATAGAAAGCTGCACTATTCCGGATTAACATAGGCTAAAATTCATACATATAACATAAATATTTCTTTTACAAGAACACTCAAAACAGTTCGCAAATACTGTCGCAACTGTCTCTATTCACCAAATGCCTGAAAAAATCTAAATTTAGTAATTCTGCATACTCTCTTATTTTAAATGAAGTATACTACCATGCATTATACTTCATTTAAAATAAGTAAAAAGGCAAATAATATTTAAATGCAGTTTCTTTAGTCGCAAACATATTTGTTATTCACATATGCTTCGTCGTTTCTCTCAGGACCTAATTCTAAAGCCGACGCGGACGAAGTCGCGGGTAGCCGCTAGTTTTACATATATTTAAATACTATTAGTTCACAACAGCTTTAATCTATTGTTACAATATTTCGAAAGCTACAGAATATGCTTCGCATGTATTTTTTACATATATTTAAATACTATTTGTTCACAACAGCTTTAATCTATTGTTACAATATTTCGTAAGCTGTAGAATAGGCATCACCTGTTTTTTTCTATAAATAGGTTACAATAATATGAAATAATTAACTCAAAATGTGTTACACAAAGTTGTCAATTTTCAAATAGTAAGTTCGCTTAGACAACAGGAGTTTAGAATTAGCGATTATTTGTTTTTCCAAAACAGAATAACTAATATCTTGAAAATGAAAAATAATTAAAATGCAGATTATTTTAAAGCTGGTTCGGTCCAGCTGGATTATTTGCTACCAGTAGAAATATTTGGCGGCGTTAGCTATGCCATTATAGCAGTTATAGTACACTTTGGATATTCGCTAGCGCGACGAGATGGTATAATTCGTGGTGCTAAGTATGCTAATTTGCAAACGATTATATAAATGAAAATATCGATAACGGTTTTCTGGTAACCTTAAATGAAGAGTAATTATAGGTTGTGAGCATGTGTAAATTGCCAAATAGTGAAAAGTCGCCATTGGTGGCAAGCTATCCTATCTGTTCCGTAGCTTTTATTAACTTTACATGTACGCAAGTCACCAAATACTGAAAAATCGCCATGGGTGGCAAATTCGCAAGGTGTCCAATAGGTTTTAAATTATTAAAACTACAGCTGAAACAGATGTTCTGATTTTATTATGCTTTAGCTCCTAATTAATATAACTTTTGAATGGCAACACTAAATATCTTTGTCAGGGTTCGCACGGTCATTAAAAACTCATTAATTTTGATCAGTCATCAAAATAGGGCCCTTACAGTCATTAATTTTAACTTTACAGTCATACATTTTAAAAATTATTGTACGAAATTTTGTAAAAATCACCAAAACTGGAAAAGTTGCCAAATGTGGCAGGCTACTCTAAAAACCTGTCATGGGAAGCTTTTCACTTGCTGAGGAAAGAGCCAGAAGCTACTAGAAAACACATGTCACCCTTCCTCCGTAGGCGGGGCTACGCAAGGTGTGTCTGCTCCTTTCGCTGATGCCTCTCCCCCCCCCTTCTCCCCTCCTTCCGCTTTCAATGAGTACTGTTCCAGCTACCAGACTGTCTTTGTTCGGCTTTATATAAGGGTTATCAGAAAGAGTAGATATTTTTATTTCTCGCCAAATATTTCTCAACAGAATTACATTGCATCAGGAGTGTAGTTTGTATTGTAGTATCCTCAGTCGGAACGAGCGAGCACGTGCTTTTCTGCTTGCGGCTAGCCCGTGAGCATTGGCGGATTATTGAAAGTTTGTTGGGGGGGGGGGGGGTAGTTAGAAGATTGGCATATACATGCATTTTATCGAAGTAAAATATGATCTTTTACATTAATTTCTCTGCCCCCTCCCCCTCTTTCATCCACCCTTGCCCGTGAGGTACTCCTCCGAAGAATAAACAGAGCAAAAGCATTGCGCATTCAGTTCTGCGCATCTTACTCCTCTCCCATGCAGAGGAGGAATGTGCAAGCCGCGTCATTTTTCTTATGTTTATTTTTTATTTACTTTCGCTTTCGGGTGCAGAGGGAGGCTTTTCTTAATAAGTTCGTTTTTTAAACCAGTTTTTAACCATTAATTAGTAATTAAAAAATGCACATTTTTATTTGTGATAGACGTTAAACCAATAACATATGCCGGCTTCTAAATACAAAAAAAGTTAATTATAAAAGCAAAACAAGTACGCTGCTTGAAGAAAATGTTTAGATTTTTTTAGAGGAAACTCATTAGAGCAGTGGTCCAACCTTTTTAACGTTGTACCCCCCCTCCCCCTCACATTTTTCAGCATACATTCAGTTTTTTAATCTTTAACAATGAACATTTAGTTGAATTTTCTACAAAATAATTTTATCAGTAAAGTTTGGATGAACATTTAAAGCAAAAATCGGTATATTTTTGAGTAAAAATGAGAATAAATAAGATTAAAAAAAAAACATGCATCACTACTTGCTCTTTGGTTTTTCTCGTGCCCCCCCCCTCTAGTGCCCCACAGGTTGAGAAATGCTGCATTAGAGCATTGTGGTATGAAACACATACCACTTATTCAAACTTTTTTTCTAAGCTATTACATGCTTGTATAATTTTACTACCAATTGCTATTCACCCACTTTATAAATGTATTTGTAATTAGTAAAATAAAAATAAGAGTATTTTCATTTTCAATGGCATTAGTTGCTTTGTAAATGTAAATAATTTTACGTTGTGGATAAAACAACGTTCTGTGCATCGAAAAGCTAGTAAGATCTTAATCGATTTAAAAATACTAAGCTTTGAACTTTTTGCACATTTAAGTTTAGAGAATTTTTAACTGCTATAATATTCGAATTATTATTTCTCTGTTAATACGTCTAAATCTTTAGTCAGTTCTGTACAATTGCAATCAAATACTACTCATTCAAATCTTCAATTATATAAATCTTCTCTTCAAGTTAACCTCATGTGCACATGAATAATATGTTACATTTTAAATATTGATTTACAAATTAATAATTATCATTTGTGTTCCATAGTATTTTTTTGTATAGAAATTAAAAATTTGTTTTGAACTCTAGAGTTGCATTTCAAAATTTTGATTCCAAGACTATGCATCTGGATAGTTTTCATTATCAATATTTGTCAGAACAACATAAAAATGCGTGGAAGATCATACAAATCGTAATGTTGTTTTCCCATGGGCAAGTCTCGGTAGAGAGAGGATTCTCCATCAATAAATGTATGGAGGTAGAAAATTTAAATGAAATTTCATATGTATCAAAAAGGCTTGTGTACGATTTTGTTAAAATATTTAATAACATTCATTCAAGACCTATCAATGATGAAATGAGGAAGGCAACGTTATCGCCTAGGATGAAATACGAACAATACTTAGATGATCAGGAAAAAGAAGCACAATCTTCTGCATTAGTAAATAAAAGGAAACTAATTCATGATGATTTAGAATTTGAAAAAAAAAAAAAGAAAAGTTTCTTAGAGCAGGAAATAGCTGATTTGGACAGATCTGCTGACGAACTTGCCAAAAAGGCTGAGAAGTCCAGTGACATAGCTCTCTTTGTAAAATCAAATAAATACAGAAAGCTTGCTAAAGAGAAAAGCAGATAGCTTGTCTCTTTGCAAAAGCAAATTGATGAGAAAAAAACACAAATGCTAAATCTATAATAGAAAAGCTTGTCTACATAAATGTTGTTATTTCCTTATCATTTGTGTTCATGTCATTTATTTATTTTATCTCTTCTTTCTTTTTTTATGTTCTAACATTAAAAATTATAGCATATTTTTATGAAATAACCTCATGATTTTGCAACTTACGTTGAGAAGTAAGTAGTTATTCAGAATTCATGGGGGTCATTAAAAGGTCATTAATTTCTATTTCCTACAAGCTGTGTGAACCCTGATTGTGTTTCTGAGGAGTGCAAATAATTTTTCCAGTGATTATAAGCAGAGTCCGCACTCCAGGTGGAGTATAGCTCAGGACCCGTACAACACAGATTCCCATAACAAAATACCTTCCGTGTTATGAGGGGGAGGGTGTCTACTGTAGTGTGAAGTTTAAATTTTTATGTACCAATGAACACGCAAGAACCAAGCAATGTGTAGCTCAGTAACATTCTATCTGATACAATCTTCGGGTTTTGGAAGGAAGGAGAAAAAGTTTTGGCAAATAAGAATGGAAAAACAGACTGACATACCAAACCATAGGGCGGAGAAAAAGGGCTGCCAGACGTTAAAGGGTTGCCGGGTGCCGCGCCCTGTTTAATCGGTCGAGAATTCACACTGTGGAATGTGAAATGGGATAAATATAGGTCAATCATTGCTCAAGAATAGAAAAAAAAGGGGGGGGGGTAGAAATAGTGTAATACTGCATTTCTTCATTCTCGGGAGTGAACAACAAAGCATGGGAGCGATTTTATTGGGATTTAATGTCTTTTTAAAGAGCGGTCATAGGGGTACACTACAGAGAAATGCTATCGGCATAGGCAGGGCCGTAGCGAGCAAAAAATGATAGAAGACTGAAAATTTATAACTTAATTAAATTTTTTAAACTTAATTAATGTATGGGCACATCTTACAGACTGGGAATTTTCTGTTTGGAGACCATATAAAAATGTACATTTGTATTTATTTAGATTTAATCTTCCAAAAATTATAATCATTACTGTAAAATTCTGTACCCCCCCTTTTTTTAACATAAATTTATGATTTACTGTAAAATATTTAAGGAATAAAACCCCATGTCAGTGTTTTTGGGATATTCTGTGTACACTGACAAGTAATTTTTCTTTAATGGTACAAGTTGAAATTAATTTTTAAAAATATAATGTTAGCTAATTTCTCCTATCTATAATTATCTGCAACTTATTTTTGATTTCCCTTCAATTGTTGAAATTTAACTAAATTTAAAAATTGCATTTTTCACATCTTTAGTATTAGAGTATTTCCAGTCAAAACTGACAGACATTGTAATATCTAAAAATTACTAAAGTTTGAATTTGGGGTGTAAATAAAAGTGTTTAGTACCTGCAATTTAAAATCAAAACTACCATGGCCTACGTTTATTATAAAATCTATTTTTTAATCACTTAAAAGATTTAAAGCTTTATATTTTTAATTTTAATCAATTTAAAAAAAAAATATTGTTCCAGGTTATGACTATCCCGGATGTTCGGTGAACAGGAATTATTCAGTTTTGGCCAACTTTTTTTAAGGGAACTAACTATACCCATTTTATTTTTAATTTTTTAAAAATTAATCAATTCTATTTCGTGATTGATTTCTTGCTCAAAAATGAAATAGAAAATTGGAAGAAGTTCACAAAATAAGAAAAAATTCACAAAATTAGGTAAAATTTCACAAAAATAGGACCCTGGGAAAGAAACCTGGACTGACCCCTGCTAGAGGTCAAGTCGCCCGGGACAAACCTTTGTTTTGGCGCTCTCTTCTTTCCATTTCAGTTTTGGCGTAACAGCACTATGCCTGGGCAAGTGTCCCGTTTCCCTTCCACTAGTTGCAGACTAGCATATATACAGAGAGAAAAGTTGCAGTGATGCTGAATACGATAAAATTTGAATCTAAAATGGAATGTTTTCTGTCATTTTCGGGTTTGAAAATTGGCGTAATTATTAAAAATTTGTTGGCAAAATCAGATTCCCGTTATTTTACGATTACAAAATTTATTTTTTTTTGTTGAAATAAAGCATAATGGCCGCCTCACACAATTTTTGTGAAAGTGTAGATTTCATTGAATGAAAAAATTTGGTTTCAAAATTTGTTTAATCATTTGCTTAAAAAATTGCTATTAAGAAAACACATTTTCGGACATAACAGTATGTTTATAAAAGCTACCCTTATGTGTTTGTAGACAATAATTACATAAGTTGCCCTTTTTGTGTGATATGATATGCCCTTTTCCCAAACACTGCCCTTTTTCATTTCTAGAGTGATCCCTGGACATCTCTGTAACTACTGAATTGTTTCTGATATATATATATGTACACACATATATGCGTGTGTTATATATGTCTACGTGTGTATATATGAAAGCCCCCCTTGGAAAATTTGGAGCCCCCTCTATAAAAACGGAATAGCTACGGCCCTGGATTTGTTGTTAATTATAGTTGATCTGGAAGAAATTTTGCATTTGGGAGTATAAGGTAAGTTCTTTTAAAGTAGCACTTGAAAGAAATAATAAATGTATAGAATGGAGGTTTCGTTTAATTGTTTACGATTCCTTTGATGGTGAACAATTCTTTTGTAGTAAGTTTTATTTTTCAAACATATTCATATTTTAGAAGCCAAGATATGGTAATTTTTAGTTATTATTATTTTTTTTATGTTCAAACTATAATAATTTAAGACAGGGACATAGCCAGAAATTTTTTATGGGGGGGGGGGGGTTACGACTACTGCAACTCACATATATGCATACATGTGTGTGATGAGGGAGTGAAGAATATACATTTTGTATGGCAAAAAATTCCTCATGGGGGGGGATGACCCCCCCTCCTTGGCTACGCCCCTGATTTAAGGCTATATTGATATTATGTGCAGAATTCAGGGATGTGCCAGCTATAATTAAATCGAGCAACTTGTGGAGCAAGGAAAAAAAAAAAAAAAAACGTTTTTGGAGGGAAAGGGAAAAGTCATTAAAGAATGCCAATCTAAAAAATGAAAATTAAGGAGGTTCTTAAAAACTCTTAGCTTATAACAAAAACCAGTTTTTTTTTTTGGGGGGGGGAGGAGAGTCAGAAGCTTATGAAATAAATAAAAAAATTCAATCATTTTATACATTGCTACACAAAATATCTATTTTAAATCAAAAATACAATATTTACTAAACTATATTAACTACCATCAGCAGCTTATAAAACATTTAGTAACAAAAAATTTCCAATTTATATAAAATTAAATTTAAAATAGTGGTCAATTTTTACTCTTAAGGCATTGGAGGTTTAAACAAAGGGATGCCAAAGAAAAAATATTCATTTTTAAGATTAATAGAGAAAGATTTAAATAAGAATGCTTAAAATGTGTGATAATTTTTGTAAAAATTCGGGAAATTTACAAACATTTTCAATGTATATGGAAAAATTAAAAATGGAGCAGTTTTGCTGAATTTGGAGCAAAAATGTCCAAAAATAATCTTTTTGTAGCAGATTGGCCCATCAGGATTGATTTGGCACAATTTGGAACATTCCTTTGATAGGTCATGCTCAGAAGTAGAAGCAGAATTTGAAAGTATAAAACAGAATCAAACTTAAATTTTATTCATGTAGATTACAATGTTAGAATTATGACTTATATTTTTTGTTTAAATAGTACAGAAATTGACTAACAAACGAAAATATAGAAAGCTCAAGTATATTCCAAGAAAAATTGTCTTTTTGACATTGAAAAATTTCTGGAAAAACATAGTCGAAAATTTTCCTCCCTACATCACCAACACGAACAGCGACTAAGGAACAAGAGGTGGAAAGGCGGGAAAACAAACCGGTTGGGGAAGGGGTAGGAGGAAGCAGACGACAGACAGGGAGGATTTGTATTGCAGCACCATCTTTTTCTGCCGAAAATTGTTGACGGAAATCCCTGGCTGCTGCCATACAACGTTTATCTCCTTCCCCCTATTATCTCCTCCGTTTATCTCCTTCCCCCTGGCTAGCACCATGAAAAAGGGGACCATTTCTGCAAAAAAAGGACTTTTAAGGACCTTGAACAAAAAAAGTGATTTCAAGGGAAAAAAAGGAGCATTTGTGAAGCCTGAAAATACAGCTTGGCAAAACAACGGTGCCGCTGGCATCAAAATTATGCAAAGCAATATGTTCTTAATAGCTAGTGTATTTGATAGAAAAACCAATTCGAGGCTGAAACAGTGTGATGATCTACTCACGTATTTAAACTTTTTGAGGTATTTCTCATATGTTCTGGCAAAATCTGTTTAGTAAATTATCTATCATTTTCCTTGCATCATTTGTGTAATGCTAAGCGAATAAGTAAACATAGCAGGTCTCTTTTTTTTTTTTTTTTTTTTTAAGTGATGTCAGATGTTGCCAGTCTTGTTGATTTTTTGCCAAAATATTGATAAAATTGGTGCAAAAAGTAAGCCCTCAAAACTTAACCCAGCCAATCACCAATATTTAACAAGCAACCCCTAATTCTGGTGCTATCCTATGTGAATATTTAATGTTCCTATCCTATCTCACATTCTAGTTAACAGATTTACATCTAACACAATGCAAAACTTAATTTTAGTAACACTATTAACTTTTTTTTTGTGGTAATGTATGCTTCATGAAAGTTAATGCACCTGCTGCTTGTTTTTAAACTGTGTAATTTTTTTTTTCATTTTTAAAAGGAATTTTTTTAATTTTTAAAAAGAGTCACCAGTTTTTGTTTTGGGTATTTATTTTTTAATTCAATAAAAAGTTATATTAACAATTCCATGATCTAAAATTCTGTAATTTGCATGTGTATTGATTCTGGTGTATGTAGTTTTGAGAGAGTATGCTGTGTTTTGCATTTTATGTTTGACTAAAAATACTTGGAAAGACATTGAAAACTGTCTGCTTTATAATGTTATGTTCTATGAACTTCTGCATCTAAAGAAACAGAACTAAAGCGCAATCATCATCTGCTACGGAGTAATATATAATGAATTTAATCTTCATAAATATTATATAAACTTCTTTCAGAAGACAAAAAATGTGTATTTAACATTTTTTAAACTTTGTTTAGAAGATTCCAGTCTGTTTAGATTGTTAAAAAGGATACTATTTTTACCATAAAGGCTACTATTTTCTAACCTGAAGGCTACTATCAGGCTACTATTTTATACCCTGAAGGCTACTAAAGCGACTATTTCTGTGGCTGTGCTGTGGTGGGCACCCTATATCTGCTACTTCTATGCATCTACGTTACTAAGTCACAAATCACATATATCCTGCAAATGAAAAATCATATACCCCTTCACCAGCTTACAGTTGTACTTTTGATGACCTCGGAAGTGAACCACAAGTAAACTAATCCTTTCCACATGTCTCCTGACCCTACAGAAGTTCATTGAGTTACCCTGCCCTAACTCTCCGCCCTTAGTGTCAAAAACTGCAACCCCTCTTGCAAGCAAAGCTTTCCTCCTGAAGCTGCTTCAGTCAATTTTGATTTTATGCCAGACTAGAGAGTAGCCTTAACTGCTTTTTTTCAGCATCACCTGTCCCTTGTTTCTTCATTAGCTCATTTTCTTGTACACAGAGTTCTAATAACTTCTCATTCAACTCTTCTACTCTTTTCTTTTTTAGAATTGCAATTTCTTCTTCTGTTTTTTGCTATAAAGCAGCTTTTTGCTTTTCATTATTTGTTTGCTCTAAATATAAAGCGTATTCTGAACGTGCTTTTCGAATATAATGTATCATAGTTTTATTGATCAAAACTGATGACGCAGATTCATGTTTTTTTTTTTTTTAAATCTTTGCAAATCCTTAAGATTTGATTCAAATCTCAGAAAGTGAACATCTTTCTTCTGTTATGATACTGTTATTAACTGAGAATCCATGTTCTGGAATTGAATTCTCATGCCAAAGGGTCAAGCACGCCTTTACTAGCTTTGTCAAAGAGGGATTTTTGGGAACCTAGTAAATCCTTTTTCTTGGCAATTTCGGCCCAATATTTGCATAAATCATTATCTTGTGCATAAGCAGCTTTTTCTTCTGAGAAATCATCGCACATATACATAGGACGTGTTCGAGAATTATCAGTTGTGCACCGCTAACACAGGTGCACGACCAGAGCGTTCGAAAAGGAGTGACGTTGGCAAGGACATACCCAGGGGGTCCGGACCCCCTCCGAATTTGAGTTTTTGTAAACAAAATAATAATGATGAAGTTTTTCTGTATAAAATTCTGCCTCTTTCACCGTCTGGACCCCCTCCAAAATTTTTGGACCCACCCCGAAACAGTGGATTAAGCAACTTAGTTGTACAGTTATGTAAACTATGCAACCAGTGGATCGTTTTTGACTAAAAAAAAACCTCAGTGGATTCAGCAACCTAGTTGTACAGCTATGTAAACTATGCAACCAGTGGACCGTTTTTAACTAAAAAAACCTCAGTGGATTCAGCAACCTAGTTGTACAGCTATGTAAACTACACAACCAGTGGACCATTTTTAACTAAAAAAACAACAGTGAATTCAGCAACCTAGTTGTACAGCTAATGTAAACTGGGCAAACACTGGCCCGTTTTCAACTCAAAAAAACATCGGTGGATTAAACAACCTAGTTGTACATCTCTTATAAAGTCAGTATGATTAGAATAGCACGTAAATAGCACTTATGAAAACATAAACACATCAAATATCAATTTAAAACCTTAAACATTGCAAAGATTCGTTAAAAAAAAGAGCACTTACCTTTATATTTTTTTAAATAACCGCTCAGAAAAGTCCCCAACACCCACCGGCTTATAACGTAACACCAGCATGCTTTCTTTTATTTAGCTGTTATATTCACACTATATTTCTAACAAACACGCACAAATTCGTTTCATATATTAACATAACACATTTCATTTCCTTCCATCAATAACAGAAACAATTTCAAATTCCCAAACTTGACGAAACACGTATTCTTTATGGTTGCCAGTCACAAATATCACCGGCAGGTAACTTCACTTTGGCAGTGCATCGCTCACTCTAGCGTCAGATTGTTCGCCAATGATTTGTAAACAAAAACATTGATATGTAAACAAAGCACCGTATACGGAATATAGTCCTAGATATGTTAACTCATCCTTCTTCCTAAAAAATAATTTTCATTCATGTCACACCTATGAATACAAGAACCCAAAGCTATTATGCAAAGAGGCTATGCTCATCGAAATGCTCTTTATCAGTTGTTGCAGTTCTTTATTTTGTATAAACCATACCAATCAATATTTCTCTAGCAGGGATCGCGCTGAAGTCTGATAAAAGTGAGTCACAAAAGCCCATTATCTTGAGAGATATGGGTTTTTGCATATGCAAAACCCATTATGTGCATATTTTTTTGCATCACAGTCAACAAAATTTGGGTAAATGACTCAGAAATCTGAGTAAACGCGAACCCTGCTCTAGTCATTTTAAAGTGTCATGTTGCATTTTATGGATAACCTGTTACATACTAGTTTATCTTACAGATTATTTTTGCATTAAATCTGCAAGTAAGGATGTGATAGTTGTTTTGGATGCTATAAATTTTTTAATATAAGCAATGTGATAAACTTCTTTGGAGTTAAAAATTTTTCTAGTGGCATTTCATTTAATTCTATTGTAAATCCATAGTCATGGATACAAATCAGAATACTTTAGCTAGAGTATGATAATTGGCAAGATAACAGGAAGTGCAAAGCATGCAGTCCATTAATGAGTTAGCTTGATTTTGATGCTAGCAGGCAGAACTCTGTATAGCTGTAAATGCTTGGATATTTTCCACCCATGAAGACTTATTAACTTCGTGTCTTATGCATTCAAATAATAGATTGATAATCATTTCCCATTAGTTATTAAAAAAATGGTACTAAATGTATTATCTTGGTGGTCATTCCCACCAAACCATTTTTTCTTGAATTTGCTGGCTAACTGTTGCCAATCATATTCCACACCATTCTGGGCCTGATTTCCGGGAGGGCATTCAGGGCAAGTGCCTAGCCCCTAAATTGTTCTTTTAGTTTTAAAATTGTAAATTTTGAAAAAAAAATTTCAAAAGAGAGGACTCCAACTCTGCCCCTGAAACCATGAATGTGTCTGGTATTTATCTCGCCAAAAAACCACTCATCTTGGCAGACCGCCGGGATAATACATAAATACAAAAAAAAAAAAAAAAAAAATGTTTCATTAGTTCTTATGTTTAAGACTGACATAATTAATGCATCTCACAAAATGCCAAAGGTTAATAAGTACCCAAGGGTACTTGCACATTATCCTGGCAGTCTACCAAGACAAGCAATTTTTGGCCAAGATGAATGCCGGACAAATGAAATAATTCATGGTTAGAAATACATTTGGCAACAGTTTGCCAGCACATTTGATGCAAAAGTTTGACAGAAAAGACTGCCAGGATAATACATAAGTACCTACCCAAGTTGAGCCATGCAATTTATAGAGCATCATTTATTTACTAATTTAAACTGATCAGCCTTTCATCCCTTGAGTGGACTGGTAAAATAATGACAGAGAACCAAGCTTGCTTGAGAGTTAAACACTGGGGGCTTTGTGTCAGGCTAACCACCTGGACAAGGCAATGCTTTTGCACCACAGAGCCCATGGTCACAAAGGCATGGTTGGGCCGCACAGGCCCTGACCCGCAAATGGGCTGTTGCACTAATGTTTAACTTTAACTTAAATTAAATCTAATTTTCAATTAACTATACATCTTAAAAATGAAAAGAAAGAAAACACTTATGATTTGATATTTTATTAATGGGTAAAACAAACAACAACAACAATACGTTATTACACCATACTTTCTATTAATGATGATCTCATTTCTGACGATATTGCAGATGCTGTAGTTTCTCCCAATTTGAAAATATTCTCAATTACTGTTAATTCAGTACTTGTTGTATCCATGCCGCAAAAGGCAGCCCAATCATTTACCACCATTCCAGCTCCAATAACATCACTGCCACGATTTATAGAACCAGCAACCAATGGAACCTGAAGAAGTGTTGAAAGCTCATTTTGATCTTCAACAGTTGTTTTCGGGTGAACTAAACCACCCTGATTACTCAATGAGCAGTAGCTACCAACTAAAACATTGTCAGCAATAGACTGCCTGAAAACTTCCACTTTTAAAGTATCTGCAAGAATTTCTTCAGTTTCCCGATCTAAATCTGGATGGGTCAAAGCAACATAATCATTACATACAATAACATTACCTAATGCTGACAGTCGTTCTTCGACTCGTTGTATTTTTACACTGTCGGGCAGAGAGTTTCTGAGATGTTGTAATTCTTGATCAGTTGTTGAATTTGGGACGAGTAATCCATGTCGATTAGCAACAGTTAATCGACCAATAATTCGGCAACCGGCAATAGATGTATGAATTACTGGTATTATATCCGACAATTCACCTTCAAACACACTATAAAAATTTTCAGAACCTCCGATAGCGACTAAACAATAAGAATTGGTTAACTTACTAAAAACTCCAACTTCGTTATTATTTTCAAATTGAACTCGGAGTGCCATTATTACACACGTGCAATCGCAAGAGCAAAAATACAGTTATGCTTGCGTGCGTTGCTTGTGTTATCGCATTTTTAAGTACTGGTTCTTGGTCCCTAAATTAGTCCCAAGGAACAATAATTTCAATGGTTGAGAAAATCTCGGAGCATCCGGGTCGAATGTGGTGCAGAACGATTGATAACTCACCGGTGAAACCGGTACATGACCAGAGGGTTCGAAAAGGCGGAGCTCTAAAAATTAGTGGTGGGAAGGGAAAAGTTGGTTATTTTGAGGATCAGTGACGTCAGCTGAGTGACAGCTTCGCGCATCGTTCTGCGCGTGCTATTTCTTTACCTAAATGTATTATTTAGTGATCTCGGGGCCCGTTCGAGAATTCACCAGTTGGTTATGCACCGGTGCTACCGGTTGCGGTCATTCTTTGGTTAAGTGACGTCACGGTTGTCAACCGGTTTCGGTCATCCTCACCACATCCAATTCCAAGCCAAGAAAACAGAAATAAACATTGGCAACACTACGCTAATAACCGGAATAACCCACCTCGCTAGCAGGGTCATTCTGGTTGCGCTCTGGTCACGCCATAGATATAGGATTCCTATATCTATGGGTCACGCTGAGCAGACAACCGCTACATGACCGAAACGTTTTCGAACGCTCTGGTCGTGCACCGGTGCACAACCGATGAATTCTCGAACGCTCCCTCGGTAATCCGTAAAAACTACATGTAAGCGGACGAGGTTCACTGGTTTTTCAGATTGCGAACGCTCCCCTCTGTGAAAAATGTAAACAAACTGTAGCAAGCAACAGGCGTTGGAGTTCAGATAGCAATCCATGCAATTTAATATGTATCTTTATCCCCCGCCTCCCCCAAAAAAATTCACCCTCCCATTTTATTTTAAATATTTTTTTCAGTGTGCATGAAAGAATGTACATTATTTATTTAGAATTATCGTAAAAATTTTAAAGCTGTACGCAACTAATTAAACTCTCATTGCAAAATTAGATATTCTTTCTAGTTTAGGATTATGATATTTTTTTTCATTATAGTTTAATGCTTTGACTGATAGGTTTATCCTTAGATTGACATGAATTTTAGTGCATGCTTTCTATGGATAACACTTTCTGGTGTAGTTTCTGTTGTTAAATGGGCATATAAAATTCATTAGAATAAATGAATAAAATATATTAAAGAATTGGTTTGTTAATTATTTTTTTAAACATATTTTGATTAAAAATCAATTTATACATTGTTTACAGAACTAGTTTTGTACCAGTGGTTGGTTTATTAAAAAAATAAATAAATAAAACAGGTAGTTTCTTATGTTGAAACTGCCATATGATGTGTTTATGTACGATTACTTATTGTTGCTTACCCTTAAAGAAAAAAAAAACCTAGAATCTACTCCTTCATAATCACTAAACTTGGCTACCAGCCTTTTTATTCTTTTGCAGTATTCTAAATTAGGTATGCAGTGGAACTTCAATATCTTGAATAAATGTGTTTTTCCTATTAAACTGACACCCTCTTTTATTTCACCTTGTTGTCTTGATTTTTTCTGTTTCTTCGACTTCATGAAATCAAGGTTCTACTGTTCTTGTGTCCATGGACAGATGATTAAATGGTTACACTGTACTTCGTTAAAATAAATCCTTATTCTTTCACCTAAATCTATTTTCAGTCTGTTCTGCATGGAACTAATATTAGGATTAGAAATTATTCTGAAGATTCTTAGATTTTTCGGTACTTGCGTATTATCCCGTTGGTCATTTCCAATAAACTATTTTTTCGTCAAATGTGCTGGCAAACTATTAATCATATCTAAAACATTAATAATCGTAATCTAAACCATTAATAATTTCATGCATTCAGCTTTTAACTTGGTGAAACATCACTCGTCTTGTTTGACTGCCGGGATAATACGCAAGAACCAATTTTTCTTGATGAATACTGTTTTTATCTGCTGTTTACATTCAGGAACCTATACTCGGGGCACAGCTATCCTGATAATGGAGGGAATGCTGCAGACCGTGTGATTCCGCCGCTTTCAAATAGTTCTTTCCGTTTGCCCTGCTTTTTACAGAACTAAGACATTTATCAACTATTAAGTGCTAAAATAAAGTGTATGTTATAAAATAATTGCATATTATCTTATTTGAATTCAATAATTAAAAGGATTACGAAATTAAGTCAGAAATTAGATGTAACGCCTTCGCAGACGCTTGACCAATAATAGACCTCTTTCGTGCTGGCGGGAATCAGAAATGCAGATTCGCCTTGCGATTGGGTTGCTTTGTAATATTGACAGACAAATGATTGGAAAGAGAAACGAGTGTCGGAGTGATACATTCGGAAAGTAGTGAAAAGGCTCCTCTAGCCTTCTCCTCTGTTATCAGGTAAGGTGTGCCCCGAGTATAAATCA
The DNA here is from genome assembly GCA_038373885.1 of Cheiracanthium punctorium. Lineage (NCBI taxonomy): Eukaryota > Metazoa > Arthropoda > Arachnida > Araneae > Cheiracanthiidae > Cheiracanthium > Cheiracanthium punctorium. The sequence goes on along the minus strand of JAWZYV010013681.1, from coordinate 132,247 downwards.
TTTTATGCAGCCAAATATCGTTAAACATGATACTTTTTTGTAAATAACTTAAGTAATTTAAATCGTCTGACTGACATCTCCAATTTTTTTAATATCTATCACTTGCTTGCACATAGTCTGGTTACTGTATAAATTATGTGAATACATATTTTCAAGTAACATTGTAATTTACGATAGTGTTGAAAAAAAATTCTCTTACATACAATCATTATGGAAGAATGTAACTGCAAAAATTTATATACAACTCCTTTTATTATGATTGCTTTGTTTGTTTTTTTATTTCACATCATTCAACTAATAAATCTGATACGGACACCACATGACTTCCTTGTACCTCTATTAAATCAGAAATATTTTCAGTGTACTTCATCTAAACTTATTTCGTTTGAAAGAGACAAAATACTGCAATTCTAAAGTTTACCGCCAAGCTGAGTTCAATTTTAAAGATTTGTTTCACTTAATTGGGCAATATTTTGACAAAAGCCAACAAGCTTGAGATAGTTAGCGAGATTTCAGTCACAGCTGAAATAGTTATTCATCACAGATTTTTAATGAAACGAATATATCTATAGACCCTTATTGTATTTTAAATCTTTTGGGTGACCCTGTAAATAAATTACTCAGTCTACAGAAATCAAAAGCACAGTTACATGTTACAATAGTTCTAAATACAAAATTTTAACATTCTATGGTTAAAAGTTTTAGAGTCATGCAAAATGTGTAATTATTTTTGGCGTTAAATTGGCAGTATTTCAGCAAAACTTGACAAGATGGATGACAAATAGTGAGATTTTGTGCATGGACCAAACAATTAATGACTACAGACATAATTTGTTGAAGATGTCCAGACATTAATGTATTGAAATTCTGCTAGTTGCATATTATCCCGGTAGACATTCCCGCCAAATTATTTTTTCGGAAAATGTGCTGGCAAACTGTTGCCAGTTGTATTCAGAACCATCATGATTTCAAGCAACCTGCATTTATCTAAGCGAAAAATCGCTCGTCTTAGCAGACCGCTAGGATAACATGCAAGTACCAAAATTCTTTTGGGCGGTCCTGTAAACTCTCCAAAAGATTGGAATAAAAAAATCTAGGAGTACAACTAGATGTTACAACAATCTTGTATATAAAATCTCAGCAATCTACAACTAATAGTTTTTGAGATATGCAAATGAATTATAGTGACGGAGTCTATACACCAGAAAAAGTTTGCCCGAAGCAAGTTTGGAGACTTTTGACGCTTAGGTCGTTAGTGTTGGAGGGAGGTGGCTGGATCGCCACCGGGGGCATTATCGTAACCCTATATAGTAAGATTGTATGCGCGCCCTCCTATGACAGCTCTTTCTTTCATGCATGACCGAGAGAACGCTCCCAGAACCCCCTGAGGCCGGTCGCGAGAGTAGAACGTTCGTAGCATCTCTCTCCTTCGCTCGCGTATTCGCGCCGTGAGCATGCTACCGGATGTTCGGATGATAGTGATGTATGCTGTCTTAAATGTAACTTGTGTGTTGTTACCGTTTGTTCTAAGGGTGTGAGTAAATTGGTGGTGGGGGGTAATGAATGTTAGATGGTGTGTAATGGAAGGGGTTAGGTAGTATGTTAAAAAAGGTAGAAAAGGAGATATTGAAAATATGGATTGACAGTTAAGGATATAAGGGATGAAAAATTAAAAGTTTGCAAGTTATTTGTAATTGGTTTTTTTGAGGTTTTTTGGGGTGGTGGTAGGAGGTGGGTGTAGTAGATGTGTGAGAGTGCGAGCGAGCATAGGGGTTGAGGTGTTAGGGAGGTGGGGGATGAAGGGATTTGTGTTTTTTTGGGGGGGGTTTGAGATAAAGTTGATGGAGTGGAGGTGTGATAGTGAGGGGTTGTTTTGGTAGGGGGGTAGGGGGGGGGTGGTGTAATGTGATTTGGGTTGTGTAGTGATGAATGGAAGGGGGGAAGGTTAGGGTTTTAGGTTGTTGGGGATGTGAGTTGAGTTGGGAGGTTTTGTTTGTTTTAGGGGGGGTATGAAGGTTTTTTTGGGGGGAGATTGTTGGGAGGGGAAAATATAGTGTTTAGTGTGTGTTGTTATTGGGGTGTGGGGAGGAGGGAGGGGAGAGTGATTATTGGGAGGTAGGTGGGTAGAAGGGGGGAAGGAGTTGTTTGGGGGGGGGGGGAGGTTAGGTTATGGTGTTGGGTTGATGTGAGATGGGTGGGGTGGAGGGGGGGGGGTTTTGTTTGTTTAGGATGGATGTAGGTTTGAGGTGGGAGGTTTGTGTTTATTGGGAGGTGGGGTGTTGGGTGAGTGTTGGGTTTGTGTAGGGTTGGTTGGGGGTGGATGGAAGTTGGGGGGAGTTTTGGGTGGGGGGGGTTTGTTGTTTGGGGTGTTTGTATGGGTGTGTTGTGGGTTGTGGTGTTTTGGGTTGGTGGAGTAAGGAGTTTGTTTTTGATTTGAGTGGTTGGGTGAATGTTAGGTTATGAGATTGGATTGTGGTGGTATTTTGTTGTTGGGTTTGTTGATTGGAGGTTTTGGATGGTGTGTTGTTGGATAGTTTGTTGGGAGAGTGTTGGGTGTTAGGTTTGTTTGTTTTGGTTAGAGTGGTTGGATTTTGTTTTGGTGGTAAGGTGGGGGTTGGTGTGTTTAGGTTGGTATTTTGTGTTAAATGGAGTATGTTTATTTTAAGGAGGTATAAGTGTTGGATTGGGTGAGTTTGGGTTTGGTTGGGTTGGAAGATTGGGTAAATTTGGTTGTATGGTGGTATGGGGGTTTAAGGGGGTGTTTATTGGGTAGGGGGGTTTTGTAATGTTGATTTTGGGTGTGTAAGGTGAGAGGGGTAAGTGGGTTTGGGATTTGGTTGGGATTGTGTTGAGTGGAGATGTTGTTAAATATGGTGTGAGGTTTGTTTTTTGTGGGGTGGTAGGAGTGGATTGGTGGATTTTTGGGTATTGAAGGAGAATTATATGGTTTGGAATTATGAGTAGGTGTTGGTAGGAGTTGTAGGTTGTTTTGGGGGGGGTTGGGGGAGATTGTGATGTTGTGATATTAGTTGGGTGTATGGTTTGTGAGTTGTTGGGATGTGATTTGTTTTTTGTTGGGAAAAGTGGTATTTGTTATGGGGTGGTAATGGGTAGTGTGGTAGTGAATGGGGTTGTGTTGTTTAGTGTGGAGTGTATTAGTTGGTGTATTAAGTTTTGGGTGTTTATATTTTATTGTTATTATGTTGGTTTTGGATTTGTATTGGGATGGTTGGGTTGGTTTTTTGGGGTTGTTGGGGGGTTTGATGTTTGTAATTATTTGTTTAGGGTGTTTTTGGTGGTTTGTAAGTGGTGAGGAGTGGAGGGGGTTTAAGGGGGAGGTTTGCTTTTGGAAGTAGGGTAAATTTAGAGTTTGGGGTGGAAGAAATGGGTAGGAGGGTTTGGGATTTAGGGGAGTGTATTGTTAAAATGATTGGGTTGGTTGTGTGTTTGGTTTGGGTGGGGGGAGTGATGGGAGTATAGGAGTAATATAGGGGGAGGGGTTTAAAGGTGTTGAGAAGAAGTGTTATTGGTGTTTGGGGATGTTTGGTTTGGGTTTGGGTTATAGAGAGGTAGTTTGGAGTTGGAAGGTTGGGTGTTATAAGTGGTGTATGGGGTTAGTTTGGTTTTGTGGAAGTAGTATTGTGTAAGGTAAGTATGAGTTTTGTTGAGGTAAAGAAGGGGTAGGTGGGGGGTGAATTTGAGGTGTGGTAGGTTGTAAATTTTATTTTTTGGTGGGATTAGGGTTGAAGTGTTTGTGGATTGGGGTTTTTGTTGGTGGGGGGTAATATATGGGTTGATATGTTTTATAGGGGGTAGATAAGGGTATTTTAGGTATAGTGGATGAGGTGTTTGGGTGAGTTAAGAAGTTTAGTTATAGGGGGGGTTTGTTTAGGTTGATGATAGGTGAGTAGGTGTTTGGGTATTGGTGGTTTGGGGTGTTTTGGGTATGGTGAGGGTGAATGGTTTAATTAAAAGGGATGAATGATATTTTGTTGTAAGATTAATAGATAATGGTAGGTAATAATGTGTTTGTTGAATGATTGTTTGTTAGAAGGTTATTTTAGGGTGTGAGGGGTTTGTGTTGATGAGTGGTGGGGTTGAGAAGGTGAGGATAATGGGGAGATGTAAGTTTAATTTGGGTTTGGAGGAGGGGATGTGTAGTGTGTTTGGGTTTAGTTTGGTATGGGAGGTAGAGGTAAATGGTAAATTTGGTGGTAGGAGAATGGTTGAATTTATTTAGATGGGTGGATTATTGTGTGGGTATTGATGGTAATAATTGGATTGGAATGAAGTGGTAATGTATTTTATAAGGAGGGGGAAGGGGGTTAAGGTTTGGGAGTGTTGAATTGGGAGATTTTAGATAATAGTATGGGATTAGAAGGTGGTGAGGGGATGTTGGAAGAGGAGTATGAAGTTAGAGGTAGTGGGTGTATATGTTGAGAGGTGATTTTAGGGGGTTTTTATGTGTGATTGAGTTTTTGGGGGGAATTTGTGGTAGAGGTGGGTTTAGGAGGGATTTGTTGTTTTTGGATGGGGAGGGGAGTTGTTTTGTAAGTGTGGGGGGTGGTAGTTTTAGTTGAGTGGTTGAAGTTTTATGATGAATGAATTTGTGTAATAATAAATTTTTAGTTTTGTTGGTTTGAGGGAAGTATTTATGAGATGGGTATGTAGGTGTGTTTTGTGGGGATGTTTGAGATTGAAGGGTTATTGGGTTATTTTTTTTATATGATGGATTGGGTGGGGGAGATGATGTTTGAGGGAGTTTAGAGTTTTATTGAAGATGGGAAAATAAGTGGAGGTTGATTGAGTGGGTAATTTAATGTGTGTTGTAGTAAGTGATTGTTGGTAGAGAGAGTAAGGTGGTAGGATTGAGTTGGTGAGTTGTTATGAATTGGGTGTGAATGATGTAGGAGGTAAATTGATGTGTTTTTAGTAGAGTATTAGTTAGGTTGATGGGAAGGGGGGGAGGGTTTGTTGGGAGAGGTGTATGAGTGGGTATAGGGGTAGGGGATGAAGTAATAATTAATGGGTTTGGAGGAGGTAAAGATTTGATAATTAAGGAGAAGAGAATTGGATAGGTTGGATTGAGGGGTTAGGTTTGAGGGGTGTGAAATGTTTTGAGTTAGTTGTAGGTATGAGGGAGAGTAATGGGGAATTTATTGTTAGGGGGGGTTTGGGTGTGGTGAGGGATGAGAGGTGTGAATATTGTTTGGGTTTGTGTGATGTTAGATTAGGGATGTGTTGATAGTTGTTGTTTTGGGTTGAGGGGTTGTGGAATTTTTTATTTGTGTGATTTGGGTAGTGTGTGGGAGAGTTGGTTAATGTGTGGAGGTGAGATTTTTAAAGTGGATTAGATGTTTTGAGATGGTGATGATTTAAGGATGATGTTAGTTATTGAAGGTTGTGTATGATAGTGTAAAATGGGAAGGAATGGTTGGAGTTGTGGGTTAGTGATTAGTGAAATTTTTTTGTAGTGGTTGGTTGTTGTTGGGTGTGAGTGTAGGTGTTTTTGGGGGATGTTGATGGGAGAGTATTATTGGTAATGTTAAAATGATGGAGTAGGTGTTATAAAGAGTAGATATTTGAGTGTTGTGGGATTTGTTGGGAAAAGATTTATGAGTAGATTTATGGGTGTTTGGAGAGAGTAGTGGGGAAATTAATTTTGTTAGGTAGGAAGATGTTATTAGTATAGATGGATAGAGTTTAGATATTCTCTCTTGTAGAGATGTTTTATATCGGAATCGTGGCTTTACTCCGTCAGATTTGTTATGGGGCGGAGGCACGATGTTTATGAGTCAGGTGTTGTAGTTTTGGACGTGGTACATTGCTAGATATGTTTTTCCTTTGAAGATTGATCAAAATCTTACATCCGGTGATATTTTCCCCATAGCCAACCCTGTGAACGCAAAAACAAGATGAATTTAAAACCAAGTACTTGCCATATTGGTTGGAGACGAACATGATAACTAGGGAATCGAGAAAATGACCAGTCATCAGATTTGGCAATGAATACGCGTATCCGACACTACTGGCCATACAGCCTCGCTTGCTCATCTTTCGTGGTGCGCCGTTAACGTTCGGAGCCTGAACTGTGAACAGTCGATATGTAGTGCAAGATTTCACGGCTGTGGTACAGAACGACAACTTTGTACCAGAGATTACCCAGTATCTCAAAAGATTTGCCAAAATTACACAGGACATTAGACAGAGAGTGGAAATAAAACAGGATCAACGTAAATCCTACTATGACAAAAATAGGCGGCAATATTACTTTGTACTTGGTGACAAAGTATGGGTTACAAAGCACCCGCTTAGTAAAGCAAGCCATGCCAAGACTGCAAAGTTCATGCCCAAACGGGATGGACCATATTTGGTACTTACACAGAAGTCTCCCACCGCTTATGTCATAGCCAATCTAGACAAGCCAACAGTGCCCATAGCTACGTACCACACGTCAGCATTATCCCCTTATCATGGAGTAGACACCTCCCCGGTCAATGCACTTCGCAAAAGAGGTCGGCCTCCCAAGGTAGCACCACAGACAGAATTTTCACCTCAAACGAACAAGCAGACCATCGGAGGTCATCACACCTCTGGGAACACAAACCCCATGCGAAGAAGAGGACGACCGCCCAAGGTCAAACAATAACCACAAACCTACGAATCAGTGACTGTTTGTGACTGTTTTTCGTCAGCCTTAACGAACTTTCTTAAGGACTGTCTGTTATAGGAAAAAAAATTATTAGTGTCACTTGTATGCACATTTTGTCTATATATTTTTTTATCCTGGTCTCCTTGCCGGGACGTCGGCGGGACCAGAGGGGGAGTTTGTAGCGCGCCTCCTATATCATCTTTCTTTCATGCGACGCTCCCCCTGCCGGCGAGAGAACGTTCGTTCATCTCTCTCTTCGCTCTCGTATTCGCGCGTAGCATCTACCGTATGTTCTGAGATAGTGATTATTCATTCTAAATGTAACTTGTGTGTTGTAACCGTTGTTCTCGTTAGTAAAATGTGTTGTTGTCTCAACTGGTCTGTTTTCATGGAATGATCTACGTCTTTTTCCCTTACGCCCCTGCTCTCTGCCCCAAAGCTAGCCGACCGGCACAAGATGTTAATCTGCTTGAAATGGATGAATGTCTCTAAAACTGCCATTGACTGTAATGTGTTGGAATTTTTTTGAGTGCTGCAGTAGAATTGTAAATGATAAAGATAACATTTTTGATGGCAAGATTCGTTTTGTAATCCTTAACAACATATATCACTTTTGATTCATTTGAAATAACTTAACCCATTTATGCCTAGCGTCCCTTTTTTGGGACGGCATTTTCGCTATTAATCGAAAACGTTATTTATTTTTCCTAGCCTTTATTCATGAGCATCGTGCCTCAACTCTACAAAATATTTTAACATGACCAAGTAGGATGTTGATATTTCGATTTTTATGCATAATGATTTTAAAAGAAATCATCCCTTGTTCAAGAAGTTGACGTCAGAAATTTATCTATTATTTCTGTTATCAGTAAAAATCGAAGAAAGTCGCAAAAATATCCAGGCACAAATGGGTTAATATCTCTAAATTACACTTTAAGGAATTTCTGCCCATACAGCAAAATTTATGGATGTAGATGTTACAATCCTAAATATAATATTTCAACATTGTACGGCTCATAGTTTTTTCGATATGCGAGTTACATACATATGTACAGATGCCAGGGAAACACTGATCAAAATGGTCAAGCTGTCAGTCATAATGGTTGTACATGAATTTATAGGAACATACATGCATGCGTACAATGAGATGTCTCGCAAAAACTCTTGAAAGTAAATTTAGAGGTAGTCAAAAACTGGATACCCATTTTTTTTTTTTTTTTTTTTTGCGATCACATACTTCTTTGTACATTATACAAGGAAATAAAAATATTAGTGTTTGTAAATTGTATAGACAGACACGCATAGTGCCCCAAAAAGTGATAACATGCTTTAATTCTTTATCTATTAAAGATAATTAGGCAATGTGAATTGAAAAAATGTTTAAAAAAAAGAAACTGAAATTCTTCCAGATTTTATTTATACACTCGGGTATATAAAATTTGGATAAATGACAGTTTCTCTTAATCTATTCAATCAATTCTGCCATCTAGAGGATAATGATAACTGTAATCGCTCATATAGACTCCTGTTCGCATAGTTTCGTTACTGAAAATTGCATCAATTGTAGTTTAGCCCCTAGTGGTGAAATGTTTTGGATTAGTGCGTATTGGAAAATCTTTCACCGACACACTAGTCGTGATTCAACCGAAAAACATGGTTAGGGATGGACGCGAGACGAGAAATAGGGCTGTCTCGTCTCGTCTCGCAACCACTTTGTCTCGTCTCGCGTCCCGCACAGAAATTGCCTGTCTCGTCTCGCGAGTCTCGCAAAATTAAGGACTGCGAATTTTTACCATATTTTTAGTAACATTAATACTAGTTATTGAAAATTAATATTAACAATAGCAATTAGTTGCATATTGCCATATTAGTACATATATTAGTTACCATATTAACTCATATAGTTATTTGAAATGATAAAAATTCGGATAGTGGCTAGATAGTCGGATAAAAATCCGTATATATAATGTGACATGACACCGAAAATTTATTTATTTGCGTAACTGCGTAAATGTAATATTTATGGTTGATGGGAGTTTCATTTGCTTTTGAAAATATATAAAGCTTTGAATTTTGTCAGATATGTTGCAGAACTCAGGGACACATGTTGGGCAAATAAAATTTTGATCTAATTAAACGGCCCCAATGTACGGAATAGTGAATAATTATAGTGTGCGGAATAGTGAATAATTAAAGTGAAGCTTACTTATCCCCCCTCCCGTTTTAGTGTATGAGATATGGGTTTCATTTTTAATCGGGGGAACCCGGTTTTAACCTGTTCATTTACACCGGGTACGGGCAACCTTTGGAAGGTTGCGAGCCAAAATTTAGGATGTTAGGGACGTCACGGACCGTATAAGTGGGATTTATATGGGATTTTGATTTGGTTTTTATTGATTGTCTACGGCGGTGCTGCCCAACCTTTTTATCGCAGCGACCTGGTCAGCGTTTGATAATAATTTTACCGCGGACTGGTCAGGGGAGGGGGTACGCTGATTGTTTTAATTTAATTGTGCTTAAACATACCTTCAAAATATATACAGTTTCATAAAATGAATGTAAAATGATTTAAGATTTTATCTCACTAGGACGCTAAATGAATGAGAACACTGAGCTTATTTCTTTGCAACGAGTCGGTTAGATCTGGAGGTAAGAAGCAATGAGAGCCAAAGTGTGTTGCTTATGTACAATTCATTCCTTTATTCTGTTATTTTGGTTCTTGTCAGTGCAGAAAATCCCGCTTCACACAGTTAGGTTGTTGGAAATGGCAATAGGGATTTAAAAGACTGGAATTTTAATTCATATTGAAATATTTAATAAGCAGTAAAATAATGTAAAATAGTCATGAGATTTTTTTCTGTTACAAAATCTGTTCTGTATAAATTAGCACAAACCCAAAAAACTCGAGACTTCGAGAGAAATGCACGACAGAAAATAAAATGGAAATAATGTAATTTTTCTTGAGCAACCCGGTACCATTTGATCCGCGGACAGGGGGTTGGGGACCACTGGTCTATGGAAATTTGAAATCTTCCACTTGCCGGATAAAATACCCTGGAGGGCCACATACGGGCCGCGGGCCAGGGTTTGCCGATATGTGATTTACACTATCAAAAAGAAGAGACAACAGAAAGGACTTGTGAGCGTTGGATTTGCGCAATCACTCCAGTAGATCATTCATTTGCGTTCGCATAGCTTGGCTTATGGCGAAAGACAGTGCCGTAAAAATAGGGAGGCATGGCAGGGCGAATGCCCGGGGCCCCCACATGTAGGGGCCTCAAAATCCATACAACTATTTTCTCAACCTCTTGGATTTTTTATCTTTTATAACGTTTTAGATTTGTACATTTACTATTCAAAACGGATCATCTAACACTGTTTAAGCAGAAAACAAAAAAGTTGCTTACTGTTTACAAAATAGCTAACAGCTCACCAACAGATTCGCTGTATTACGATACGTACAGCTGATCATGAAAAGTTAAATTTATATGCCAGTATTTCTATTGGGTTGGCAACTAAGTAATTGCGGATTTCACTCATAGATGGCTTCAGTTGAATTTTTAGGTTTGAAGACGATTTACAAATGTAAAACACATTTTGTTATTTGATAGTTGGCAATTCAGCTGTCAATCAGTAAAAAAAGTTCATTGATCGGTTGCGTAGTTTTCGCTTGGCCTTCGTTGAAAAATGGAAAATCAAAAGGAACATTTTCGTCATATTTTGCTTTTTTATTTCCGCAAAGGGAAAAACTCATCGCAAGCTCATAAAAAGTTATGTGCTGTTTATGGTTACGAAGCCTTAAAAGAACGGCAGTGTCAAAATTGGTTTGCCAAATTTCGTTCTGGTAATTTTTCATTCAAAGATGAAAAACGCTCTGGTCGTCCAGTTGAAGTTGATGACGCCCTAATCAAAGCAATAATCGATTCGGATCGTCACAGTACAACACGTGAGATTGCAGAGAAGCTTCATGTATCACATACATGCATTGAAAATCACTTAAAACAACTTGGCTGTTCAAAAACTCGATACATGGGTTCCTCACTCACGAACTGAAAGAAACGCATTTAACGCAACGCATTAACAGTTGCGATTTGCTAAAGAAACGTAATGAAAACGATCCATTTTTAAAACGATTGATAACTGCCGATGAAAAATGGGTTTTTTACAACAATATCAAGCGGAAAAGATCGTGGAGCAGGCCAGGTGAACCAACTCAAACAACATCAAAAGCTAATATTCATCAAAAGAAGGTTTTGTTATCAATTTGGTGGGATTACAAAGGAATTGTCTACTTTGAACTCTTACCACCCAACCGAACGATCAATTCTGATGTCTACATTGAACAACTAACGAAATTAAACAATGCAGTTGAAGAAAAGCGGCCCGAATTGAAAAATCGAAAAGTGTTGTATTCCATCATGACAATGCAAGGCCACACACATCTTTGGTCACTCTGCAAAAATTATTGGAGCTTGGTTGGGATGTTTTGCCACATCCACCATATAGTCCTGACCTTGCACCAGCTGATTACTTTTTGTTTCGATCTTTACAAAACTCCTTGAATGGTAAAAATTTCAATAATGATGATGATGTCAAATCAAACCTGATTCAGTTTTTTGCTAATAAAAACCAGAAGTTTTATGAACGTGGGATTATGATGCTGCCTGAAAGATGGCAAAAGGTCATTGATCAAAATGGGTAATACATTACAGAATAAAGTTATTTAGTTCCATGAAAAAATTGTCTTTGATTTTCTAAAAAAAATCCGCAATTACTTAGTTGCCAACCCAATAGAACCAAAGTTCTTTAACTAATGACCTTGTGTTCCCTTTATTTGTATTCTAGAAAAACATGATCTGGGCCTCAAAAAGCCACTCTGAAGCAAGCATCCCTTTTGGGGGGGCCCTCTCAGGGCCGGACTGGACCGCTGAAACGGTCCGGGAGATTCGACCAGACCGGCCCCCTAACATCATTCGGGCGATTGCAGGATATTAGTTTAGCTGGGGGGGGGATGCACAAATATAGCTCAATTCTGATATAATGAACTCTCTTATAACGTTAAGATATCTATAGGTTCAATCACACACTTAAAGTGCGAACCTCGCTTATAACGTCCTAAGTTATCTGGTCCCTTCAATGACTTTAAAATCGAGTTCATTTGCATATGGCATTATTAGAGAAAAATGTATTAAATATTCAACATTTTTTATTAAAGTTTCTTTCAAAGACAACTTTAAAAATATTTTAATTCAATAATTCAAAGTCTCTGAAGACTTTGAAGAAAATTTCATTTTGATTTTTAACTTTGGAAGGAGGAGTGATCAGACCTTTTAGTGTTTAGCCTCCTCCATGGATGCGCCTATGCCTAACATAACTTGATAATGAGAATGAAATAAAATAATACCGAGTTTTCAATATAATATTTTTTTATTATTTAATTGACCACCAAACAATAAAACGATACTAAAAACTAAACGAACAATACATACATACATACATAACATTTTAAATTCGTTCTATAAAGTTAATTCAGTTAATAAAAGAATGTGAAACATAATATACATATTTACAAAAATATATAGCAAATGAGCCGAAGGTGGCCGTAGTTAAACTTAAATATTAGGTGATCATAGTATTCTGGTTTGGTGAATGTGGCTTTTATTTTATTTATTTATTTATTTGTAAACATAGTTGGGCAACTTTCCTGCATAAAGATACTTTTGCTACGACAGTGGCAAAAACTGATAAAAATCAGTAAAGTGGGAAAAAAATGGCAAAAATTAAATTACTCAAATTCAGCACGCAATTATTAAATATAACATATTGTAAAGGTGCATGCTTCGGTACGTTACTTGGTGAACTAAGAATTATTACGTTTGCTTATCTGAGTTTAATTAAAATGTTTTAGCTAATCATATACAATTAAATTATTTTAGCATGCTTTAAATTCTCAATTTACATTTTTATCATTAGATACTTAGAAGTAGTTATATTCAGAAACTAAATTTTGATTACTGTTCAGAGTTATTGTCATTATTTTAATAGTCTGTCAAATATTTTTAATTAATAAACTGATAGGCACATAGATTAATTTCATTTAATGAGAAAAATACATAAACATACAGATCTTAAATACTTTTCTTACCAGCTTTCTCTGTTGGGAAAATTTGAAGTTAAATATTGATTAGAAGATTATGAAGGTAAAGTAAAACTTTAGTTGGGTAAAGAAATCGTGTAATAACTTCATTTAATTTAATTGTCTACTATTTAACCTACTTCGAATCAAAGTCACGAACTCAGAATTAAAAGTAAACCATAATTGCTAATGAAAAAAGTAAACAATAATAGAATAGCATTTAGAAATGGCTAATGAACACTATGAAGAAATGGATCCAAACATTGTGAATCGTATTCAGGATTTCAATTTTCAAAGACTAGTAAAAGACCTTATAAAACAGCATCAATTGCCTTGGACACTATACAAAACCATTGAGCTATCATAGCAGATGCGTGCCATGTAATGGTGTGTATCTCTATCTAAAAATTTAAAACCTCATTATTCTCAAAAGTAGAAATTTGAACAAGCCATTCTGCCATGTCACCTTGTAGTATATTTACTACACCCGAAGTATAGATGTGGATATTTAAATTATAAGAATGAAGGGACGCATGGTTAAGAGAAACTAATTCTGACTTATAACATGCGGTATTAACTCTGGATTAAAAGAATACAAAATCATTCAGCTATAATAGCAGGTGTGTGCCATGTAATGGCGTGAATTTCTATCTAAAATTTTGAAACTTCATTATTCTCTAAAGTAGAGATTTGAACAAGCCATTCTGCCGTGTCATCTTGTAGTATATTTACTACACTCGAAGTACAGAGGTGAATATTTAAGTTATAAGAATGAAGGGAAGCGTGGTTAAGAGAAACTAAGTCTGACTTTATAACATGAGGTATTAATTCTGAATTAAAAAAAGAAGACCCAATTCCCATATCTATTTTACAAAAAAAAAAAAAAAATAGTCATAACCGCCAAGGCTGATAAATGATGAAAAGTGTGTCGAAAGTTTGTGAAATTTCTAATGATTTTTGCTCATTACCTGTACATATCCAGATTACTTGTACACCTCCTCTTCGTCCAGCAAGCAATGCTGCTATAGAAATATTTTTTTCAACCTTATCATTTGTACAATTGTACAATCAAAAATTCGAAATAGACTTTCAACAAACGAAATACACTTTTAAAACTGGTTTATTGCTATGATAAGGTACCAGAAATTAGATTATGCAGAAATTGCAGAATTGAGTGGAATTTTAAATTTTAGCCAAATAAAAAATTTTAGCATTTCCGTTTATTTCAAATTTGATGAGCTTATTTTAACTTTATCAGGTCTTACGATATGTATGTATGTATAATCCATTTTTAAATGAATTGGGTAAAATTCTTTATGATTTAGAATAATCATTAATAGTTAAAGAAAATTAGTTAAAAATTAAAAGAAAGATTGATCAGTTAGTACTCGCGCCTACTCACTTAATGGAGGATGTTGGCGTTTTAGTTAAGGAACTTGTCTTAGATACTCAGATTACAGGCCTAGAGTTATACGGGAACATGGATGGGGCACGAGCCCCTCCAATAATTTACTCAATTATAGGCAAAATTGAAATCACTTAACTAATTTTCTGTTTTAGCATATAAGACAGCCAATGCAAAATTTGTGTTTTGTATTTATTTGGCTTTTCGTTTTGTATTTATTTGGCAGACTCTGTGGGGAAAAGAAGAAATATTGGACTCAGCTAATTTTAAAATAAGGTTTTGAAGTATTTTTAACACCTGCAGCAAATTCTGTTTCTTCTTTTTTTAACGGGCCATAAGTAATCTAGATTTATTTTTGTGGTATTACGGCCATTTTTCTACACTAGGGGTATAGACCGTTGGGGGTGCCCTCCTTGGTAGTCTTTCTAAGTGGTCTTAACCCAAATTTACTCTAAGTTTCGAATAAAACCACGGAAAACTCCGAACTGTTATGTTGGCGGACGTGTCTTGGGCTTGAATCAGGCACCTTCCACCTCCTAATTGAAGGCGCTATGTGCTCGGCCACGGATGGGGCTGTCTAGAAATGGTAATTAAAAATTTCTCTATACGTAAAAGAAAGCTTTGAACATTCTTTTGTTTTGTTTTACTAACATCACTAATAATACATTACGTTTCAACTAAATTAAAATACAGCATATAACGTCAAACACACACACGGAAAAAAATTGTAAATTTAGTTATCGTCTATTTATTTCATTTTTTCACACGAATATGGGTGTGCTAATGTTCTTTAAAAAAAAAAAAAACACATTTTCTTACTCTGACAGGTGCTTTTAAGATAGTTTTGAGTCATTATGGGTCTGGTATGACCTAAGTGTATATAAAGGTGCATAGACAGTAATGTTTACAATTTTTAGATACGTCAGTCTTTTTCAATTCTCTATTCTAAGGAAGTGGGGATCGTCGCGTCATCCTCGAGCTTCCGTTTCTCGCCGGTGCTAGGTTTTTCGCTTTTGTATTGTACCCTGCTTGTCCCAATGTGTGTTTTAAAAATGTTTTATAAAGCTCATTGAAATTTTAATCTTTATCTAGTTTAGATACCGGAGCCATTATTCAGCATACAACATACATAGTCCCCCACCTTTCAAATGTTACGTTGCGAAATTGCGGGTTTAGGCCCTTTGGTTCTATAGAGCACCGGCCCATTCGACCACCGGCCCATCGGGCAATCGCCCGACCGCCCGATGGCAAAGTCCGGCCCTGGGCCCTCTTATTTCTTAAAATTATCATATCACTTAGGTAATTTCAAGCAAATGGCAGTTATTTCTTTTTGTTGTAATTATTACTTACAAATATTTTATGTACTTACAAATAATGTGCAGATGCATAATCAGTGGTGTACACCGACTTTCTTTAAGAGAAGGGGGGAATGGAAGTAATCTTTTGGTTAAATAAAAGCCATAATCTATATGTTTAAAATTAAAACTGTACGGACTTTATGTTAAAAATGCATGGACAAAGGGGGAGGGACTGAATCCTCACCCCCACACCATTTGTGCACGCCACTGAGCATAGTAAATATATGGAGCTGAACCACACTTTTCTAGAGTAAGTCAATGCTCGGAAATTTCTTTTTCCTTTTAATGAGGATCTAAATTAGGAATGGCATGGCATACAAAGGTCCAAATTCCAATTAACACGCTCTACTTTTTCTCGGATATCGTAAAACTCAAAATTAGCCAACTTAAATTCACACGTTGTCCTTTATTCTCCCCCCCCCCCTCCAAAAACCAAAGACATTAGAATATACTAGAACGAGTATATTCTAATGTCTTTGCCAAAAACCAATGGTTTGAGTCCCTCTTGCAAAATATTTTAATATTTGTTGGTCGTCTTTTTCTTTTACTTGTGCAATAATCAGAGTTCACATTATTTTACATTCATTATACAAATGATTCGATAATTATTTGTATAAAAACCCAAATTAAAAATAAAAATAAATGTTATATTCCAGCTGGAATTCATGTAAAATCCATTAAATACTTCAGTATATGAAATTAAAAATACCTTGTTGTTACAAACCAAGTGCTCTATTAATGGCTAAAAACGCTTTTATAAGGAATAATACTACTTACATCATGAACACATAAGAGTTATATTGATGATTTATTAATGTTTCTGTGTTGTTTTGTGTTAAGGTAAAGCTACGAAAGAGCTATCTGCTTAGAAGGGGTGCAATGGGAGGAGGACCTCTAACGCGTATTCACGTTACATCTGGAGAAAACCGCCCAAAACTTCGATAGCCGCACGGCAGGATAGAACCCTGCCTTCAGAACCTCCACACAGACCTTCACAATTCAGTCATCTTACCATGTTGTATGTTGAGTGTTATTCCCCAATGGTGAGCGGAAAAAACGCGACTTTTAATAGTGACACAGGATGTAACATGGTCGTTATATGTTAGTCGATGAGGCAAGAGCGCAACCAGAAAATTTTGTCGAGGGGGTTGTATAAGATACAATTTTGTATTGATAAACTTAATTTCTTATTGACGACAAAAATCTGAAAGCTCTTAATAACTAATTTTGAAAGTTTCGCAGGGAGGTATATCCCGATATCCCACTCCATGGTTACGCTTCTACAGTGACGTACGAAATGGGGGCGGCTTTAGGGCTCGAGCCCCCTCCCCATACCTTTGGAGGATGATAGAAAATAACCATATATCGGTGTCTTTTCCAGTGTCCAGAATCCACATACTTTATTTTTTGTCTGGAAACCGATCATTAGCGAAATTCTCGATACATTAATTCCTCATTGTTTTTTTCCGGGAAAAAAAACGGTCACTCAATAGTTGTTTGTGGGTGGAATAGCGAACGGAAGTCTTCATGTCAATTGTGAAAGCAGCGGTCATCTTGCAACTTGTCACCGCTCTGGCGCCTTATCTCGCAATCTGTTCGGAGGTGTCCTATTGTTGAGGGGGAAAAATTCTTCCAGTGATAGGGCGCACCTACTTCCACGTGCTGAGATAGCTCGCCCTCCGTAGGTCCATTCTGTTCTGGAGTGAGAGGTCATCCATCGTGTCGGCAAATCCAAAAGACGCCGGGCAATTATGTCCTCGGGACATCTCTCTCCCGACATTTCTGTTTTAACTGGAACTCTGTAGTAGGGACCCTCCGATATCTGATATTCTGCGTTAAAAAAAAAAAAAAAAAAAAAAGCTTTGGAATCTCAACACAAAGCATGCTTTTCCTTTCGGCCCCAGTGCTAACCTCCTGTATTCAAAGTTTGTCTTTTTAAATGACTGGAGGAAGCGTTAAGGATAAAGAGAAATTCTGCGAGGGTTATTCCTCATCTCACAGCGTGAAGTTTTAAAACAGGAAAAGATCTTATACATATAGTAGTATTTTACAATATTTCTTTATAAGTATAGCGCTTTTGCTCATTTTGAAAGACAGTTTTTGTGTTTATTATTACTTTTTTTTTTCTTTTTTGACATGATCAGTGGTATACGCAGACTTCCTTCAAGGGGGGGGGGAGGGGGGTTATAGACATAACTTTGTGTTAAAATGCGTATTATTTAAGCTAAAAATTGAAAATTTGTGGACATTTTGTTAAAAAAATTTTGACAAGGGGGGGTGAACCACCAAACCCTCCCCCTCTTGCGTACGCCACTGGACATGATGAATACTGGGTGACTGTTGATAAAAGTACATAGTACAGTTTTTGAAGAACCAGTGAAAAAGCAGTGGAAGGAGAAAAACGCACCTGAAAAAACCGCACAACATTAAATGGGTTTATTTTTTCAAATGAATGTGAGTGTGCGTGTGTGTGTGGGGGGGGGGGAATAAAAAATGTAAAGGAGTGGGCATCCGAAAAGGCGCAAACAGAGGTACATTCGTGTATTTTGTATTTATCTCCATTGAAAGTTGACATTCCGATAATTTTTCAAGATCAGTGGCCTGATTTTTAAGTACACAGTGAGCACAGTAGCCCCATTGCCTCTATAGCTTTTGGTGAAGTGATTTTTTTTTTGTATCACTTGGGGCCAAGGCCCCCAGACTCGCTACGCTCGCTTTTCGTATGAGGCATTCGGCCCCTAATCAGGCTTATTCGTAAAAAAGACATAATTTCAAGAGACAAAACCCGAAGATTGGATCAGATAGAATGTTACTGAGCTACGCATTGCTTGGTTCTTGCATGTTCATTACATAAAAATTTAAACTTCACACTACAGTAGAACCCCTCCCCCTCATAACACGGAAGATATTTTGTTATGGGAATCCGTGTTCTACGGGTCCTGAGCTATACTACACCTGGAGTGCGGACTCCGCTTATAATCGCTGGAAAAATTATTTGCACTCTTCAGAAACACAATGATTTTCAGTGTTGCCATTCAAAAGTTATATTAATTAGGAGCTAAAGCATAATAAAATCAGAACATCTGTTTCAGCTGTATTTTTAATAATGTAAAACCTATTGGACACCCTTCGAATTTGCCACCCATTACGATTTTTCATTATTTGGCGACTTGCGTACATGTAAAGTTAATAAAAGCTACGGAACAGATAGGATAGCTTGCCACCAATGGCGACTTTTCATTATTTGGCGATTTACACATGCTCACAACCTATAATGACTGTTCATGTAAGGTTACCGGAAAACCATTATCCATATTTTCATTTACATAATCGTTTGCAGATTGGCGTACTTAGCACCACGAATTATACCATCTCGTCGCGCTAGCAAATATCCAAAGTGTACTGTAACTGCTATAATGGCATAGTTAACGCCGCCAAATATTTCTACTGGTAGCAAATAATCCAGCTGGACGAGAACCGGCTTTAAAATAATCTGCATTTTAATTATTTTTCATTTTCAAGATATTAGTTATTCTGTTTTGGAAAAAGGAATACTCGCTAATTCTAAACTCCCGTTGTCTAAGCCAACTTACTATTTGAAAATTGTCAACTTTGTGTAACGCATTTTGAGTTACTTATTTCATATAGTTTTTATTTTGGCGTAAAATGGGCGTAATTCTAACTCATGTTTGTAAATTTCACGCGATTCTAGATACTTGGAAACGCTTTGTTGCAAAGGAATGAATGATTTTATGCCAAATCTGGCAACCATTCGGTTTATTTTTTCAGTTTTTTATTAATATCTTCTAAAATAATTCGATTTTCGAAATTTAAATCAGCTTAGCAGGTTCCTCGGAATTTTTCGAATCTGTGGGCACCTTAGTCGGAACTCAAATCCCCACGGTTTAGGAGGAGATACGCTGACAAGCTTTTGACAGCGGCCTTTAGTTTTTTTTAGAATAGAGAGATTTTTACACGAAAATGTGTCACACTCTGAAGTTTTACAAGCCGAAGGATGGGAAAACATGATAATATAATCGAAAAGAGAAATAGTTTTAAAAAAATTGCTTGCATTTCTTTCCGTCCGATATTAATATATAAGAATAAAAAATGTCATTTAAATATCTTTAAAATAGGCCAACGATAGGGATTTAACCGCCCATAGAAAGTTGTCACCAGGGTGGGCGCCCCCCCCCCCCTACGCACGCCGCAACGTGCGGGAAAGTTTGAGGATAATATCGGTACAAGGATATTTCAACCAAGGATATTCAACCATATTTCAACCTACTCAGACTAAGCATCAATGCGAATGCAAGTTGCTCTACTTCTAATCTCCCTCTGATATACCCGAAACCCGATTATCACAGGGGCAAGGGGGGGCCGGTAGTCCGGTGCCCCTGAAGAAAAAGGGGGCCCATATATATCCCGATTATCTAAATTATAAATTCATATGTACTGAAATAGTAATTGTGGGGAAAAAACTGAATTTCCTCTATAATATAGGTATTACCTAATTGTCTATCACTAGATCAAGTTAGAGATATTTTTTTGGGGTGATAAATACGATTTGATTAAAGTACAAAAACTACAGTTAACTTAAATACTAAACTACAGTTAATGCTATTTTCGAGTACAACAGCGGTCAAAACTGGGTTAAAATGCTTAAAAAAGGTAGGCTCAGTAAAGGGGCTTAATGCGTAAAAAAGGGGACAGTAAGGGGGGCCCAAACTTAATGCCCCGGGCCCCGTCTAAAAGTGGTCAGATTTGAACATACCGTACCGCCTTTCCTATTTACTTATTATTTTTCTTTCAACTCTTCTCTGTTTTTTTTTTCCGCCTCTTTCTTTATCCTCTCCTTTGTGTGTTTTGTATATCTCTCGTCTGTTCTAATTTTAAATGTTACGTGTTTGTGCGTATTGTAGAGTGCTGATAATATACCAGGACCGAAAACGGAGGAGACGCAAGTTAAACGGTAGAGGCTTCAGGCAAATTGTCGCTTTTCAGATCGTATTTATGCGAGACGGAAGAAAATGCGAGAATTCTCGCGCGAGACAAGACTCTGTCTCGTCTCGCGTCTCGTCCCGCAAAATATTTTCCTTCTCGTCTCGCGTCTCGTCTCGCAAAAAAATGCCTGTCTCTTCTCGCGTCTCGTCTTGCGGGACAATGCGAGAACGCGAGACAATGCGAGAATTCTCGCGTCTCGCGTCCATCCCTAAACATGGTTGTACGGTGTAATCACTAAAAGTGATTACACCAAGTCCCAAGAACATTGAAAATATGCCATAAACCAAGAAACTTGAAAAGTGTCTACTTGCCATACCGTGCTAGAGAGAAATGGCACCCAAGTGCTAATAAGGTAAAAGAAAAGACTATGTTAAGAAAAAATTACTCTTGTTAATTTTCAAAGAGATAACACTTTTTAAATTTGCTTACAACTACCATACAAAAAAATTCCCAAAAACTAAAATGTACCCCATGCACTAATGAGATGATGTACAAAATTTCAGCCTTTCATCATAAAAGGTCTTAAGAGATATCTATAAACAAAGATGATTGGGGTCTATACTTGAATTTGAATGTAAAATATTCTTTCAAAATATCCGTATTACCCTTAAAATGTGATTTTTTCCCCTTACAGAGCTACTGAAAAGTGGTTTAAGTCAGTACGTATTATCTTCATACATTTGATACTTTTCAGGATATAATTCTCAAATTTTGTACATCACCTCATTAGAATATCAGTTTGTGCTTGAAAAGGCAAAAATTTGTTAATTAATGTACTAGTGTTGGGCTTCGGAGCACAGTATTCATGAGCTTTGCTGGGTTTTGCCTAATATGAAAATATTCACAAAGAAAAAAGAAGTACAGCGGCAGAATTCCAGTGAGCTCCTATGCAAATTAAGTCCTGAATTGTGCTTGATCCAAACAATGGAATGCCGATAATTTTTCGGAAAGCCTATTATGTAAATAAAATCATTTTATATGTAGTATGTATTTGTAAATTTGTTAAAAATTTTAAATGAATAATTAACTAGTAATAAAATAAATTTTATTAATTCTATGAAATATTTTATTTTGTAATTTCTCTCCCAGTTTGGGACGTAGCAACAGGTACACACTCTCTTCGAGTTTAAGTATTGTTCACTGCATATAAAAATCAGCAGCTTATGAAATTTAATTTAGCTACGAACAGACAATTTTATTTAGCAACAGGTACTTAAATGAAATTAGCAAACATTCAGGTTAATTTCAAATGAGGACTGTTTAACTCGATATTTATTGACACTGAATGTTATGTTCAAATTAATAAAATTCTGAACTTTTAAAACTATTATAGTAATACTCAGTGGTGGGAAAAACTACTTTTTTTTTTTTTTGTAGCGCGCTACAACTACAGCTACTTTTCGAAAAATGTAGTTAACTACAACTACAACTACTTTTTGACAAATGTAGTTAGCTACACTACTTTTGAAATGTAGTCGCTACTTCGCTACTTTTTCGCTACTTTTAGGAGACGAATTTTGCTAACAGATTCAGTTTGCATTACATTTATATTTAAGAATATTTATATCCTAATTAGAGAAAACTATTGATATCTTAATTAGAAAAACTATTGCTCTAATAAATAACTACCAGGGAAGTATTTGAGGAGGGCGGAGTGCCCCCTCCGAAAATGTAAAGCAATTATTAAAAAGGAGCTATTTTGAAACATTTCTTTTAACTTTAGAACAATAAAAGTTTAAAATACTGAATGAGAACAGAATATGACCTGTTTCCCAAGAGCGCCGGGTTATCATTTTAAAAGAAAATTGGCATTCTTATTTGTTTCTATTTTCTTCGAGATTATACAATATTGTAACTTTTACAAAAGTAAACTTTTGGTTTCATCATGATTCGTGGAAAAAAAAATCACGCATAAAATTAATTTTTGTAATACACATACATGTTCAACTATTTATTGCTTTATATTACGTAATTTATTGCTTTATATTGCTTTATATAAGTAAGAGAAAGAAAATAAAAGTAAATCATACCTTCGGTTCTTTGATTAGGTCTTGTATTATTAACCCTTTTTGGTAATTAGATACATTGAATAAAATTTAAACATAAAATTTTACATACATAGAAACTTATACACAGTTCACAAAACTGTATATTTACAAGTCCCACTAATCGAGTTAAAATGAAACTTAAACGTAACTCTTAAAGAAAAGACAATAATAAACGAAAACGAGTGTGCAGTTCACGGTTTAGCACAGATTCAGAAAATAACTGGATAAACCAACAAAAAAAGAAGAATTCATTATAAGTTCAAGGGGTGTCCTTCGAGTTAGTTCGTTTTTTAAATTCCTTTTCATTGCTTTCAGTAATTTTGTGGACTGGTGTGGTGTAAACCAGGAAGTTGTAATAGGAAATAATATGTGCCTTATGACTGTAACCGAGGCCACGCGAGATAGCAATAGCAAGTAAAGGAAACTTGCTTGATGCATCTCGCGTGGCCCCGCTGTAACCCCCAGCAAGTCCTGTCCTTCCTTATCAGTAAGTTTAAGTCCTCGAGCTAAAGCGATGGTTTTTTGTTTGTGGAGAAGACCCACAGCCCCCCTACTACCGCAGGGCTATAGAATTACAAGGGCTGGGTCATCCGTTTGAGGGATAGCTTGCCGCTTTGAAGCAACTGACCACCCCACGAAGGATGCTCGTGACGTCACCTGGTTCCCTCCGGATGGGAGATAAGAGAAAAAGAACTTTCTACTGCATTTACAAAACGCGTCTTTTCTTTTTTGCGTATTATTGACTCACCAATAATTAATTTCTCAATTTTACCAGCATTAAATGCACTTTTAGAAATGCCATCTTGTGCTGTTGCGACTTGTAATATGTATCGTAATACAGAAAAGATAGTTTTATTTCATCGGTTTCCACAAAACTTGGAATTGCAAAATGAATGGGTCCGCAGATGTAAAAGAAAAGGCAAGGTTAACCCCAAAAATGCTCGAATGCGCAGCGAACACTTCGAAGAAAGCCATTATATTGATGACTTACAAAACAAACTTTTAGTTTTGCCTATAAGAAAAATATTAAAAGATACTGCTATTCCTACTGTTAATTTACCTTCTTTTAAATTGGAAGAAAAAACAACTTCTAAATCAGAAAGGCAAAAAAAGAGGAACGTTTTGGAAGATACTTTCAGTAGACTAAGTAATTTAAGTCCTAAGAAAATACGATCAGAAGATACAATAAATGAAGGTGATGTAAACTTGAATGAAGTTCAACGACAGACAGTTGTAAAACTGTGATGCACTGGAAGAATAACTCAGCAGTTTAAAAATTGAGTTAGAGAGTGCAAGAAGGAAAATCGTTGTTCATTTAAAATCATGGCACAGAAATTAAAAAGAACCCTTCTGTATAAAAAAAATAAAACATCTGAAATTGGAAAATTAAAAAGGAAAGTATGCATCCTGGATAAAGAGAGCAGAAAATTAAGGAATCTAAACGATATCTTTTTATTTTATTAAAATATTATACAAAGTACTTATATAAATTGTTTGGCACCCTTAAAAATTAGTTAATAAAGTAAAACAATAAAATTAACTATTTCACATTAAATCTTTTTAAAAATATCAGCTTTAAGCATTATTGAAATCGATTTTACAGGGGGAAAATAGTTTAGTTTTAGTGTTTTTATCGGCAATCTTCAATTGGTCTTCCGTTTCAAAAAAATTATCATCTTCAACGCTTTTAATGAGACGGTGAAAAGTTTCTAGTCCTATTACAGCAACCGAAAAACTAAGAATTTCTGCAACCTCTTATTCAGTTTAGCCCATTTCTTAATTTTCCGTAACCTCGTGAATTTCATGCACTGTTAGCATTTCACTGGCCAATGCCATAGTTTTTTAGTCCTAAAAATTGATTTTTCAAACAATAATAAGAAAGGGAAAAAAATTAAAAACAAAACAAAACAAAAAACGAAAGTCACATGTAAGCACGCTCTGAATGTAAACTTAGAAGTGAAAAAAAAAAAAAACTTTTTAAGCAGGAAAGTGTTTGGAACGAAACTTTTTAAACGGGTTGTTTTAACATTGTAAGAACAGAAAAAAATTGGGAACCGCAAATAAGAACTTTTTAAGCGGGAATTTTTTTAAATGGGCTTTACTGTATATTTTTTAACATTTAATATCAGATAAATCTTATTTTCAATTTCCCTCCATGTTTATTTTTTGTATGGTTGTGCTTCTGTTCTTAAGAACGGGTACATTTTGAAGTTTACTGTAAATTGTTTTATTATCTATGTGTACATTCTCTTAAGAAACGTATTTAAGTTCAAGCCAAACTGCCTATCTTTTTCTGGTAGGTATTAAGACACACACACACACACACACACACACATTTCATATAAAGAAAGTTGGTGTATCATGTTTTATTTCGAATGATTATTTTCTTTCTTTTTTTTTTTTTTAGAAAACAATCCTATATTCATTACTTTATCTCAAAACAGAAAATCTGACTTCTACTACTTCAATATACTTTTGAGAGCTTATGTATATTATATATTACTAATAGACAGGGATTCGCAGAAGCAACTGTTTTAATTTTTCCTAAAAATATATCACCCTAAATCTTCAATGCCATAGATAATATTTTAAGTGAGAAAAATCTAATAAAAGTCATTGAGAAAACATTATCTCCACGACTTCTCCTTCGCACGCGGGAACCATACTACGTCATCAGTTATTCCCCCCTGTCTTCACTTCTCGCAGACGATTGACCCAGCCCTTGTGATTCTATAGCCCTGTACTACCGTGGGTTCTAGTAAATGTCTTTGTTCTAGTATTTAGTGGGAGTGGGAATTTTTTCTTTTTTTGACGAATCAGAAGGGGGGAGGGGTCGTTTACAGATACCGGACACCCAGGCCAGACCAGGGCCTTCTCTATTGTACTGCTCGGGCCTGCTACAGTGTTTTCCCCCCACTGTCCTACGTCACAAAACGGGTCTTGCTTTCTCACCACGTGCAGCTTACTTTACCTAGGATTCAAGAATGTACTAGTCGGAAGTTCAGTGCAGCTAAGTATGTGTTAAAAGCATGTGATTAAAAGCTTCCAGAGTGTAAATATGAATAATATTTATAAGTGAAGTGCATTAAAATGTGGATAATTTTGCCTTAATATTACAAGGTAAGTGATCTTTACCTTTTTTTTTTATTAAGTGTAGTATAGCCTTATAAATGTATTAAGTGTAGTATAGCCTTATAAATTATAGTTGCTAGCGTCTTGCACTTAAAACAAATTTATGATTCAGAAAGCACCACACCGTAAAGCAAGAGCCTATATTAAATCGTAAAGTTTTATTCCCTTCGTCAACTGAGCGGCAGAATGTAACTCTCGCAATAAATATATTTCATGAAAGTAATATAACTGCTTTAGAATTAAATATTCAAAAGTTTGGTAGTGATCTTTCTCAGACAAAGAAATTTTTATCTTATATGTTAAATTGCTGGAATGTTGTTAATTGTAAGCATCTATTGAAGGGTAAACATATACGCAATACTTTTTGTGATCCTATAACTAGTAGAGGACATTCAAATGTTCTTTTTCTGAGAGAATTTGCATCCTGGGTACAGTCTTGGCAGGTATTATCAGAACTCCCATCAGAAACAAAAAAAAACTCATAAATTTACCAGAAAAGGGGGGTTCACTTTTCAAGGAAACTAATTTTTCTTTAAAACATACAACTCAAACTATGCTACAATTAATTGAGCATATGTTTGATGTTTATAATCCTAAATATTTGTTATTGGGAAAGTTTCAAACTGATAATTTAGAAGCTCGTTTTGGCCAGTACAGGCAAATGTCTGGCGGTAATTACTCAGTTGCATTTAGGCAAATTTTGGAATCTGAAAAAAACTAAAAGTTTTGGAATTAATAAAACTGTGCTCAAAATTATCGGGAGATATAACTATAAAAATTCTGGATGTAAATGACTCAATGGATGTTCAGGAGTCAATTGATTACCTTGAAGATTTTACAGAGGTAATATACAAAACATCTGAAATTCCAGACAAATTTATACCAGTTTTAACTTACATTGCTGGTTATATAGCACATAAAGTAAAAAACACAATTTTGTGTGTTGATTGCATATTCCTCATAGTATCAGACAAAGAGCTTTCCTGTGAATATTCAGGTGATTTAGCTGAATATATATAACTTTCTGATAGAGGGGGATTGCAATGGCCTAAAGAGTTCACCATTAAAATAGTGCTACATACATTTCAAATTTTTGTAACTCTAATTTCAGAAGAATTCGAAGAACTCTTTTTAAATATTAATTGTCAGAGGAAGCTTCTAACTAGACTTATAAAAGATAAAATTTCCTTATCAAATGATCTTCCTCTTAATGTTTGTTCTTGTGGGATATCGTCAGAAGTTTTAATAAATAAATTGTATTGCTATTGCATGCAATATCTTTTTAAATAATTATTGCAAGCAGCGAAACGACCGAAATAAAGAAAAAAATGCTAAAAAGATGCAGAAAAAACTTTCAACTGCCAACTCTGGGGGATTCATTTTCCTTTTTTACAAAAAAAAAAAAAAAAAAAAAAAATCCATGTATAACTTTGTACAATTTTACAAATGCTTTTTTTGAAATTATTGATTAATAATATGCCAATTTAACTGAAAGAAAGTAAGTCAAATTTTTACTTTATTTTTCTGCCTTAATCTAGAGTATTTGAAAACAGTTTAAGCTGAAAGCTTTTTAAAGAATGACTGCTCAAGGATAAAATACATTTTTGTGTTACAATATTAATCAAATGTCACAAATTTTTCACCTTTTTTCAATTATTTTATGCTCACGTTATTCTAGAAAAATACAGTCATATGAATATTTTTTAATACACTATGATTAAAAAAATGTGTATGAAAAATGTTAATGCCACGCTTAAATTTTCTAAGTTGCCTCAAAATATTGTTGAATAAACATTGTATTTTCATATTTTGTATTGTTTCTTTAACACATATACACATATGCAACATTTTCTATGTTATTATACTATTCACTTTGTTCAAAAAGGTTTTCTTAAAATAGGAAAATAGAAGGTTTGTACTTAAATAAATGTGTTCAACAACCAGGTATGAACTATAGTAAAATAATATTTTTGTTAAAAATTGTCTACTATCGTCAGTCTGATATCAGCGTTTCAGAGTTGGATTTCCAATATGAACTTTTTGAAGAAAAAATTATGCTTATGTTCACTTTTAATAATTTCTTACAAGGCAATGCATTTATACTTACTCAAATCGCTTTATTCAGTTAGCTTTTTTCAGAATTGGTATATTTATTAAAGAGTCTGCAATGAAAAATTATATTTAGCGAATTTTGGGAAAGTTGGAAACATGATCAATAGCTAAGATTTCATACCATCCGTTTCGGTTATCTATTTACATGATTATTAAATTATTCTGAATTTAATTTAATAATGGTGAGCAATAAATATTTTGTCAGAAGAAAGAAAACTATTCAAATCAAAAGGTTTCGCTAACGATTTCCATCATTTTTCTAAAAGAAAGTTGAAATAAACAAATAAGGCGATTACAAAATTATAATAATAACATTTTTCCTTTTAGTCAATAAATGTGGTACTGCTTTAAAAAGGCTATTTTACAATTTTTTCGTGATTAAACACTTTGATTTATCCCTCCGTTAAAGGTATTTGCTCAGCATTCCTTATCTCCAGCGGAACAAACCGGACTCATTTCTAGACCCCTTCTTTTCAAGGAACAGGCCCGGTGAGTAGAATAGAGAAGGCCCTGGCCAGACCCGACCCAATTTGCCCAATTATCTGCGATCCGAGGTAATCTCGTTTTGTTGCCTGAAAGCGCGCGAAATAGACTTGTTCCATGTTTACTAACAAATATCTCAGTGACGTCACGTAGAGTAACTCTATTGGTTACTTATGCCAACCACTCGTCCCGTAGAATAAGTCCATTGGTCAGTTTTGCCAACCAAGAGGAAGTGTGACGTCACGTGGAACAAGTCTATGGGGAAGCGAAAAACGGGTGCTTAGAAATCTTCCCCCATATGCAAGCTCTTTATAATGATCATTATTCCTAATGATTATCATTATATTCCATCATGATCATTAAACGGTATGCAAGTTCACAGAACGGCAATCATTTTCTTTAACGTACCCGGAAAAACTGCTGAATTTATTACGATTGGTTCAGACCACTCATTATCCGTAGTGATCGTCAATATTTGATTGTTTACAGTGAAGAAGAAGCTGTGTACTTTGGAGATCGAGGACATTAGCAAACATTTTTACATTTGTAAGGTAAAGTATTATCAAACGTGGTTTTATTTATTCATATGTTGCATCTTTATAATTTGTTTCAGCTTTTTATTTTAGGTGTTGCATTTTTAGCGCATAAAATATTGTTAATGATGGTGTTTTTTTAGCACATGGCTAATTGTATGCTGTTTTTTTTTTTTTTTTTTTTTTAAACTACACGTGAACAAAATTTGAATGAATGTTAAGATATTTGTGAAAGTGATAGTATTGTAATGAAATTAAATTTAACATGTTCTATCTTTTTAAATGTTTTATTTACCTATCCCAGCCACTAATTTTACCAAATTTGTGTTGGTTAGACTATTGCGGTACACACTACATAAAAAGAAAATGATATTTCTACTTTAAGGGCCACACTTCTTCACTTCGACCTCCATTGATCGATGCTAGATTAATTAAATGTATAATTAATGTAAATTCTGTGCCATGATGTACGCTTGCATAGAACAGTCACATTTGAGAGTTTTAAATATTTAATTTGTATTGAATATGACTATACATGGCTTATTATAATTGCAACTTTTCCTATGATGTGTTTATTTTTTGCTTATTTAGAAAAACTTGTATTGTTTTTTCATCTTATGATTTCTTCCAATCATAAGGTGATTTTCTGTCATCCTACCTCATAAATAAAATTGTAAACAGTCCAACTGTGTTAGAAATTTTCTCCCACATTTATAGAAAATTAAAACAATTTTAGTAATTAGTAGTACTATTATTTACTGATTAATAAAATCATAACTTTTCAAATTAAGCATGTTTCTTTGACATTATTAATCAGTAAAGTCAATGCAATCCATTTTTATTTAGTTAGATTTATCTACATATTGCTTTTTTGTAAAAAATGTTTGAATTGTTTTGTTTACATGCTCAATTATCAGTTTATAAAATCAGATTTTATTTTATTTTTTTAATTGACGAAAATTTAAAATTCCATGCATAACCCGACTAAGTATGGGCCCTGGGGTTGACATCGCTAATGATTCATATTGATACAAGCATATGTATTAACATGTATATAGTTTTTATGCATACTGATCATATATGTAATCCCAGGCTGGGCAAGGTATCAACTCAGCCTTTCATCCATTGAGCAGGTCGATAAAATGAGGACTAGGCTTGCATGGGGTCAGACACTGTGGGCTTTGCATCAGGCTGACCACCTGGCCAAGGTATATGGCATCCGTACCCCAGAGTCCATGGTCGCGAAGGCACGGTTGAGCAGCACAGGTCTTGTCCCTGCAGATGTTGTGCCAATATTTGACTTTATCATATATATTCACATATATATCCTGCACATTCATTTCTACCATAGACAATAGTGATTTGGGTCCCAGGGCTCCCTCCCCCCATAGTTACGCCACTGCTTGGGTGACATGTCATATGTGACATAGTATGAAATGTGTGGCTTCTTTTGAGTTCTGCATGCAGTGTGTTGCTATTATTTTGCACTGTGAATTTATAAATTGTATCCCCTTCTTTGTCCGAAAGTATCAGATTAGTTAGCATAAGATGTATGTCATGCAGATACAAGGTTTATTTATTCACCATTTATTTCATATCCCCCCCTGCCCTTGAAAAATTTTTCTGGTTGTACTCTTGAAGTGACAATTTGTTTACATTTTTAGTTTCTTTTAATATTATAGTCTGTTTTTTAGGAATGTGATCGATACAGTTCATATTCTTTATGCCTAATGAGTGCTTGTACAATTTTGCTGTACATTTGAAGCAGCAGCATTGTACTTGTACTTTTTCGGCTTGTTAAATAGGATGAAGTTATCTGCCCAGTTTTACAAGCTGCAAGAGTAAAAGAAATCTCTGCAGTTAAGTGCTGAAGACAGATGGCAATGTGATCCCTTTGTGTGAGTATCGTGAATAATTAAAACAAATTTATTAATGTAAATTTTATGTATTTGTAATTAAAAAAATGAAACATTCCAACAAGTTTCAATTTCTTAAATGTCTCTTAGAAAAATGCTAAAAACAATGATCACTCTTGTCCAATTGCAATGACACACATGTATAGTCGATAATAAGTGTTCATCCTCAGGGCCTGATTAACACTTTCTGATACTATAGGCCTGCTGTTATTTTGCGGCCCCCCATTCCACAAGTATAAATAATAAATATTGTAGTTTTGAGGCCCCTAGACTTTTCTTTACTATAGGCCTGGGCCTTATGGGCCTATTCGGTAATCAGGTTCTGTTCATCCTAGGTGTTTTATGGTCCGTTTACAGATCCATTTCTGCATATCTAATTTAACGATCCGGCACACTTCTACTGGATTTTACAATGGACACAGGTTTTTCTTGTTGTTGTTGCCAAGTGACAATAATCAGACATAACAAGAAGATGTAATAATTTTACTTTTAATTAAATATTATCATTGTCCATTTTAATACAATAATATGTGTATTAAGGAAACTTGCATAGTAAAACAGACAGTAAATTTGTACTTATATTGAAGTGAGAAGTGTGTTCCAATATGTAAATTCTTTTAACGCATTTGTGCATTGCAACAGACATCTCCAGTAGAAGAATTTTCTGTATCAATCTGCAGCACCAGGAGCAGAAACCAAAATTTATCTGCAACCTTAACGTTCCCTGAATAAACTACAATCAAAACTTGCTCATTGCAATAAAAACATGCAACCTTTTCGTACTGTGCAGCCATTTTAAACAACTTGCATACACATCGGCAGTAGTGCACACATGAACGAAACACAAAAAACAGAATGATATTCTCTACTAGGATACCTCATGCATATGGTCAAGGCGCGGAGTGTTTGTAGGAATGTGTCTGTTTTCTATTTGTGGCGACTCCAGCTCCCCTCAGTCTATCACCCCTTTCCAGAGACTAAACACCTGTGAGGCACTGTTCGCAGTGATATTGATGGTTGTTAGCTTTTGTCTGAAGAAGGGAGGATGCCATAACGTGATAGCCTGGGGGGGGGGGAAAGTGCATCTGACTGAAACACAAACATTTTTTTAACCTGCTAGATAAATCTGCAGCACTTGCTGCCATGCTGCACGGTTTCTGCTACCGGGCAGACATCCATACTGAGAAGCATCTATATAAATAAAACAGTAAAATGTCAGTTGGTTGGTTAGTTTGTCTGTGTCTCACGTAACTCCGAAACGGGTAATCTTAAACCTACCAAATTTTGTATAGAAATTCTCCAGGACAGGTCCCGACATACCTCAAAAAGATTTTTTCGAAATTCGAATTATTTTAGGAGATATCGATAAAAAACATGCCGCAAAAGGATAATTTTTGCTCTGCCATTTCGTAATTGTAACTCCACAGTGGAAAAAGAGAGAATACAGCATATCTAGGTTGCCATATTTGGCACGTTTATTAAATGATTCAGACTCTTGAAGTAAAAATAAAAGAATGACGATTTTTTTTTTGTTTAGATTATTTGTAAGGTTATTTTTTAATTAAAATATAGTGTGCATGTGTAGCGTTGCCAGGCGTCCGGATAAAGCCGGACATAGTTAGGCTTTTTGATTGCGTGTCCGGGCAAACTTAACGGTGTCCTGCTTTTGTTAGGCTTTTTACTGGTGTCTTTGGCTGATTAGTAATAAAGTAGTTGAACTGATTTGGCATTCGATGTTATTTATATTTTATTATAATTTAACAAGATTTATGATAATAATAGAAAAGCTTTATTTTACGTACAATTCTTTTTGTCGTACCTACTGAGACAAAATCCTCAATATTGTAGGCTGTCCGGCCTTTTTACCCGAATGTCCGGCCAAACTGGCTGGTCTGTCCGGCTATTTGGTTTGGCAACCTGGCAACCCTATGCATGTGAAATCAGAACAGGAATGAAATGTTTTATACTCAAAAGAAAAATAGGATTTGGAAATTTTACGAGACTGAAATGTGCAACTTTTTAATTTGGCGAAAAATAAAATGGTTGATGTGCGATTTTAGGGAGATGATTCTAATGCTTGGTGCAATTTATCGTTTGCTGCTTGGATTATGAATACACCTCAGAATAAGTTTTTAAAATTTTCATTCCGTTGGAATTGTGCATTTTTCTGTGCAGCCTTTCTCCATCTATTTTTAATGTAATACATCCAGAAAAATAATGTTAGAAATTTTAATTTTGTTTAATCACAATCATGAATAATGATATACTTTCCAACTTAATGAAATAAGAACCAAAATCAGTAAGACCCACAGATTATAATCCCAAAAAGCAGAAACACGGCGACAATGTCACGGACACAAAAATCTGCTTGCAGACAGTTTTTGTCGACATATTTAAAAAAAAAAAATTTAATTTCTGCCGTAAAAAAAAAATTATTTTTAACTGTCCACAATTTTCCGGAACATTTTGCCGCGTTCGTTACGCTGTCTCCGCTCTGCGATGACGTCACTAACGCAAAAAATGCACGAAAAGGAATGGCTGAATCTAGCTTTTACACACCTCTGCGCCCTCCTGGTTTCACATTTTTATTATTTGCCAACGATTATCATTTTTTATTTCCCATGCACCATTTTGGATTCGTTTTGCACCCTATCATAAAAATGCATTTATTAAAACGGCCCCTTCAGATAAATACAATTAAAAACAATAACCTCATTATAAAAATATGAATGACTGATTGAAAACGGCCCTTCTACAAAATTACCTTCTAAATCGGACCTTTCTCACAAATATTACTCGTTAAAATGCCTTTTACAAATGTTCTATTTTTTCAGATCGGTATTATTATATTGCATTTTTCATTATCTTAGAAGAGCTGAGTAACCTGAAAGTGCCCCTTCTGCAATGTTTTGTTTTTACTGACTCAAGTGAGAACTCGATCGGCGTCATGCGTATTTCGCTTAGGAAATGAGGGAAGAGGGAAGAAAATTATTGTTGAAGAATTCAATATTCTAGAGTTCGTCACCAGCTGTATAGTTATTCCTCTTCTCTGTTTTAATTGTTTTGCACACTTACAAGTTTTTTCTCTCTTTTTTTTTTCTGAACGCTTTACTCTATTTAACTGGCTTTCTTATTACGCATTATTCATAATTATTACAGATATTGACTAACCATAAATAACTACGAATGATATAAAAAGTGTCTTAGCAAAACTACGTTGTGCGATTCTGAAATTAAGTGGGACTTCGAGAAATTGATCTGAAAATTGGGCGATTTGAGGCATTTTGCGAATACAGCACTTGCAATATATTATATTTTGCCAAAATTAAGCATATTAGTGACATTTTGCTTCATCGGTGTAGCTGGGGTTATTTGTGCCTTCCTTGAGGGGAAGGTGCAGTCCTTCCGTTTTCTGCCACATTCTACTAAAGGCCAGATCAGACTTCAGCGCGTTTCCGTGTGCTAGAATGGGTACTCAATGTATTTTTTCGTATCTCCAAGACGGATTGCTGAGAAAAATGTCCCCATTGAATGTTTGGCGTGCTTTTGTGGTTTCACGGGTTATCCTTTGTTGGCGAATCTCGACTAGTCATTAAAAGCCTATAAATTTTCGACCCTGCACTGCTCCCCCCTTTTACAAAGCGTGCATGTGCAAATTGACCATTAAAAAACTCCCCTCATGCCTCATATCCTGCAGCTTACGGCAATCGCACTCGAGTCTACGCTGGCCTTAATTGTCACTATTCTCCGGTCGCTTATCTTTGTTTTTATCTTGCCCCCCTCTTATTACGCCGCTCTTTTGCTTATAAAAAAAAGTGGAGTAATTTCAGAATTAGGTAATTCAGTCTATTGATAAGATTTGGTATTCTAAATACACAAATCATATATCTTCTGAAATTTTGAAAAATTTCAACATTTTACTAAATGAAGAAAAAATTAAAGCAAAGGTAAAGTAATTCTGGGAAAGTAAGCCTTCAGAAAACAAATTGTCATAGTCTAACAGTTAGGTTATTCTTAGAATAAACTATTATCAATTTAAGCTTATTTTGCTTTCAAAAACTAAAAAAAAAAAAAACAATTTTTTTTTATAAATAATTCCGGAAGTTTTTTTTCTTATGAAATTGTTCAAATACTTTCTGTAACAGAATGTTATTTATTTTTAATCAGCTAGTTACAAAACTTGCTGCTTAAAATAAAATTTGTAATTCATACATTTTAATAAACTTTTTTTTTACATTACGAAATTGAAGTTTAAGAAAGATGATTAATTGCTTTTAAGGGAACAGTTTACACCAAAGGTCAAAGAATCGATTTTCTTTCTGCTTGCTAAATTATATAATTTTTGACACCTTATTTTTAATCATATGACAATAATATCACGAGATACTGCAACTTTAGTTCCTACACTCAGTGCAATTTCATTGGCAAACAAACTTTTTAGATGGCCTTTTCTCCATGTTCATATTTTCTTCAATTACATGTTTTAAACATGCTAAGGCTTTTTTTTTTTTTTTTTTTTTTAAATTTGAGATAAAGATTTAAATTTTTTTTTGTACATGTTCTTTATTACAGTTCTTATCTGATAAATCTGTGCATGGAATTAGCCTTCAGTTTTTTTTCTTTTGTATTTTAACAGAAATTATATGAAGATATGTTACATTTTATTGCAGCACAAAAACTATATTAGACGTAATATTAGATGTATCTGAAAATCCATGCACAGCCTTGTGTAATATATTTTTGAAAATCTTTTTTTTTTTTTTTTAATTGGACAAAAATCTTAATTTTTTTTTAAGTAGAGAGATTTTTTAAAAATCAGAATTTTAAACTTTTTAAAAATTTTACTTAAATGTGCAGTTTAAAGAAATTTATTTTTTCAAAATGTACTATTAGTTGAACATTGAAATGCATCCAGTTCATCATTTATACTATAGTTTTTAAAAAATGCCGAAATGGTAAACTATTTCCTTAAAGGGACTTTGTTAGCATGCCACAAAAAAAAAAATTAAAATTACTTAAATTATTTTAAACATTGTTTCTTACCTTTTGCAAAGTCCGTGAGTTAAAATGTTTTTGATTTATATTTATGCTAAAACTTACATATCCTATTTATAATAATAATTTTTATTGATATATTTTAAGAATAAAAGAATAGTGCTTTTTTAAAAACATATATTCACGTTTCATGAATGAGCAAACATCAAACTAGAAGAGTGTGTGTGTACATGGGCATCGCCTGATTATTTCCCAGGGGGGGGGGGGTGAAGACTACTTCAACGTATGGTTACCATGTGGAAAAGAACAAAAAAGCAAGGGAAAACACTGAATACAATAATCCAGGTGGGCAAGTGCCCCCCCTTTCCCTATGCTGCCGGCGGCCATGTGTGTTTAAGAGGAAGAGCAAATACATTTCAGTAACTTGATTTTAAATGGTGTATATCCAACAGTTGGATGCAATACAAAGTTTGTATATAACTCTGAAAAAAGAAAAAAAAGAACTAACTATGCACCGTAAGTCAAAACACACATTACAACCTTACAAGTTTTGGGGATAAGCCCTAGTCCTTTTCAGATTGTTTCAAACCAGTTTTCTGTAATATGCTATCTACCTATACTTTTTCAGGGAACTCAAGTACCTTTTTTGAAAACAGGCCATCCTTTTTTAATTTTTCCCCTGCGGACTTCTTTTTTTCTCTAGTCAACACTATTTAACAGCAGTGGTTAAAAATTGCTGGTTTTATTTATGAATTATCCACTAAAATTACACGCAAAATTTTGCAGACTGATTATGAAACTCTGAAAGCTTGTCGTAGACTGCTACAAAACTTTCTGCCACTGGGATTATAATACGCTTTTAATATATAGCACTTTAGTGCGTATTTAAAATCTGAAAGTGTTTCAGATTTTCTTACTTTTCTTTTTCCTTCCGTTTTTTGATAAAGGCCAATATATCCAGAAGCTCTTCAGAATTAGTATACAATGAAAATTATTTGTTCCTGTTTGTAGGTGTTTATCATTTAACCATCTTATTTTTGTAACCAGGGGCGGCCTGACACAGTAAGCATCGCATCTGGGTGCCGGCTTCGAAGGGGCGTCATTTGGAACTCAAGAACTAAGAGCATAAAAGGGGGGTGTCATTTTTATATTAGCAGGGGGCAACACGTACCGTAGGACTGCTCCTATTTGTAACCATCTTAATTTTAAATTCCATTCAGAATCTGGGAGATTTCAGTGCCAAGGAAGCCGATGAGGAACAGTATTCTCTTCGAACAAGATTTATTAAGATGGCGAACCAACTGGTCACCGGAGGCGGCTAGTAACTTGTATAAAACTAAAAGATATTGCTTACCTTTAGCGATTAACTCGAACATTGTACACTTTGGCAAGTTATCTCCACTTGGTGAGGTAGCACACTTCACTGGCAATTAGAGATTTGTTTTTAGAGTATCCAACAGATTTATTTGAGAAGGCAGAAATATGAATATTTCTGTCATTCCCAAAAAATCAGTTAGCATATTACTCTTAAAACTATACGGCTGAAACTAATTCAGTTCAACATGTTATAGTAGTATATTTTTAAACACTAACATAGTAAATGTAGGGTATCTTAATTAAAAGCACATTACAAGAAATCGTGTGGTTTAAAAAAAAAAGAAAAATGTTATTGCAATGCACTCTGCATAACTTGTAACGTGTATTAATCAGGGGTGTTAGAAAGAATATGAGTTGCAGTTCATGCATTGCAAAAGAGTATAATTAACATAAAGACGAAAAGAAACGATAAAAGTTTAAACATACTCACCATAAAACTTTAACATTCCCACTCTAACGCAAGCAAATACAAATCGCAAATTTAATTTGCGAGTTTAATCTGTATACCTTTGTACAAAAAATTATCTTTACAAAACTGACTACTGAACTTATATCGTTATTGAAATGTTTTAAAACACTTTTGCAAGTCCTTTTATTTCTATTCGATCTATTATATTGCATAGCAAGGCTTAAACAACCACTTTCAGCCATCATGAGCTCCCCGTTAAAATCAAAACAACAAACTCGCTAGCCGCTAACAGACAGGGTACAGCAGGGCAAATTCTACGTTACGTCATATTAATAAACCCCACTGCTAGAAGACCTCTGATTGGTCTACATTCGATATAATCCATATCGTCTCTAAAAGTTGTTTTGGAGAAAGTGATCGGGGTATTTTCTGACGTCAGAGATAACGATCATCATTTTCTTCGAGTTTGCATACG
Source organism: Cheiracanthium punctorium (assembly GCA_038373885.1). NCBI lineage: Eukaryota > Metazoa > Arthropoda > Arachnida > Araneae > Cheiracanthiidae > Cheiracanthium > Cheiracanthium punctorium. The sequence goes on along the minus strand of JAWZYV010013681.1, from coordinate 94,212 downwards.
AGATAGTGATGTGATCATCCTTTTTTAGAAAATGATCGTATCATTATCACTTCATTAGTTGAGTTGTCTGCATACGGGGGCTTGTTATTGAGCATGGTTTTTCAGGGAACATATGTTTTCTCTGCTTGTCGCTATGACCTTATCATATTGAAACGGGAAAGGTGTGTAAAATTATGAGAGTCTGGGATAAAATAAGTGTGTTTGTGTTTCGTTAAACGTCGTTAAAATTACTTTGAAAAAATTACTAACTTGTAAAGTTTGTTTAATGATAATATTACTAAAAAGGATTTTTTTTTTTTTTTTTAAGAGCTCGATTAGCAAAGTTGTTGTCTTTAGAAAGGCACACTACTTCTTTTTTGAAGGTTAAAAAATTATAAGGCTTAATTAGGTACAGGGGTAAAAAAAAGGTTTGCGTTGTATGCGCTGCGCCAATCAGCGAATCAAAGATTTAAGGGGAGCAACTGGTGCCCCCCCCCCTAGCAACGCCATTGCTTTCAAGTTTCTGGGAAAATGACATTTCCATTTTATTTTATTTTATTTGGAGGGGGCGAGGGAGACCTTTCATAATATTAATTTGCAAAATCAGTGCCGTAGCTAGGAGCTGGCCAGGTTGGCAGGTGCCAGGGGCACTTGGTAGTCTTTTCCTGCAAGTAAGTAAGAAGAAGTCTTAGAGGTACAAAATTCAAATCTTGACAATGACCCTCACAAGGAAGGATTAAAGGGGGGTAAAGGGGGGGAACCGCCTCTCCCGAGAAAAAACAATGTAAAATATCCTATTTCACTTTCATAAAATGGATGTGTGTGTGAATCTTCCAACTAACCCCCCCCCACCCCCCCACACACACAAAATTGAAATAATACGTCACTGGGCCCTCATGACACCTAGCTACGACTTTGTGAAAAACAAAGAAAATTACTCGATCAATCTGAAATGTCGCGAATATTTTTAGACATCGTATTTTACCATCGACAACCCAAAAAATCCATTAACTTATAAGCAGATTGAGGATCGATGTCCATTCCCAAAAAATCAGTTAGCATATTACTCTTAAAACTATACGGCTGAAACTAATTCAGTTCAACATGTTATAGTAGTATATTTTTAAACACTAACATAGTAAATGTAGGGTATCTTAATTAAAAGCACATTACAAGAAATCGTGTGGTTTAAAAAAAAAAGAAAAGAAAATGCTATTGCAATGCACTCTGCATAACTGTGTAACGTGTATTAATCAGGGGTGTTAGAAAGAATATGAGTTGCAGTTCATGCATTGCAAAAGAGTATAATTAACATAAAGACGAAAAGAAACGATAAAAGTTTAAACATACTCACCATAAAACTTTAACATTCCCACTCTAACGAAAGCAAATACAAATCGAAAATTTAATTTGCGAGTTTAATCTGTATACCTTTGTACAAAAAATTATCTTTACAAAACTGACTACTGAACTTATATCGTTATTGAAATGTTTTAAAACACTTTTGCAAGTCCTTTTATTTCTATTCGATCTATTATATTGCATAGCAAGGCTTAAACAACCACTTTCAGCCATCATGAGCTCCCCGTTAAAATCAAAACAACAAACTCGCTAGCCGCTAGCAGACAGGGTACAGCAGGGCAAATTCTACGTTACGTCATATTAATAAACCCCACTGCTAGAAGACCTCTGATTGGTCTACATTCGATATAATCCATATCGTCTCTAAAAGTTGTTTTGGAGAAAGTGATCGGGGTATTTTCTGACGTCAGAGATAACGATCATCATTTTCTTCGAGTTTGCATACGAGATAGTGATGTGATCATTGTTTTTTAGAAAATGATCGTATCATTATCACTTCATTAGTTGAGTTGTCTGCATACGGGGGCTTGTTATTGAGCATGGTTTTTCAGGGAACATATGTTTTCTCTGCTTGTCGCTATGACCTTATCATATTGAAACGGGAAAGGTGTGTAAAATTATGAGAGTCTGGGATAAAATAAGTGTGTTTGTGTTTCGTTAAACGTCGTTAAAATTACTTTGAAAAAATTACTAACTTGTAAAGTTTGTTTAATGATAATATTACTAAAAAGGATTTTTTTTTTTTTTTTTAAGAGCTCGATTAGCAAAGTTGTTGTCTTTAGAAAGGCACACTACTTCTTTTTTGAAGGTTAAAAAATTATAAGGCTTAATTAGGTACAGGGGTAAAAAAAAGGTTTGCGTTGTATGCGCTGCGCCAATCAGCGAATCAAAGATTTAAGGGGAGCAACTGGTGCCCCCCCCCCCTAGCAACGCCATTGCTTTCAAGTTTCTGGGAAAATGACATTTCCATTTTATTTTATTTTATTTGGAGGGGGCGAGGGAGACCTTTCATAATATTAATTTGCAAAATCAGTGCCGTAGCTAGGAGCTGGCCAGGTTGGCAGGTGCCAGGGGCACTTGGTAGTCTTTTCCTGCAAGTAAGTAAGAAGAAGTCTTAGAGGTACAAAATTCAAATCTTGACAATGACCCTCACAAGGAAGGATTAAAGGGGGGTAAAGGGGGGGAACCGCCTCTCCCGAGAAAAAACAATGTAAAATATCCTATTTCACTTTCATAAAATGGATGTGTGTGTGAATCTTCCAACTAACCCCCCCCACCCCCCCACACACACAAAATTGAAATAATACGTCACTGGGCCCTCATGACACCTAGCTACGACTTTGTGAAAAACAAAGAAAATTACTCGATCAATCTGAAATGTCGCGAATATTTTTAGACATCGTATTTTACCATCGACAACCCAAAAAATCCATTAACTTATAAGCAGATTGAGGATCGATGTCCATTCCCAAAAAATCAGTTAGCATATTACTCTTAAAACTATACGGCTGAAACTAATTCAGTTCAACATGTTATAGTAGTATATTTTTAAACACTAACATAGTAAATGTAGGGTATCTTAATTAAAAGCACATTACAAGAAATCGTGTGGTTTAAAAAAAAAAGAAAAGAAAATGCTATTGCAATGCACTCTGCATAACTGTGTAACGTGTATTAATCAGGGGTGTTAGAAAGAATATGAGTTGCAGTTCATGCATTGCAAAAGAGTATAATTAACATAAAGACGAAAAGAAACGATAAAAGTTTAAACATACTCACCATAAAACTTTAACATTCCCACTCTAACGAAAGCAAATACAAATCGAAAATTTAATTTGCGAGTTTAATCTGTATACCTTTGTACAAAAAATTATCTTTACAAAACTGACTACTGAACTTATATCGTTATTGAAATGTTTTAAAACACTTTTGCAAGTCCTTTTATTTCTATTCGATCTATTATATTGCATAGCAAGGCTTAAACAACCACTTTCAGCCATCATGAGCTCCCCGTTAAAATCAAAACAACAAACTCGCTAGCCGCTAGCAGACAGGGTACAGCAGGGCAAATTCTACGTTACGTCATATTAATAAACCCCACTGCTAGAAGACCTCTGATTGGTCTACATTCGATATAATCCATATCGTCTCTAAAAGTTGTTTTGGAGAAAGTGATCGGGGTATTTTCTGACGTCAGAGATAACGATCATCATTTTCTTCGAGTTTGCATACGAGATAGTGATGTGATCATTGTTTTTTAGAAAATGATCGTATCATTATCACTTCATTAGTTGAGTTGTCTGCATACGGGGGCTTGTTATTGAGCATGGTTTTTCAGGGAACATATGTTTTCTCTGCTTGTCGCTATGACCTTATCATATTGAAACGGGAAAGGTGTGTAAAATTATGAGAGTCTGGGATAAAATAAGTGTGTTTGTGTTTCGTTAAACGTCGTTAAAATTACTTTGAAAAAATTACTAACTTGTAAAGTTTGTTTAATGATAATATTACTAAAAAGGATTTTTTTTTTTTTTTTTTAAGAGCTCGATTAGCAAAGTTGTTGTCTTTAGAAAGGCACACTACTTCTTTTTTGAAGGTTAAAAAATTATAAGGCTTAATTAGGTACAGGGGTAAAAAAAAGGTTTGCGTTGTATGCGCTGCGCCAATCAGCGAATCAAAGATTTAAGGGGAGCAACTGGTGCCCCCCCCCCCTAGCAACGCCATTGCTTTCAAGTTTCTGGGAAAATGACATTTCCATTTTATTTTATTTTATTTGGAGGGGGCGAGGGAGACCTTTCATAATATTAATTTGCAAAATCAGTGCCGTAGCTAGGAGCTGGCCAGGTTGGCAGGTGCCAGGGGCACTTGGTAGTCTTTTCCTGCAAGTAAGTAAGAAGAAGTCTTAGAGGTACAAAATTCAAATCTTGACAATGACCCTCACAAGGAAGGATTAAAGGGGGGTAAAGGGGGGGAACCGCCTCTCCCGAGAAAAAACAATGTAAAATATCCTATTTCACTTTCATAAAATGGATGTGTGTGTGAATCTTCCAACTAACCCCCCCCACCCCCCCACACACACAAAATTGAAATAATACGTCACTGGGCCCTCATGACACCTAGCTACGACTTTGTGAAAAACAAAGAAAATTACTCGATCAATCTGAAATGTCGCGAATATTTTTAGACATCGTATTTTACCATCGACAACCCAAAAAATCTATTAACTTATAAGCAGATTGAGGATCGATGCCATTCAGAAATCACAGACTGTTAGTCCTTCATCCACAGTAGCGTAGCCAGAGGGGAGCAAGGTGGTGAATTTGTCCCTGGGCGCAGCACACAAGGGGTGTGAAATTGTACATAAAAGCTAACCTAACTGCATTTTGACAAATAGAAGGGAGCGCAAAATCTCATGTTGTCCCCGGGCGCAGAATGTCCTAGCTACGCCTCTGTTCATCCAGGTAGAAATCGAGTAAAGGGAATATTACAGTTAATAGATATTTAAAATGTTAAACTTTTTGTACATTTCATTCTTCTTCGTAATAATGTAGTAAATCTACATTTTTGTATTTTAAAAATTAGAACACCCGAGCAGTGGTGGATTAATGCAATTTTGTCGGGGGAGGGGGGCGGTTAGTTAAAAGATTGACATATGCATCCATTTTATGGTAGTAAAATAGGATCTTTTACATTAATTTCTTTTCACTCGGGGGAAGGAGGGGGAGTTGGCCCCTCCGCCCCACCTCCTTTAATCAGCTCTTGCATTCGAGGGGGGAAAATATTTTAGTTTAAAACAATTCTTCAACGTTAATTCCTTGTACACGAAAATGCAATTCTTTCGCAATTTCTTTCGTTGGCTTAAGGCGCAAAGGGCGCCTTAAGTAGAGGGCGCAGGGGGACACGTCTCCCTGTCCACCCGAGCCAGCACGGGCATACTTTACATAAAATACATAAAGACATCTTTACATAAAATTTCCTAACGAATATCGAACTCGGAAATCGAATCCTGAACCTCTAGGCTATGAGTTAACGGCGAACCCACTTCGCCACACTTGTCGTCGAAAAAATTCTTAACTTGTTTGAAAAATAATTAGGGGCCACCACTCCTTTGTTGCCCCAGGGCCTCCACACCTTTAAATCTGGCACTGTCTGGGATGGTTATTTCTAGAAAGCGCTCAAGTTTAACGTGCTTTTCCTGAGAAAATTTTCCTGGACCTACAAATAATTTGTAATTTTCTTTCTTCTTTAAAACATAAAACACAAGGCACTGGTACTCGGGGTAAAAAATGGCATTTCAATTTACTGTACTTTGATCAAATCGTGTTCTCCATCCAAACAATGTCTCCTAGTTGATCTAGTGACGAACAACAATAACTGTTACAGAGGAAATTCTTTTATATTTATTATTATTTCAGTGTATGTGAATTTTTAATCTATATTATTGGGATATTTGGGGACCCGGGGTATTACCCCCCCCTTACCAGTGTGATAATCTGGGAACGCAGGGGCGTAGCCAAGGGGGGTTAGGGGGTCATAACCCCCCCATGAGAAAATTTTTGCCATACAAATTGTATATTCTTCATTACATTATCACACACACGTATAGATATATATGAGTTGTAGTAGTCGTAACCCCCCCTCCATGAAAAATTTCTGGCTACGCCCCTGTAGGGAACGTCAGAGAAAAATCCGAACAGAGCTTGCATGTGCATTGATGTCTAGTCTGACTGACAGTGTAAAAGAAAAAGTAGCAGCATTTAACTTCATATTAAGGCAAGGCCCATTGGCGCATCCAGAGGGGGCATGTGCACTCCCCAGATGAATCAACTTCAGACCATAAAAATTAACATGTTTGAAATTTAGAATACATATAAGATTTGAATTTTGAAAATATTTATTTTTGTGCATAAAAGTGAGTATTTTTTGCTTTCGAAAAGGAATTTCACATATCTGTAAATTGTATGCTTTTGTAACATAATTAATTTTCTTTGGCCTTTTTTTTTTATTGCACCCATAAATACAGTGTAGTGTCCACTTGCCCGTATCAGGATTGACGATCAGTTAGTGTCCAGTTTTCAGTGAACTTCCTGCTAGGCGCTATCCTTTCAAATCGGACATGATATATAGTCGGTCCTCGCAATTAGCGAGTCCCCCCCCCCATCCACTCATGGGGAGGGGTGGCGGAGGGATTGTGTGTTCTTTGAAGTATCCGTTCCAGTTCCAGTGCTAAGCTTATAGTCAGAAAAACGAGCAATTGCACCACGTGATCAATCGCCGGAAGTGATGGCGCGGCAAAAGTAGCTAAAAAAGTAGCTTGAAAAACGCGCTACAAACTACAGATTTTTTGTAGCGCTACACACTAGCTACACTAGTAGTGTAGCGCGCTACTTTTTAAAAAAAGTAGCGCGCTACACTACAAACTATAAAAAAATGTAGCGACTACTGTAGTTTGGCTACTTGTAGCGCGCTACTCGCCAGCTCTGGTAATACTTGGGATAGTATAAAATATGAGGAGTTTCACATATATATATAAAGCACTGGTTTTTTGGCAAAGGTTACATAAAATAGAAAAAAGGGTTTCGATTTGAAGTTATTATTTCAGTTTTAGATTTTGATTTAGATTCAAATTCTAAGCAAAACTTATTGTATATCTAGAATAGGCTCTAATGTAAAATATAAGTGAAGCAAAGCAAAATTTAAATTCAATTTTCAGTTTTGGTTTAGATGTTAAGTATTGTTTTAACTTTTGATTTCTTTTCTGAGTTTACCTTGAAGCAAAATTAAAAAATGTAATTGTAGAATTGTTTAGTACAGTTTTATGAGTTAACATTGTGAAACAGAAATGTTTTCCATCTTATAATAAAAATGCAGAAGCTTCATTTAACATAATGGAATTATCATAAATTTACACTTTGCAACTCATGTTTACTGTCAATTTAAATAATTATGCAGCTAAGTACAGATTACATTAATTGGTCTACGTCTTTAATTTAGTTGATTTATTGGGCTATTTTTTAATTCCATATTCATACGTATTAGATTAATTACATGTGCAAATGTGTTATGCGATGCATATGTTACACTTTTTTTATTAATCGGACAACTGGTATTATTTTACAGGCATTTACATATTTAAAAAAAATACTATGATAAACAATAACAAGCCGTACTTTTTATTTTCTATAAAAGAAAAAAAAACAATCTGAATATATCCTAAAAGGAATTTAAATAAACACTTATTTTTATATAAATATTAATGTTATTTGATGTTTTCGAGGACATACAGATTATCCGATGAATTATAATTCAAAAATAAAATTTTATTCTGGCCATAAATCTCACAACGTAAGAAAATTTCACATGCACGATATTTGTAAACAAACAGTAATCCGAATAACCTGCCGAATCTTAAAATAAACCTTGTGTTCACTCCCGTACATGATGTTGTCTTTCCGAACGCGGTACCAGCGGAAAAAAGTCTCTTAAAATATCGTTAAAATATTATATGTTAAGCTTTTTAAAATATTAAACGCCACCTGGTACTCAAAAGTCGAAGGTATGATTAACAAATTCCATCGATTAGAATCATCCAAAAAATTAAATTTAATACTTTTATTGAATGTTGAAAATCGGGTTTTTCCCATTGAAATACATTACGTGAACCCCAAGCTGTCACGCAAGACGGCGACCTATCGCAGAGAGGCGCGTCCCGTCGAAATGCTCTATTCCCTCCAAGGAAAAGGTACAGGTCCGGACCCTCTCCTTTCGGTCCGAAATCCGGACTATGCGGAAGGCATGTCGGGCGTGTTGCCCGAAGTGAAACTCCAGGTGCCGGTTGTGCACTGGTGCACGACCAGAGCGTTCGAAAAGGCGAAGTTCTGGAAGTAACCGCGTTCGAAAAGGTTTCGGTCATGCAAGGGCGCCGGCAGGATCATTTCTAGGGGGGTGCACCCAGGATATATATATATATATACATATACATATACAGGGTGTTCCTGAATTCATAGGCCAAACGTTAAGAATAAAATGCATATAAAGCTTTTTTTGTATAGCAGATTAGCAGAGTGGAGTTAAAAATAAAAAATGTAGATGGAAATATAACAAATGCAAAAGCTCTACTGTAAATGCTCAAATGTGCTGGTATCGTCTATCAAGTGACTGGCGTACCCTTTCGAAGATGCCAGGTGTTCCATGAACGGTTGCAGCGGTTACTAAAGTTTTGCAATGAGGCCCTCATCTGTGTCAACGGGAGTCTTCTAATGAGTATCTTGAGGTGTCCCCAAAATCAAAATTCGATACTTAATTAATCTAATGAACGTGCTGGCCGAGCAACTAGTTCAACTTGTCCAATCGATCGGGGGTCAAAGATGACAATAGGGTAATTACGCACATTATTTATGAACTGGACTGGAGCCCTATCGTGCTGAAACTATCTACATTTTTCATTTCCGACCAAACGTTGCAATGCAGAAAAATGCTTCTTTGTATGTATTTTAACTACCTTCAGGGACACCCTGTATACATACATATAAAAAATTAGACTATTTGGCGTTTGAAGGAAGAAGAATCTTGATTTGAAAATGTAGCATCAATGTGAAATAAACATCGTCATAGTTATACTGTCGCAGCTGAAAAATCTTAACCTATTAATTTGGCCTAATTAATAATACCTCAATTTAATTATACTAATTTAAATTATATGCAATTTTGATAACTTTTTTTTATATTTAAACATACGAATTTTCTCTGAAAAACTGAAGCGAAATGTATTTTCTCTAGCATTGATGTATATAGCAATTTTTGGCTTAGGGGTTCCCGCATGTCCAGTACTGAAAATGGTAGATGACTGAAATGTGAAGGTCGATAGTTCTGGCCTGCCGCGCGGCTGTCAATCTAATGCTTTTGAGTTTTGGCCGGTTTTATCTACATGTTACGTGAATACGCGTTAGAACCCCTTAAAAAGTCCTCTTCCCAACGCAACCCCCCCCTTCCATGACACATACCCCATTTGCAGGTTTGCTTTAAGTGCACTTGTCAAGGACATCCACATATTGAAACAGACCCCAAGTTTCGAAAGTGACGCAGTGATGCCTTCACTTAATAGTTGAAAAATCACCATGTCAAAAAACTCAAAATACAAATTTTCGTCTAATAGTTTTTTAGTTTAAATCTCTGAAAAATTAACTCTATAATGTTAAAAAGAAATGTTAAATTTTAGGCGTTAAGTCCTAAAATAATTGCATTTAATCATATTCACAGTAGAGCAGGCCCGGCCTTAGAAATTTGGCGGCCCTAGGCAAAGTCAAAGTAGGCGGCCCTATACACATTTTCAAATATTAATGCCTCCATACACACATACGTACGTATACATAAATGCATTGATACATGTATAATAGGTTCACTCATTGTGAAAAAATATTCACACACAGTTTGGAAACCTCTGATTTATACAATAATTTTTTTTTTGTTTATTTGTTTAATTTATCTTGGTTAGGACCAATATAAAATACGATTGTTAAGCTTTAGTTTAATAAACCAGTTCTTGATTCCTTTAGGACACATTAAAATAATGCAAACAAAACATAATTTAAAAAATATGAATAGAAATTATTAAATTTTAATAGTAAAAAATAAGTATACATTTCTAAACATAGCTAATTTACAGTTGATCGTGAATTGGCAAAAAAGATTATTTGCTAGTTTGTTTTTAGGGTTTATATCACTCAATCGTGTTAGTGTAATGGATTAGTGTAATATTAGTCAATGGAAGAATCTTCTGCTGGTTGGTGAAGACTCATTCCCAGAAATAATTTGAACTATTGGCTTTTATATTTACTCAGCTGAAGAATCAAAAACCAAATAATGCATTAAATCTTCTTCAGAAGATTGTTTAGTGGCATATTTTATAACGGGATTTTTCGGGCCTTTTTATTTGCAAATTCATCAATTAACTCCGTGTAATTGAGTGAACGCGCAATGCCATTTTCAATTGATATTAGAGACAATCCAACTAACCTTTCTTGAGACATAGTTGATCTTAAGTAAGTTTTAATGAGCCTTAGTTTTGAAAAGCTGCGTTCAGCAGATTCAACAGTCATAGGCATTGTTAATAAAATTCTCAGTATGATGCATAAATTCGGTAAAACTTCATCCAATCCTGTTTCAAGTAAATATTTTAAAGTACTCGCAGGAGACATATTATCTGCTGCGATGTTTCTAAAAGTACTGAGCTCCGTAAAAAGGTTCATTCCATCAATATCTTTTTCTGTGTTTTTATTTGTAAGCAGTCTTTCTGCATTCATACATTTGTCTTTCAAGTGCTGATCATTATTATTTGTTAAATCTTCTGCATCAAAAACCGACAAAAGAAACCCCGATTAGAAAAATTGTGAAGGATGCAAATTATTTCCAGATCGTTAAAGAAGTTTCTTTCAAGAATCAGTCATTAGCGGCCCTAGGCAAAAACTGGGAACGGTAAAAAAACCAAAAAAAACATGCATTTAGATTTTTATTGAAAATTATTTGATCGGCGGCCCCCTTTAATGGGCGGCCCTAGGCGGTCGCCTAGGTTCGCCTAATGGTATAGCCGGCCCTGCAGTAGAGTCTCGATAGTTCGAGTTTCGATTGTTCTTGTTTTCCATACATCTCAGTTATTGAAAAAATCAGTTTAGCTCCCAAATAATGACCAACGCATATAAAACAGGCGATTTTTTTTATTGCAGGACAAAAATTCCAATACTTGGTGCACCCTGAAGTCCAATCAGAAATCCCTCTCCCAAAGAAAGCAGGTGTATTTTTTCTGTAGATGTCCTCATAGAGACAATTCTGTGCAGCGTTGACATGCTGCTTTGGCAATGGCGCGATACTGCTGTGTGGAAACTAGTCATCGTGTCAATTCAAAAGAATTGACTATTATTTTCCGAAATTATTAACCTGCTCTAATCAGTAATGTGATAATATGTAACTAAAGTTTTCATTTAATTATGCACTCAAATCACAAAAATTGCTTTATTTGCATTTATCTGTTTATTAATTTAATGATTTCAATAGTTCGAGACAAACCCGGTCCCGTCTACCTCGAATACTATCGAGACTTTTTCAAAATATTTTTTTCCTAATTGCGGACACATGCCGTGGGGCATTCAACACTACTACGACGTTGGTCAGTACATTATGAGGGCTCATGTGCGTGCGCCAACATTATCCCAAAATAAAAATGCGGACGAGTTCTCAAAAGTTTAAAATTTATGTACAATGGTAGAAAATATTAAGCCATTAACACAGGTCTAAGCAGCTAATTTAATGCGACAGTTACACGTACTCAGCAAACACAGACCTGCTGGCGGGGTACCTTGCCAGTGCCTTTCTGCCTTTACGTCCAGTACCGGCCAGGCACTGCAAAAAGTAACTGAATCGTACCAAAAGTGGTCGCCCGAGAAGTACCTTGCCAGAAGCCCGGGAAGGCAACGACACTCTGCTGGCATACTGCATGTGCCGGCCGTTACTCAAAATAAAGGCACTGGCCCATTAAGTTTATAATGCCCAAAATGAAACGGCCGGGTGCCGGCTATTATTAAAAATAAAGACACTGGCCTGGTACCTTAACAGTGACTACAATGTAATGGCACGGTACCGGATTAGTGCCTATTTACAGTAATGCTGCCATAATTAAAATACGAACCAGTGGCTTATTCATCAACCCCCACCCCGCAAAAAAAAAAAAAAAAAAAAAAAAAAAAAAAAACATTCCTTAAGGGTAACATTTTGAAAGATAAAAAACAACATAAATGAAAGATAAAAAACAGCAAAATCCGTTGGTCAATCGTTTGCAAATTATGTGCGCCTATCATTAGTGAATTGTGTGCAGTTTTCATAACTGCAATTTTCTTACAAATTTGAAGTCGCAAAAGATTTTTTTTTGTGAGAGAGACGGTAACACATTTCAGAACCAACATAAACTCATTTATAAACAGTTTAATTTCAATATTTCAGAATTAGAGATTTTATAAATGAGTTATAATACTTTATGGCTGATATATATATATATATGTAACATTAGGTGTTACGGGAGTTGTGTCGTGGAACCGGTGGTAAGGTGAGGGTGAGGCATGGATGTTGAGGTTTCCTGGATGGCTCGGGACTCTGAGCCGCTATTGCGGGAGTGCTGTGTAGTCGTGAACCAGAGGGAGAGGCATTCGTGGCGCATTCTCGGCGTGGAGTACTAGGCGAGGCGTTGACGGGCAGAACAGGCGATGCGGCGCGACTGGATAAAGACTCTGGCTTAGAGCCGACCCCGGCCGCCCGCTGTTTGTTGTCGTAGTCGGGCCAAGCATGGAAGAAATAAGACGGACTCCAACTGCGATTACATGATTTTATTTGACGACTGGGTACATCTTATCTTAGCAGTTGCGTCACGGGGAAAATCTGCTCCTGATCCGTCGCAGGTCCTTATAAAAGCTCTGGACGTTATGACACATGACCTCAAACGCATTGCAACCATTGGCCAAAAGCTATAACTGGGCAGCTGTTTTCCCAGGGTTTGTTATGACTTTCAAGACGCCTATGTGTCTGGCTGCCGGGACCGTCTACAAAGTTACAAAGGAGTTGTAAGGGACCGTGTAGTAATTGCAGTTTTTGCATGCGGATTTCTTTGTCCTAACTGAATTAAACTGCGTAGTTCCAGAAATATGGGATTTTCATAGGCGTTTGACTTGTAATGTTACAGAATATCCCCTCCGTCCGAGAAGGGGCTGACCACCAATGTTTGCATTGGCGGACAGACTCACTCAGAAGAGCGAGAAAAATTTGGAAAAAGCCTTAATATATTTTTTTTCTTTTTGAGAAAAAGAACTTTAGGTCATGTGTCACGATGTAATAAATTTCAAACAAAATTAAATATACATTAGAAATTACCTGGACTAATTATTGTAAGTACAAAAAAAATAAGGTAGCTGAAAAATAATAATATATGAGCACAAAGATTTTAAAGTTCTTCCACAACAATGGACTTCAAAGACAACAGTCAGTTTGTGCAGATGCTGTTGTTAAAGTTCCAAAAATGTCAGAGTTTTTTCAAAGTTATCGCACACAAAATATCACTAAAATTATTTCTTGTATAACGCTATAAAAAGAACACATTTGGTTGTATATACCATAACAGCTTACATACTATACATTTTAATAAACACATGGGCCCAAAAAACATCACATAAAATACAATAAAAGGTAAAAATATTCAGACTGCATTATAAAATACTGGATACAATTTATGTTAAATAACTTCAAATGTTTGGCTTTGGCTTCACTTCTACCTTCTCAATTTATTTAAATCATTTCAAACATTTGGCTTCGGCTTCAATTTTACCTTCTCATATCAGTTCTCTGATTTGTATTATTATCTACTTTCTGTTTATGGCTTCTTTAATGCAAATTGTATGGCACTTCTCTTTTAACTAAGTTCGCTTTTCTGGGTTTTCTTTTGGGTAATCATGCTCGTGTGTTTGAGGTACCTATTTGTTTGAATGGTGTAACCCTAACTCCATAATTTCGAGATGCTTTGTAACTTCTAATCTTAAGCAGGTAAGGGGTGTGTAAGTGTTTGTGTAAAAAAAAAAATGGTTAGCTTTCTCCCTACTGTGCGCCTTGACAAATAAGGAGGAGGAGCTGTGGCCGTGTAGTGGACCAACTTATTCTTCCAACAGGATATGACAGTCCAAAAAATGACATCTTGTGAAGGACAAGATTCGAAAAGGAAGGGGGACATTCGTCATACCTGTGGAAGTTTTTTTAAAAAAGGAAAAGAGGGGTTTAAGGAGTGGCCATCCCAAAAAAGTCTTTCGTCATTGTCAGGTTCTCTACATCTTTTTTGTCTCTCAGCACCAATGGTGGCTGAAGTTTTAAAAAAAAGTGAGTAGCCAAATTTACAGCTACTTGGGATGACTTCCAAAACTAAGTTTAGAGGTGGGTGATAGAACAGAAGGCTTCAAGAAGGAGAGAAATTACGAAAGATAAAAGAATTAGAATTTGTCAAAATCGGGAGTTTGATTCTCAGATCCAAAAAAAATTCACACACAGTTTTTTTTTTCTTTTTATTATTGATAGACAAAACGCAATGTTTAATCACCTAATGTGAAGTCAAGTGATGTTAGGCATAATTTTTTTTTTTTTTCAAATAAATAGGATTCTGAGATTTTAAAATTGTCATTCTTCGTGATATAATTTGAATTAATCAGGTGAATTATAATATCGTAATCTACATGCATGTACAATTTCAGAATTCTGTTTTGTATGGAAATTTGGTTTATCTATTTCATAGTTAACTTTAGAAGTTTGTTTTAAAATAGTATAAGGGCCTGAATATGGTGGTGCTAATTTTCGCGTATTAGGATATTGAAATTCTTCGTACAGTACTAAATCCCCTACATTAAATTTAGACTCCATGAATCGCGCATCATATTTAACTTTATTTTTATTATGGTATTTAATTGTTCTTTCTTTCGCGAGTTTTCTAGCTTCATCCAATGGAGGATAAAATTTTTGTTTGTTTACAAGTGGTTCATAGGGTAGTATTCCCAAAAATAGGTATGCCGGAGTAAATTGCGTTACAGAATGTGGAGTATTATTGTATTCATTAATTACTTCATTTAATAAAGTAGTCCAAGGGACCTTACTTGATGCATTATTAACTTTACACCTGAGTCTAGTTACAATAGATTGATTACTTCTCTCTACTTTTCCATTTGTCTGTGGGTGGTGGGCTGTGGTAAGCAACTGTTTAACATTGTTACGTTCTAAAAATCTTCTAAATTTGGATGAAGTGAAAGCTGCATTTCGGTCTGTTAATAATTTTTTTGGAGTTTGAATTTGGAAGATCTGCTTTAAGCAATTAGTGTAGGTCTCTGTAGTTACGCTTTTTGACGGAAAAGCCCAAGCATAACGCGTAGCATGGTCAATTATTAAATGTAGGTATCTTTTTGTTGAGTTATAATAATTAAAACCTCCTACTGTGTCTAAGCTTAAGCATTCAAAACGTTGGTCTGTCGGAGGAACCTCTTGCAGCAATCCAAACCTTTTTTGCCTCTTTTTCTTATTCATTTGACAAACGTGGCAATTTTTTACATAATTATTAATATCTTCCGTAATCTTGGGCCAATAATACTGAGGTGTGATTAATTGTACTGTTTTATTTACTCCGGGGTGTCCGAATTCTTCATGAGCGTTACGTAGTATCTCTGATCTTAATGAAAATGGTACTACTATTTTTAAAAGACCCTTTTTCTTAATATAAATCACATCACCTAATTTTATGTAGCGAAATCCTTGAACATTGTCTTTATTTTGAGAGTTAATTATTTCTTGTAGTTCTAGTAAATGAGAAACTTGTTGGATGGATTCTGAAACAGGATTTCGGGAAAGCATGTCAGCCTCAATGTTTGCTGTACCTTTTTGATATTTTATCTCATAATCGAACATGCTTAATTTTAGAGACCATCGAAATAACCTACCCCTGAGATTTTTAACAGATTTTAGCCAAACTAAAGCTGCATGATCAGTGTGAATAGTGAATTTTTTCCCATGAAGATAGTGATAAAATTTGTCTAGACTGTCAACAATGGCAAGACATTCAAGTTCTGTTATGGAATAATTTTCTTCATACTTTTTTAGAACACGAGAATGGTAAGCTATTGGGTGTAAAATACCGTTTTCATCTGCCTGTTTTAAAACTGATCCAATTTGTTTTTTACTGGCATCCAGAAACAAATGACGATCTTTGTTCACATCATAGAGTTGTAAAATCGGTTTAGAAATAAGTAGACTTTTAAGAAGCTCAAAAGTTTCTTGGCACTTCTCTGTCCAATTCCATTTAACCCCTTTTTTCAATAATGTATTTAATGGATGTCGAACTTTTGCATAATTTGGAATAAATTTATTATAAACATTAATTGTGCCCAAGTATCTTTGGAGTTCTTTTACATTGCTTGGTGGTTGCAAGTTCTTAATTTTTTCAATGTTGATATTATCTGGAGCAATGGTTCCTTCATGAATGTGATAACCTAGAAAATTTATTCGTTGTTGCAAAAAGGTACACTTAGCTAACTTCAATTTGATATTTTCTCCAGAGAAAATTTGAAACATTTGGTTTATATGATCAAGATGTTCTTCCTTTGTTTTTGAAAAAATTATGATATCGTCGAAGTAGTGGCATGCGAAATTAATTTCGTACTTGTCTAGAATTCTCCTAATAGTTCTATTAAAGATGGCAGGTGCATTTTTTAACCCAAAAGGAAGCCTAGTCCATTCATATAACCCAAAAGGGGTCGCAAACGCTACCTTTTCAGTATCCTTAGGATGTATAGGAACATGCCAATAACCTGATGTAAAGTCCAAAGTAGAAAAAAAAATTTGCCTGGCTTAATTTATCAAGAATATCATCAATCCGAGGTAGCGGTTCAGCATCAGTTTTTGTTATTAAATTTAATTTTCGAAAATCAATACAAAGTCTTGTTTTTCCTTCATCACGCTTTTTAGCTAAAGTGACGGGAGATGAATATGGGCTATGACTTTCTTTAATTATACCTGCCTCTAACAATGCCTTTGCTTGACTCTTTATTTCTATTTGTTCAGTTGGTGAGGCTCTATAAGCTCTTAAGGCGACATTCGCAAAAAATCCCTGCTCAGATGGGAAACGAGCGACCTCTGGTGAGCGAAGCGGCCCCCTGCAGAGTGGGCGTAAAAATAAAAGGGGTTTCTTACTGGGGGGACGTTTTGACACGTTTATGACTGTGGGGGGAGAGAGAAGAGAGAAATTTTTTCTCTACGATCTTCTTCAAAAACAGTTCTTTTTTGCTGCTTGTCTGTTTACGAATTCTGAAAGAAAGAGATGGTTATTTTATTTTTGATAAATTTGTGTTCGTCACAATAAGCTTTATACAGAGTGTAGAAACTTAAAATTTGATTTTCAATTTGAAAAAAGAAATAATGTATACACATGTATATTTATTTATGGTGTCTTTTTTTATCAAGGTAAATAATGTTTAGATTAAACAATTATTTATTTATTTTAATAAAATGAGCAAAATTAAAAAGTTTTACTTTTTCCGTTATGCTTTATAATTTAAAAGTGTCATAAAATATTGCATGCGTAGTTAGAGCTAGTTATTGAGAAATTCTAGTAATTGAAGTGCTCAATTTTCGTTTAGGGTACTCTTGATTAAACATTTGTTGTTAAAATCTAAAAATCATGCCAGTACAAAAAATTAAATTCTTAACATCAAAAAAAAATTTTTGAGAATGCATTACTTTCATACTATCAAAGAGCAAAGTTTGTTTGCCTTTTTTTGCAGAATATTGAAATCTTTTATAAAACATTGTATTTGACATATTTGAATGAGATGTAGTTTATTCATTTTATAAAAGGGTCACCTGGAAAATATATATATATATATATGTAATGTATAAAAAGGTAATTTGGGTTTTACTAGTTTGGGTATTGTTCAAGCGGGTACTTTCACTGTAAGTTTTACTTTCCTGTCATACTTGCCACGCGCGCTCTAGAGCTATGTTTTATTTATTTTGTTATTTGTCAAACATCAGGCCGTCGATTCTGAGTTCTTTAGATGTACACGTGTCCCCACGCCCTTGTGGCCCCGGATGCCGGTCATGTTGGTAAATGTGTGTGGTTCGATCAGAGATAAGAGAGAGGAGGAGTTGTGTCTTCGCAGACCACGTGGGGTGGTAAGCGTAAATACTCCCGCACATCGAAAATCGGGGGACTTCTGCCACTGGAACTGCTTCATGAGTCCACGCTGATTCTTGTACCCGCTCCCCTCCCCTCTTCTCATTCTAAATTGTAACTTAATTGTAATGTTCAATAAACCATATTACCTGCCTTAACTCTGAAGCTTACTTGAAATATCTGACGTCTCAAATAGCCGGCAGGATGATTGCCTGTGTGCCAATTAAAAAGTTTAAATTGTAAAAAATTAACGCTCAATAATCTGGGAGACGGGGTACACTGCTTACCAGAAGATGCGGAGTACGCCGGAGATGCGGCGTTATGTCGACCGCCTGCCGATCAGAGAACCAACTTGCCCTTCACCGACTGCAGATATTTGGACTTCTCATTCTCTGCTTTGATGAAACTACTTTCGCCTGACCTCCCATCGAATCCCATCGAAAAATTTGCGCTCCCGAGTTTTCCATGGCGACTAACGACGCTGATGCCGACACGTAAATTACAGAAGTGCCTGCCCTCCGTTATCTGATATCATCTTTTTGTACCGTGTTTACCATCCAGAAATCTGTGCCTCCTTATTTATTTTTTTTTCTTCGCACGCCCGCTGCTATTCTGAAAATCCCATGGAAATCGACGAAATTTCACTGCCTTCATAGGGCCTCCCCTTACGAGAAGTGTGTGCAACTGGTGAATTATTTCCCCCTTTTCTCCGTGCCGAATATTTTTGTTTTTGCGGTTGACCGAAACTCCTGCCTGCATTGAACTTGTGAGAGAAGATATTTTGTTGTTGTTGTGTGTGTGTTTTGTTTATCGTTGAGGGATGACGATTTTAATTTGTGGATATCAATTTCTTTCGTAAAAGTAAGCGATTTTTATTTTAGAGTTGAAGTGAACATTAGAGCATTATATTTAAATGGTTATTAATTGTGTGTGTTATTTTAAAGGTCTATTTTAGTGTTGATGAAAAAAAAAATGATATATCTGCATTTTTTTTCATTAATATAGTATTTTCATTAAGGTAAGATTTTGTAAATTTATTGCAGTATTATTATTAATGTTGCTAAATAAAAATTCTGAATGCAATTATTAAATGCTTCTCCGTTCAGGTAAAAATTTAGAAACAAATTTCAGCATGTCGTTAGATGGTAAAGAAAATACACAAACTATTGCCACTATGTCCCTGCAAAAAAGTGATGAGTTTATTGCCCCCTTTAATTTTGAAGATAATATGAGTTTTGAAAGTTGGATAGCATATTACGAACAGTGTTGCTTACAACAAAATAAAGATGAAGATTGGAAATTTCAAAATATAGGAAAATTTCTTAAGGGGTCTGCCTTAACAACATACATAAATAATATTTCAAATTGTAAAAATTGGCAAGAATTAATTGAAATACTGAAAGAAAAATATATTTCATGTACCGTGTTTACTTTCATGGATTTTACAAATTTAAAACTAGAAAAAATTTCGAATCTTATAACTTATTTTCATGAAAAATTAGAAATAGGTAGAAAATTGGGGCTACCTAATAATATAATATTAGAAGGATTGACCAATGGTCTTCCTAGTAATGTGAGAGCACTTTTAACCCTGCAACCACCCAGTAGTGCCACCGAGTGGCTTAAGGTAGCGTCAAAATTAATCAAAATTCACGAACCGCCCCAACAGGCAAGCTTTACCTCCTCGCCCAATAATGCACAAAATCCTAGTTACTTCACACCCAAGCTTCGGAATTTTAGACCCTACCATGCTCCTGTTTATAACCGACCAAATTGGCGTCAACCAATTCATAATTCAACCCAAGGGCGAACCCAAATAAATAATTGGCCCCGTTTTCGACCCCTATCTCAAAGTCCTCAAAGTTTACACCACCAAAATAATGTCAATTACCAAGAAAGCACCCTACCTAGAACTCCATGTAGAAAATGTGAGGGGCTAGGGATAAGTTAATGCTTTCCATTGGGCGCATAATTGTCCCTTTAAAAGTAACAACCAAATTGCGACAAACCCATACGCGACACCAATTATGACTCACCCGAATATGACTTCGAACACCACTATTTTAAATTCACAAAATAATGGTACTGAGACCTCGCGAGAAGAGAACTTATGACTATTTACTGTACCCGGGTACCTAAGGAAAAAATTAACTCAACCCAAAATTGACAATTTTGAATTTTTAAGTGTTCCCTGTGTCATAGACACTGGCTCTACACTCTCTGTCTTGCCGCAAAGTTTTGTTGGACGATATAATTTAGAAGTACAGAGTCTCGCCTTTAAATGTTACTCAAGCAGATGGACTGCTGATACTTGATACAGTGTGTTATGTTAATTTAGAAATTGGAAACATTACTCAGTGTGTAAAATTTTTTATAGTATATTCAAGGCTGCCATATGCCATATTGGGTTTACCAGAGTGTAAAAAGTTTTGTTTATATATTGATTGTGTGAATTTATGTGTTTTTCAAAATAATGTTAGATTACCTTTATACAATTATGATGCCTTACCTATGTCTCTACATTTAAATCAACCCAGTTCTTCAACCGATAGCAAAGCCTCTGAGGAAAGCGTTCCCCCTCAGACTGTTTATAAAGCTATCAATCCAAAATTAGAGGAATTATTAAATAAATATGAGAAAATCTTTGCAAAAAATAAATATGATATTGGTCGTATTAATGTAGAACCTCAACGTATAAATTTAACTTCTGACTTACCTGTTTGCCTCAGGCCTTATCGAACCTCTTCTAAAGAGGAAGACGAAATTAATTCTCAGATTGAACAATTATTAAAAGCTGGTTTAATTAAGGAAAGCAATAGCCCCTATGCTGCACCCGTCACTTTAGCGTATAAACGCGATGAGGGTACCAAAACTAGACTGTGTGTGGATTATCGTAAATTAAATAATATAGTAAAAAATGATGCCGAGCCTTTGCCACGTATTGACAGCTTATTAGATAAACTAAGTGGGGCGAAAATATTCTCAATTCTTGATTTGGCGTCTGGATTTTGGCATGTGCCCATCCACCCTCAAGATACTGAAAAACTAGCCTTTGTAACTAATACAGGTCTCTATACGTTCCAAGTCTTGCCATTTGGCATTAAGACAGGGCCTGCTATATTTAACAGAGTCATGAGAAGAATATTAAATAAATATAAAATTAAATTTGCCTATAATTATTTTGATGACATAATGGTTTTTTCTTCTTCTATGGAAGAACATATGCAGCATTTAGAAACTATTTTCCAAATTTGTTTGCAGGAAAATATTAAATTGAAATTATCTAAATGTAACTTTGCTAAGGACACTATAAAATTTTTGGGGTATGAGGTTAAACAAGGTCAAATTACTCCAGATAATGCTAATATTGAAATTATCAAAAATTTGAAGCCACCTACTAACGTAAAGGAACTACAGAGGTTTCTTGGTTCTGTAAATGTTTATAACAGATTTATTGATCGGTATGCAAAATTAAGACGTCCTTCAAATGATTTGCTAAAGAAAAACGCTAAATGGGATTGGTCAACAAACTGTGAGAAAAGTTTTGAAACCTTAAAAAATATTTTGATATCTAAACCTGTGTTACAATTATACGACGTTAAATTACCCATCCATGTATTTATTGATGCATCAAATTGTTCAGTTGGAGCTGTGTTGAAGCAGCCGGATGCCTCAGGTATCTTGCACCCGATTGCATATCATTCGAGATCGCTTCGATCATATGAAAAGAATTACACCATAACTGAATTAGAATGTTTGGCTATCGTTGATGCCCTTGATAAATTTTATCATTACCTTCACGGTCAAAAATTCGTCATTCATACTGACCACGCGGCATTGGTTTGGTTAAAAAATGTCAAAAATTTAAGAGGAAGATTATTCCGCTGGTCCCTTAAATTAAGTATGTTTGACTATGAAATAAAGTACCTAAATCTCAACAAATGTCGAAGCTGATATGTTATCAAGGATTCCTCCTTCTCAACATCTCCAACTAATTCAACCTTCGGTTTTATTGTTAGATGCTGAAGAGATTAAAAATCAACAATTAGCAGAAAATATGCATGGTCCTAAATATAAAGTTATTAATGATTTAATTACCATAAATAAGAAAGGATTCAAAAAAATAGTGGTGCCTATGAGCTTAAGAAAAACTTTAATGAAAAATGCACATGAAAATTTTGGCCATCCTGGTGTTCAAAAAATGTTAAGTATAATTTCACCTTCCTATTATTGGCCTCATATGACTCAAGATATTTCCAATTATGTTAAACATTGTTCGACTTGCCAATTTAACAAAAAACCTAAGCAGAAGAAATTTGGTTTGTTACAGGCTGTACCTGCTACTGATAAACCCTTTGAATGTCTTTCTATTGATACTGTAGGAGGTTTCAACTATTACAATTCAACAAAAAAATATATACATCTAATAATTGACCATGCGACAAGATATGTTTGGGCCTTTCCTTCGAAAAGTGTCACTACTGAAACCTATGTAAACTGTCTAAAACAAATATTCAATATTCAAGTTCCTCAAAAGATACTTAGTGATAGAAATGCAGCTTTTACTGCTTCGCGTTTTAAAAAATTCCTTAAGAACTACAATACTAAACAACTATTAACTTCAGCTCATCATCCACAGACAAATGGAAAAGTAGAGAGGGTAAATCAATCCATAGTTACTAGGTTAAAATGTAAAGTTAACTCTTCACGTTCTAAAATTCCTTGGACTAAGTTACAAGAGCAGGTTATTAGTGAATATAATAACACACCTCATTCAGTAACGAAGTTTACACCCATGTATTTAATGTTTGGAAAATTGCCATATGACTCACCTATTTTGGAAAATACCTATCCTTCTGTTGATGAAGCTCGAAAATTAGCAAAAGAAAGTACAATAGAATTTCATAATAAAAATAAAATTAGATATGACAATAAATTCATAGAAGCTAATTTCGAACCAGGAGATCTTGTAATTTATGAAGAATTTAACTACCCAAATACACGTAAATTATCTCCTACTTTTTCAGGTCCTTATTCAATTGTAAACAAGTGTTCTTCAGTTACATTCGAAATTGATAAACCTAATTACCATACTAAGAAACCTACGGAAATAGTTCACTCTTCTAAATTAAGACCTTATTACCCTCCTGACAAATTAAAGCTAGCCCACGAAGGTGATTAAATTTAATTAAAAATAATTGATCCTTAAAAAAAAAAAAAATAGAAAAAGAAAAAAAAAATGTATTCAAAATTTCTAAGTGTTGAGTTTGGAACCCTGAATACTCGACATAAAGTCTATCGTCTATCCTTTTTTCTTTTATGCTTCTACCAACCTTTCTCTGTCACCCGCTTCTCTTAGTCATTGAAGAAGTCCCCAAGTCCGAGTGTGTGCGGTGTAAGTAAAACTGCACCTTTTTTCTTTGTATATTTTATAGATATTATGCAAACAATAAATGAAGCTAGACTTAGACTAGGCTGGGACTTCCTCTCAATAATCCCCCAGTTTTTCCCAACTGTCTATTGAGTCATTTCTTCCCTTTTTTTTGGAAGGTATGAGGCAATGGCCAAGTTTTCTCTTTCGTAGTTGACAATTGTCTTCCTTTTTCGGGATCATGTGAACCCATTTCTGTTGTCATACTATGGAGAGTTTAAAGTTTGGGCAAACTTAAAATGCCTACAAGTGGTATTTACTATACCCCATACCTGTGTGATGGTACTGCTGTTTCACAGCTATGGTCTTCGAAATTTTCTACACACTACACACATTTTTACATTTTTTTTTACATTGCCTTTACACTAAATAAATTTACTCCATTTTGCCAAGTTATTTTCATTCCATTCACTTTATGCCATGCAAGCCAAAGCCATAAGTATTTGCCGAAGAAAATGAATGTCAGCCATGTTTATTCCCTTTTGTTTAATTATATTACTATATTGTTGTACAGTATTATTGTATCCCACCTAGGTTGTAAATATTACTTGTGATAATTTGAAAAAAATTTATGCGCACTCATTGTTTTATTTTTATTGTAAGATTTTCGTACTATTGCATCATTATGTTTTGTCAAATTTTAGAAACTGTATCCTGCCTCTCAAGTATTGTACAACATAACTCCAGAATTCTAGCCAGAAAAATTTAAGGTGTCTAAACTTGAAAATTAGATTAGTTCGCAGTTTTAAGATTAGGTTGCAAGGACGTCTGACTCGCAAGTGAGAGACTGGCCACCTCAATGATATTGCTCGTCAGACTTCTTTTGCCGGGGGGGATATTGTAATGTATAAAAAGGTAATTTGGGTTTTACTAGTTTGGGTATTGTTCAAGCGGGTACTTTCACTGTAAGTTTTACTTTCCTGTCATACTTGCCACGCGCGCTCTAGAGCTATGTTTTATTTATTTTGTTATTTGTCAAACATCAGGCCGTCGATTCTGAGTTCTTTAGATGTACACGTGTCCCCACGCCCTTGTGGCCCCGGATGCCGGTCATGTTGGTAAATGTGTGTGGTTCGATCAGAGATAAGAGAGAGGAGGAGTTGTGTCTTCGCAGACCACGTGGGGTGGTAAGCGTAAATACTCCCGCACATCGAAAATCGGGGGACTTCTGCCACTGGAACTGCTTCATGAGTCCACGCTGATTCTTGTACCCGCTCCCCTCCCCTCTTCTCATTCTAAATTGTAACTTAATTGTAATGTTCAATAAACCATATTACCTGCCTTAACTCTGAAGCTTACTTGAAATATCTGACGTCTCATATATATATATAGATAACTCAAATATCTTGCAAATGGCAGATTTCTTTTTTCAAAAATGTAAAAAAAAGGCTCGAGGGATCTAGGCCTAGACTTTCTAAGGGATCCTAACCCGCATTCACTTGAAGTTTCGGAAAAAACCTCGGAAAACTCCGAATGGTTAGGCCGACGGACGCGACCTGGTTTCGAACCAGGCACCTTCAGTCTCCCAGTTCAAAGCGCTAATGCTATGCCACCGGTGGGACCTTTTTCTTAAAATACGTTAAAAAAAATTAATGTCCAACTGTAGATTAACTTTTCTATGATTGTTGCCAAAATAATTGCCTTTGAGTACTATTTTAGACTTTCAGGAATGCTTTAAAATCTTTTATCTACTGGTGGTATTTAGAAGTAGAGTAAACATAAAAATATTTAAAAAAGTCATTAATTCATTCTTTGAAAAACAGCTAGCAAATACTTCATTTAATAAGTTTACATCATGGCAACATCTTCCATTACAGAAAGATCGTTGTGGACGGTTTTCTTCTCACTTTCTAATCATGTTGAGTCAGTAAGAGGATTTAAAAAAAAAAAAAAAAAATGGAGCCACTCTTACAATTGCGACTGTCAGTTCTTCATGTAACTGAACCTGTATGTCTTTGATAAGGATTTTGTATTTTGCAAGCATAATAGCAATGAGGAAAAGTTTTAAAATACGTATTCCTATTTGCTAGTTTTTCTAGAGCTTTTATCAACGGCATTTTTAAATTCATATGTAAAATCCCTATAAATCTATATTGTTTATTACAAGGAAAGTATTGTAATCATGAAAAAATTCGACTTCGAGATTTTGGTGTTTTGACACGTTTCGAGGTCTTCTGAATCCATTTATGCTATTTTTACGAGATGTATGTATGTATATGTGTTTGTGAGTGAACACGATAGCTCCTAAACGGGGCATTCGATTGAGCTCAAATTGGTTATATACGTTATAAACCACCGTCGCAAGACCGGTATCGATTTTTTTTTATTAAAAGAATTCAATTTTTAAGTTTTCAGTTTTTTCCAAAAACCAAAATGAATATAATAGAAGGACAATTTATGTTATTTATTAAAATGAACAAAATAGTACAAGAAGGAATAAAAGAATTGAGAAAATAAGTATCCATAAAGTAATATACACATTTACGTAAATACACATATATAGACGGAGTGCTCCCTATAGCCAATATTTTGGTTTTATTGTCCAACGGCTCCAAATCATGTGTAGGTAGAGTGGCTACGCACTGCTGGATGAGACTACTTACAGAGCCAATTAATTCACGGTAGAAGATAATTACGCCAACTTTATCGTTTTCTACCAGGCGCAATTCAGAAATAAGGAATTCTAATAAAACTAAAAATTGCATAGAAATATTGAAAATTCACGTATATTTTATCAAAAGTTTAGCGCTTTTCATCGCAAGTTTAAAGAAATATCACTAGGCTATAACACCCTCTATGCTTGTATGAAACACCTTTGATGTCCAGATGTATCTGATACCAAAAAGCCTAGCTATTCTGAAGATGCATGATGCATTGTGACGGTAAGTGGGTACGGTAAGACATTGGGTAAGTGGTCTCACCAAGTAGCGCATAGCCACTTTACTATACCTAGACATAATTTTTCTGAGTAGCTGGAGCCGTATAGCATAGGAAAGCGGACTTTAAAAACTCTGTACATATATACACTTAAAAAAAACAGCTAATAATAACACAAACATTCATATGCATTGTATGTAGCATATATAAATCAACATGGGCGCCCATGGAAATTTTTTAGGTCGGAGCAAACTTCAAAAATTTTTCCTAGAGGGGGGGGGGGAGGAAATTTCACACTTGCAATAATTTGGTTCCGATTTTGCTTTGTGATGCACTTCTGTTTACATGATGAAAATTAACGAGAGGAATTATTTTTTAACAAATTTTTATTTCCGACCTTATTTTGAACATTTTTTTTCAATTTACAGTACCCACTTATCTCTAATAGATTAAGAATTAAAGCCCGATTTCAAAATAGCACCCTGTATACATAAAAAATATTTATTTTTTAATTTTTCACTTTTCTTTTGGGCTTTGAAAATGTATTCTGGATTTCGAATAGGTAAGGATCGAGTAAAACGGGGATCAATAATTTCTGATAACAAACAGTCATAGTAAAATAGTTTTCACTTTTCTTCTGCGTTTTTCCAGAACTCATAATCTGCAGAAATGTTTGTAGTAAAAACACCTATTTTTCATCTATTATTTCATTCAAAAATTAATTTGAAACTTCCGGGGACTTAATCTGTATTTGGACTTTTTTTTTTTACACAAAATTGTCAGCATGCAATTTAGTATTTACAAATTTTTAAACTTAAAGGGTAATTTGAGGGGCCCTTTCGTTGAGGCCCATGGCGCTTGCCCCCAATGCCCTGCCGGAAATCAGTTCCTGATCACGAATTTAAAAGGCATTAGAAACCCAATTAAGTTCAAACTTGTGATGTACAAAATACGTCACGCGTGGAATAATTCAAGTAGTTCTCCGATTCCTGTAAAGTGCAAATATTCACCTAAAGCTTTTCTACATTAATCTCTCTATATAACGGAAGATGTCCTGACTCAATGACTGACTGTATGCAAATATTAAAATTCTTGTCCTTAAAAAAAGAAAAAAAAAAGAGCTCTAAAATTTGCTTTTATTTATAGAAATTCAGATACAACTTTTTAATAACTCAGTATTTTAATTTTAAGTAACTGATATTAAGTACCGATTTTTTTGCTACGCTTTTGTTCTAGGAGAGTTCTAGACACACACACACACCGGAGATGAGATGGCTCAGCCCGAGCGCGGGAACGAACCGATCTCGAGCTCTGTAATTCACGATTGCGTTCGGGCTCGGGTTCGTGAAAATTTTCTCCTTTATTGTATAACACCTGAAACAAATTTTAAAAAGCCATTCGTGGGAAAAATAAACGTACTTATTGAAAAATAAAAATAGCTGCAAGGGCGCCTAGAAGGTGCGTGTAATTAATTTGCAGAAACGGCAAAATTTATTGTATTTTATCAATGAAGTAATTGAATTTTATTTATCTTTTGCTGAAATTTCGGGCTCCGACTTGAAGAATATTGCTCGGGCTCTGGCAAACTCTGATTAAAAGTCCTAGGGCTCTGGCTTCAAAAAATGAGGCCGAACTCATCTCTAACACACAACGCTATAAATAAATAAGTAATTATGATAATAAATTAAAACGAAACAATTGTTCATTTTCCTTATAAATCAAAAAAATATTTTGCTGTATATTGTGTATAATATTTAAATAATCCTATAGAAAAGAAAAGAAAAAAACTGAAATCTCTACTGCTGCGTCTAATAATTTAATTAACACTTTACAAATATTTTTATTACATATGATTTCTCTTATGGAAACTCCTCCACCCTACCTTTCAGTTTTTCTCTCATTTGAAGGCAATTTACGTTCAACATAAAAAAGTTGTCTGGCAGCTATAAAAGAATAAAGAAGATTGAAAGCTGTATTTTAAAATGTAAAGAAGCAGTAAATGAGTCCCGATTTGTAATAGTTATTACAAAGCAACTTAATTTTTTTCCACAAAAACGCTCTGTTGGTTTCTGAAAAATTCTCCTGTGACAAATATTATTCCTTTTCACACACTTTTGAGAGCAAAAATTACGGTTTCCCGTCCCAACCCAGCGTGCCTACACTATGCCAACCCAGAGTAGAATTTCTTTTCCCCTGCTCATACGTACAATTCCCCCCTCCCCTCAAGAATAGCCCCTCTTTAGCCCGGAATAGCAATTTATCATTCTCTCCCCTACACCCAGGCTAGCGGCTAGTTCGTTGAATGACCCAGATGGCGCACTATTACGGCGGAGAATTTTCACAGAAATGTAGACTCGATAGTTTTGCTTATCGTTAATTTACTTTTCATCAAATATTTTTTCTTTTTATTGAAAAATCAGTAAACACTTTGAGAATGCATCTCCCGTTTACGAAATTCGTTTATCTTAATTAGCAAATAATTTACGGCTGTTCAAACACAAAAAACCTGTTTTTCCCAACTTTAATTGAATATTAAAAATATTAATAGAACTGATTTCAAAATTTTAGAAATTAAATAATCTGTATCGCATTAATATCTTGGCAAGGAAAAAAAACTGATTTAAAATAACAAAAATTGTAGACTAGGACGAGAAAATACACTTCCCGTAGGTTAACATGGGAAGTCTCAGTTTCGTTTTCTACCAGCGTATGTCGCCTTAAGCTTATAGGCAAATCCGAAGTTAAAACAATTCTTTGGGGCTCCATTCTTACTTTACCTATATCATACTTGTTAACAGAAAATATTTGTATATTTTTTTGTAAAAGAGCCCTTAATTTCTCATCAACATTTAAATTTTCAATATCATTAACAAGATCAATTTTATAAAAGTTATGTAAGTTTTTACTGTTTTTATCATAAACACTTGCATCATGAACACTTTTATCGCTATTACCAACATAAATATTTGAACTTTCTGATTTATTTTTATAATTATTTACACAACAATCATCAAATAAAGCATTATTATTACACAAAAAATCATCATAACTTAAAGGAACCTTATTGTCAAAATCATTCTGCATATGTAAGGAAAAAAGTTGATTACTTGTATGCTCATTAATCAACTGTAACTCAAGTCCATTTTGATAAACACTAAAATTAGCACAGTTGATATTTAATTGAAACTTTGCACATTCAGGCAATCCAAGGATAGCATAGGGAAGTCGTGACGGTACCACAAAAAATGCAACATTTTTTACAATATTACCAATTTTAATATTTACATGACAAATATTATTTAGAAATATTAAACCGTCAGTCTGTCTAACTGTCAAAGGAGAAACTCACTCTGTTGTTAATTGAAATTGTTCAACAATATTTTGTGGCGTTACAGAGAGTGTAGACGCCGTGTCTATTACACATGTGATTTGAAGAAGGCCTTCGTCTTTTTCTAAAAAAAATTTCGAAGTTTGAGTATTTCGTGTCATTCGAATGTAAATGTACCCGGATACGGCAAGTAGTCATTGTCGATTTTCTACCTTATCTCTTCCAATGTGATCACTCATTTCTTGGGTTGACGTATTCAAAGGTAAAGATTGACTCGTTGATGCTGTATTTGTGTTTAACCTAAAAGGACAGGTATTCGACCAATGGTAGGCATGAAGTATACCCTGTCTTTCACAATTTCTACATGGTGTTCTGGGTAAATTAACATCTTGCTGATAATGTATGTTCTGGTGCGGTGGACGGAAACGTTCAAATCGAGGCCAAGTATTGTCTGGCACTCGAGAGTTATAAGGGTTTCCTGGACGATTTGAATAATAACTCATCCTCGGATTCTGGTATCTAGGTGTAAAGGGTCTAGGACCTTGAGGATATGGTCTAGTATAGTTGGGAACTGAGCGTGGCTGGGTTTCCTCTGGTACCTTTTGTATCTTTATTAATTTTGAGACAATTTCTAACCATTCCGTTGCTGTTTTGGGGGGTTGTAAGACTAATAATGCTTGTATATTTTAAGGGAGACCGTTCGTCAATCCCTCCATAATCAAATCACTAGACAAACTTAAATTTCGGCCTAACTCTAATTTTTTATGAAAATACGATACTAAGTCGGAATCATTCTCGAGTTTTAAACTCGTAAAATCTGCGAATGAAAATGAACTACACGAAATGAATCTTTCTTTTAAAACTTCAACAATATCAGACCAGGTATTTAAGTTATGGGCATTATTTACAAATTCGGTTAGGGCACTGCCACTTAAATATTTACTAACATTTTGGACTTTCCACTGTTCCGTTTTATTTAATTCCGAACACGTTTTTTCAAAGTAACTCAACCAGTTATGAAATTTCATATTGCTTTCAGGACAGTAGGAAGCTATAAACTCTTTATTATAAGAGTCAACAATGCTGGTAGCATTTGCATGGTTAGTCATCGTTTGAGTTTCATTATTCTTGTTGGTAACGTTGGTGAATGTTTGCGAGCTACTGTCAACAGTATTGCTCCCTGTTGAACCGTCACTTGCTAAGGCAGTGAAGTCAGTCTGCGTTTCAATATTAGTAGCCATTATTCCTTTCACCTTTTTACCTGATCGCAAGAACATGAAATAACACAATTTCTATTTTATATACCCTTACTCAATAAATTATGCTACCAAAATCAAATTAAAATAAAACAAAACATAAATACAAATGAAATTATTGTGAACTATTTAAAGAAATAATATATTATCAAAACTAAAATACACAAAAATAATAAAGATTTAAAATAAATGATTCTTAATTAAGTTTTTAATTATTTTTGTCCTTTTTCTTCTTCTCTTTTAAAAATAAAAACAAACACTAATATATTCTCAAAATACTAAAAAAGTTCTAATTTAATATTTATGCAATCAGTTTATATAATTTCATTAATCAAACTCATTTTATTAGTCATAAGAACAGAATTACACAATTCAATGCTCTTCTCTCTCTTTTTTCTTTTTTATTCACTTACCTCTCAACACGCTAACTACACACACATAAACACTTTTAGGCGCTGTTGATCATCACCTGCTTTCAGTAAATTCTCTCCACTGGGTGAGGTCAGAGTTCAGTTAATTCCTTCAGAGATGGCAGACGAGAGAGCGAAATTTCGTTGAATCAAATAACTCATGCAGTCGTTGAAATATCTAAGAAAAGGTAAACATTTTGGGCGAACTAGAGATGCATTTCCACTTTCTCAGTAGAGGAGCACGCACAAACAAACAAAAAAAAAATATGTGGGCACGGCACGCCTTGGAGAACAAAAAAATAAAAAAAATCAACTTCTCCGCGATTGCAACAATTGAAGAACCATAATGTAGACCGAATGAATCATCTTGAAATGAGCGCTTTCGGGGGGAAAAAACACGATGTCGGACCAAAGAATATAAATAACCACTGCGTGAAGAAGTCCAACTCTCATAGGGATAATGTAAGAGCAGAAACGCGCGCATGCGCGGCGTTGGCGGAAACCGTGATGGTAAAAAAAACAACTTTACAGGGCTCAAACGCAGATCCGAAACTATTTTCGCCTTTGCTTTGAGTTAGCTGGGAGTTATTTCCCCCCCCCCCTTTAATGAAGAAACGCCGTTTAAAATGCTTTCATTTATAAAATCGGGTAACGATCAACTAAATAATATTGGTATAAAAAAGTTTGATCATTGTTAAAGTTTACACTTTTGGGAAAAAATTTATTTATGAAACTTAGGTTATTTTAATTATTATTTTGTTACGGGAATCGCTGCTTAAACTTCTTTTAAATATAAATTCAGGAAACAATCGATGAAATAATATTGAATATTGATTTAATCCAAATCCAGTTGTTTGAATTAACACTTTTGGGGGTAATTTGAACTTGAAGCAAGGGTTGCTATTATTATTATTTTGTAATGAGAATAGTTGTTTAAACTTATTTTAATCATAAAATCAGATGAGGATCAGTGAAATAATATTGATTTAATCAGGAATTTATATCATTGTTTAAGTTTATACTTTTAGGGTAAAAATACAGTGTTAAAAAAATAATAATAAAATAAAAATTTGTATAATGTGATATGGACTACTGTTTTGTGCTAATCACTTTTAAAATAAATGTGTATATTCTATTGCAACAATTGGGAAATAAGTTGAACTTTATATTTAATATTTACTAATAACTACCATGTATGCTGAAATAAAAAAAAGATATACTTACTCTCATAATTCACTATTCAAAACACCCAGTAAAATAATTTAAAATGTGGCATCAGCATAATAATTTTAGATGCCAAACTTGTCCTTAAATGTGGTTATAATTGTTATGATTTAAGACTTGTTCTGCTGAAGAATACTGCATTATGCAAAGAAAAGTGTATACGAAAACTTCAATTATTTTTAAAAGATATAAATATGGATGATAATTTCTTCAAACAGTAGCACAAAAAACACCAATAAAGTAGAAGTTATTAGTGTGAATGTGCATAAACTTAATGTATTTTTTGTACATCATCAATTTTAAATTATTATTGTTATTTTAAGATAAATGAAAACTAATTAATTGGGCCTTATATATGTAATAAATTGGTAGACCTTTCTTGGAATTATTTATATAATCAGTCTGCATGTTTATATGTTAAAAGAATAACACATAACAAAAATTAAGTATGAGACATTATAAAGTTTCACCTATATTTTATTTGGATAGTCAATACAGAAAACAGATAATTCAAATAACTGTACAAGCAACAAAATTTCAAGTAAAATTGTAGCTGAGTTTAACAAATTTAAAATAGGCTTTGTAAAATAAGACAACAAACTATGTTTCTGTAAATAATTTATGTATTTACAGCACAACTGTTACGATTCGAGAAGATTAGGACAGTACACAAGGAAGGTTGAATTACATTAAGAAAAAAATATGCTATGTGATCCATTATAAACAAAGAGAAAAAATCAAATATTTAGGAGACAAGAAAAATTACAATAAAAAATGCCCCCCCCCCCCAAAAAAAAATGTATATGTAGGATCCATTACAAACAAAGAGGGAAAAAAAGTCAAATATTTGGGAGACAAGAAATATAAAACAATTACAATAAAAAATGACACACACACCTATCCAAAAAAAAAAAAAAAAAGAAAAAAAAAAAGAAAGAAAGAAAGAAAAGAAAAATATTCCAGTTTTCAATAAATGCATCAAAACTATTTAATTTTTGAATATCATACTGATCTGAAATTGTACTTAAAGAAACAATTTAAACCATTGAGACTTTTTATGTTTAATTAATCAAACAAAACATTACCTTTTCACAACTATTCGAAGAAGTAATATTTAATAAAAAGTAAAAATCACTAGCTGTAAGTCTGCAAGATTATTTATCTTCGGAAAATGGGGGTGAGAATTTTTAAAGAACTGTTCAATGCAGAGGTAGTAATTTAGGTTCACAAATATGTAGTTTGAACAATCAAAAGAAAATTAGTGATCAAAAGTTGTTTAAAAAAAACTTCCAGATAGGTTTAATTGGGCCATAGACGTGCTGTCAAATAATTTTGACTTAGTGATTAGTGGGAAAATAATAAAACTAAATACTAGCACAGGGTGGTGACAGATCATGGAAATATCAGGGAATTTCATAAAAATATCCAAAAATCAGGAAACGTTTTGCTTTTGTGCATGCACAAATGCCAAATCATAAAGAAGTTATTATTTCTATTATTTGTTTATTCTCAAGTAACTAAATACTGAAATTGGATCAAATTTCATACACACCCTTTTTTTTTTGTTATGTTTCTTTTGACCAATCTAAGCTAGCAGTGAAAATCATTGAATGTCAGTTTTCATAAAAGTATATAGTAAGCGTAGTATTTTGAAATTGATGCATTTCAATAAAAATACTAAGAAAAAACAAGATCTCTTAAGAGAAATCTGTCAATTATTACAAATTACTGTAAAATTTTACGTAAGTGAAAGTTATAAGAACAAAAATAATGAAAACAAAACTAATTTATTTCGGTTACTTAAAATTTTTTTAATAAGGTTGCCACTTAAAATTCTGCAACTAAAGAGTAGTAAGTTTTTAAACTCTTGACTCTCTGCATCACACTCAAAATCATTTAAATTAAAATGCAAAAGGAAAATTTTAACATCTGTCGCTTTGAAAGATTTTTATCAACAAAAAATATTTATACTGTGATCCATTAGTATAGTGCATTAGTATAAAACAAGGGAAAAAATAAACATTTGTACATTTTGTAAATTCTTACAAGTTGGCAGCTATTTAATATGAAAAAGAAAATATGATGGAAAGTCATTAAGTAAAATGATGCAAGTTCTATCATATTGTGTGACTGTAAATTCTAAATTATAAGGAAAAATAAATTATGATGACAAACACTTGGAAACAATTTTATTTTTTAACACAGGCCCTACAAATGTTTATGTGCACTTCAGCCCGTATTCTAGCTGCATAAATTTAGCTATGACATTCATAATACCACCTTACACTGAATGCCATAATTATTTACAATTTTTTTTTTTATCATTTGGTTCTTGCCTCCAAGCTGTTGCTTCAATAGACAAAAACAGATGAGAAAATCATGCTGAGCTAAGTTTGGTCATCTATCGCTGTTCTTTGAATAGATTTATTTCTAACTGAGCATTATGCCACATGCATATGTGGCTTACTTAATGACATACCCTCTTAATTATGTTAAGATAAAATAACATTGTTTTTTTTACACAGTATATATTCCATTAACTACCATGTGCCAAAATGAAAGAAATAAATATAGAGATATATATATATATATAAGTATAATAGTAAATACATTTCCTAATATAAAAATAAAATTTAATGCTTCTACATTCTTGCATTAAGTAATTCTGAAAATAAAAACAAATAATTTTTGCTATGGCTGTTTCTTTTTGATAATTTTACTTTTGAATAAGTTTTGTAATACAGCTTTGTAAGTAATGCACTGTTTTAACAATATCATAGTAAAAAAATACATGCGAAAAAAGAAACTGGAGTAAGAAATATAAATATTGCACTACTATTTTCCAGAAAGTCAGGGATGAGATTGACAAAAAAAGAAAAAGTCTGTAAGAATGTACCAACAACATTTGAGGAATAAATACTTATGAATTTCAAATTCAATAAACTCATTTTTAACAATATTGTAATTTTTGAAATATAAAAACATTGTACTTTTTGAAAGTTCTTTCTCACCAATCAAATCATTTTTACAAACATTGCACTTAAATTGCTCACAAGCTTTTTTCGAAACATAACTCGCTGAGTTTACCTGGAGTAAAATTTAAACAACTTCATTCAGCACATCAGTAAACACAGAGTTAGAACTAACGGATGGCACTTCATCATCTGAAGTCGAAATTTCACAGTGGTGTGGCATCAAATTATATCTGTCAGAATCAGCATCATGGTGTTGGAATAGTTGCTTGCTGAAAAATGTTCAGAACAGACCCAGAATCTGGTGTATCTCACATGGAGGGATGATGAAATAACCCACTCCTTTCCGGACACTTCAGCTCATTTATTGGACCTGCAAAAAAAAATAGAATAACTTTATTGGGTACAGACAGGGATCAACACATACAAAGTGTAGGTCTGTTTTACAGCCCTTTCACAGAATTACAATCGACTAAAATTCCTTCACAAAATTATAACCAATTAAAGGGCCCCTTCACAAAAATACAATCAATTAAAACAACCTTTCATTGTCTGTTACTGTATATTTTAATTTGTTTTGTAATTTTATAGTTTATATAAAAAAAAAAAAAATCTTCAAAGTATTATTGCTATTTTGGATTCATTTAGAAAAAAAAATTACTCTAAGAGATTTTCTGGAGGATTTCTTCATTGTGTGTAATAGTTCATGTTTGGTTGTATGTAAAACCGAAAAATGTTGTGGGCAAAAAATTGCAATCATTTCTAAGAAAATTTCCATGATTTACATTGTACTAGGGATGCACTGAATACCACATTTTGTCGAATAACAAATATTCGGTTAAAATTCTAACCGAATATTCAGCTGAATACCGAATACTTGGTTAAAATTTATTAAACTTTGATTACAATGATTAATTTAATTAGTTTTTTCTTAAAAAATGTTTCATATGGTGTAAAACTTCAAAAACTGAAATGCTGCAAAATTCAATATCCAAGTGTGTTTGCTTTATATATTATTAATAACTTTTTAAAATATTAGTGAAATGCTGGTAATTTTTTTACCTACATATTTTATTTAAAATATTAGCAGTTAATTGACTTCACATAGTTATGAATACTTAATGTTATGAGTTTCTTTTTTTTCCTGGTTACTGTTTCAAATTTAAATCAGTTAGTAATAGCACAGGTTAATGTAATGCGTCATGAGATTTAAGAAAAACTGAAAAGCAACAAAATTCAAATTTAACATCGGAGTGTTTTCTCTTACATTAAAACAAATTTCATTGGGATATTGGTTTTTTGTGTGATTGTGGAACGCTATGCTAGGACTATCTGCCAAGGATGGGGGTGCCTTGGTAGGAAGACTTTATACAGGTTTCTAACGCTTATTCACATGTGATATTAGTAAGTAACAACTTGAATCAATTTAGTACTATGGTACTATACTATATCTTTCATTCATGATATAAAAAATATGTATTTGTTTACTGATTGAGGAATACTTAAATTTGTTTACTATTGGGTTGTCGAATATTTAAATATTTGGCCGAACCGTCACGGTATACTGCCGAATAGGCAGTATACCGAATACCAACCGAATATTCGGTGCATCCCTACATTGTACATTACCATACATACAGAATTTGTTGATAGCTTCATTACAAAATGAGTAACACATGGTATACTCTTACTAAAATTAACACTTACATTATTGGGTCTTTTGGAAACCTATGATATTAGCCTTCAGGGTCTTTCACTCTAGCTGTGTCACAAAGGTCATACTTAACATGGGAGGACTTCTTTTTTCTGTAGAAAGAAAAACTAATTAATAATGCGTAAAGTCAAAACAAAAGTTTTAGAAATGACAATATTGAAGCAAAATAGCTCGTACATTAACATGAAACATTTTCACAAATAACTTTTATCCGCAATGTATATAACCAAGGGTAGAATCCTGTGTTTTGTTTTCTTTTTGTGCTACCCTCGGGCAATCTCTGAAATTATTTTGGTCACCCCCAAGTACAGTTTGTTGCCCATACGACTTTTGCAATACAATTTTTTTTTTTTAATTTAATACAGCCGTTACTATGGAAAATGGATTTTTGACTATGTCTGTTTTGACTATGATGGCAGAATTTTCTTGACGGTGATCGGCTGCTTGTAAACAAATAGGAAACGAGCACACTGAAGATAAAACAATAGTAGTTTCTCTCATCAACCATATTTCATTATATGAGATAGCTATTATAAATATGATATATCATCATTTCTGATCTTGCCTGTATAGCCGAACTCTGTTACAGCAAACCCGGTATATAACGAACTACAGTTTACCAGTTAACACAATAACGCCTCTAGATGTGTATTTCACATTCAGAATAAGCCTTAAGAATATGAGCTTTTACGCATTGCTTTTCCATACAAAATTAAGTATATTTTGATAAATGATAATGATTTGCTGATTTTAAATTTAAAAAATCCAATTATTGTATTGTATCAATGAAGTTTACTATTTCATTTCTTAGCAGTTCCGATAATGGGTGTAACAAACATAACTTTTTTTCTCCTGAAGTTCATTATAACACGGTTCAAGCGTAGTAAGTTTTTGGAAAGCCAAAGTGATTATAATGTTAATTGCCTCTGCTTGTGCACACTAAAAACAACTACTAAACCCATGTTTAACCTGTTTGCTCTTATCATTAGAAAGATGCAATGGAGAAGACTTCCTTCAATCAATTTGCTCAACAGACCAGTTTTTTAAATGCTCCATAAATGCATTTAAATGCAATTAATGTTTAATTCTAATCAAAAATAGAGAGTAACATTTATGCTACCAATCAAATCAGTAGATATCATGTTAATCCCCAACCAGTTATCCAGAATACACCCGGTCCCAACCATTCCGGATAACAGGTTCCATACTGTACTACAAAAATCGCTCTGTTAATGTATACAAACAATAAAAATATACAAGCATGTTTCACATAATGGCCACTACAGCAAACGGATTTACTTTCTCTTACGAAATATTGCAAACATAAATTAATAACTGCTGACAAAAGCACACAGTTGTAGAAGCGATCAAGATAAAACTATTCGCAGCGAAAGCATATTGATTTGATTTGCAGTGCAGCATATTTGTTGCATCGGTAACATTAAAAAACAATTATCAATATAAACAAATTATACATAAATCAATATAAACAAATGATGTAAATGTCAGTTAAAGAACGTACAAGATATACTTACGTATTAGATGAATTGAAGATTGTTTCTTCTTTTCCATTTTGATTCGACTTAATAATTAATGGCGGCATACAATCCACGATGTTGTCGTTTTGAAGGAAGGAGGGAATCGCGCGGAAGACCTCGCAATGATTAGTACGCATGCGCGAGTTGAGCGGAGAGGAGAGCCGAGAGCATCCTTGCCCCTGTACGGTTTGCTTTTCTGCTAGTGGACTTTCTGCCAGAGCTAGATGGCGATAGTTACGTCCCCGCGGTGCAGGCGTGTAGGAACGAACGCTTTCGAAGCTTGTTGAACAAAAAGCCCCGCTGAAGGTACAATCCTGTGCGACTTCTATGTATGTAAAGGAACGTCGTAGGAGCTAGCTGCGTATGATCATCATCGGTGTTTGAGCAGGAGGCGAGGGCTGTTGAGGCGCGCAGACTTTTTATCGCTGCCGACTTCTTTGTATGTATTAGGTGTTACGGGAGTTGTGTCGTGGAACCGGTGGTAAGGTGAGGGTGAGGCATGGATGTTGAGGCAAAGAATATAAATAACCACGTCTCCCAATAAATACGTCTCCCTGGAGCCGAAACGATGCGGCCCCACTACACCGATGGCGGGACCCAGTGGTGTCGGAAAGGGCCAGCTATCGTATTAGCTCAGGTATTGGGGGCTCTAGGTCACGATTTGCGACTCAACTACGTTTTTTCCATTTCATTCAAATTCTTAGTTTCTAATTTTTTTCTGCTAAGTTCAGTCAGAGAAATTATTTTATGTATCTTTTCTTAACTTCCTTAATTTGTATTTTGATTTCACGAGTGATTTCCTGGGAGAAAGGAAGTTGATTTGTTTATCCTCTTATCAATGGTGTGTGTGTGGAGGAGGGCATCTGCTGAGTGTCCACTCTTCTCCCTCCCGACCTGAGGCGAGGATTAAAACCGTTCGCTGTAGCTTCTTTTTTTTTTCTTTCTTTCTTTTTTTTTTTTAAGAAATATATATTAAGTGTGTTATGTAAATTTTATTATTTTATGCTATTTAAACTATGCAAACAGACAAACTTAAGTTTTTCACGTGTTTATTTCATAAGAAAACTTTAAAATACTGTTCGTTTGCTATTTATAAAATTCATTTAAAATGTCATTTACATCTCATTTAGCAGAAATCATCAAAAATGATTCTGCCAAATAGTTGCATAGTGAACTGACAATAGTTAAATATGTCAACTGCGTGTTGTTTTACACCTTGGGAATTTCAAAAGTTGGCAATATGTATCTTCAAACCTTGAGAAAAGCATATCAGTTATCCACCTTCCCTCCTCAAAAAAAGGTTAAAATTGTTGGATTTAAGAGTAATTTTTTTATCCCTTCATTCCCTGTTAAATTCAGTGTTTTGATTATTTTCCACATTTTCTTTTTTAAAAACAATAACTTGGATTCCAAATATAATTATCACTGATCCCCATGTTTCATAGCTAATAACTTCAATTTCCCCAAAGTTTTATGATATATTATAGACTTCCATAAGTTCTGTGTTACCATAGATGTCAAAAGATTTGCAATGTACAAGCTACATTGCAAATCCTTTTATGGCGATCAATGGTAAATCTTCTTTTTACTTCCTTGTACGTAGTATAAGGAAGTAATGTGATCCCGAAAAATTTTGGGGCCAAATTTCGACAAAAAAAACCGATTTTGACTACCTCTAAATTGAATTTTAAAAATTTTTTCGATGCATCTCATCGTAGGCTAGCATGCACGATCATATTAACGCGTCTGCAACTCATTTTGACCAGCGGCGAGTTTATTGTGGTCAGTTTTTCCATGCCGTCTGTACGTACGTACGTAGGTACGTACGTACGTATGTAACTCGCATATCTCAAAAACTATGGGTCGTAGAATGTTGAGATTTGATATTTAGGATTTTTCTATGATCTAGTTGTGCACCTCCCCTTTTGGTCGCAATCGAATGAATAGTTTATGTACAGGACAGCCCAAAAGATTCGAAATACATTACGCTCTATGGGCCGAAAATCATTAAACTCGCATATCTCAAAAACTATTAGGCGTAGAATGTCGAAACTTCATATTTAGGATTGTTGTAACATCTAGTTGTGCACCTCCCCTTTCGGTTCCATTCGACTGGATAGTTTATCTACAGAACCGCCTAAAAGATTCGACATACATTACGCTCTATGGGACGAAATTCATCAAAGCGTTTTTTAGAGGTATTGGGCTATTTCAAACGACTCAGAAGTGATATATGCTGTAAAGAGTTAGAAAATGAATTTCTCCATTAAAACAAGTGTCTTTATCATTTACAGTTCTGCTACAGGAACACTCAAAAGATTTCCAATACATTACGGTCAATGGCAATTTTAGGAGATTCATCCATTTCAAGCACAATACCGTCCTACCGCATAAGTTAGGTAATGGTCCGACCACGGTCACGTGCCTCCCTCAGGTACTATGCCAAAAGTCGCCAAGCTTGGCGACTTTTTTGTGTACGTGTGTGCATATTTAACTCTCAAATCTCAAAAACTATTATGAAATTTCCTATATAAGATTGTTGTAACATCTAGTTGTGCATCTCGATTTTTGGTTAAAATCTACTCGAGAGTTTATTTACAGGACCACCGAAAAGAATTTCAGTACTTTAATGTCTATGGACATCTTCAATATAATACAATTGTAGACAGTCATTGTTTGGTACATGCCCAAAATCTCGCCGTCTGTCCTCGACCTTGGCGAGTTTTGCCGAAATGTCGCCAAATTTAGCGATAGTCAGTCATTTGGTCCATGCCCAAAGTATTGCCATTTGTCATCGTTCTTGGCGAGTTTTGGCGAAATATCGCCAAATTTGGCGATAATCTGTCATTGTTGGTCCATGCTTAATATCTCGCCAAATGTCGTCGACATTGACGAGTTTCGCCGAAATATCGCCAAATTTGGCGCCAAAAATTATTTCGTATTTTGTATAACTCTAAAACTTTAACCCGTAGAATTTTGAAGTTTTGTATTTAGAACTATATTATAATATCTAACGGTTTTCAATATCTTTTTTGACAGCAATCGACTGGGAATTTATTTACAGGGTGAGCCAAATGACTTTAAATACATTAAGGTGTATGGATGCATTCAATTCATTGAAAGTCTGTGGTCAATGACTACTTTGGCTATCCCCAAAATCTCGCAAACTCTCTCAAGTTTGTCGGCTTTTGGTGAAATATCGCCAAATAAAGTGTCAGAAATAAATCTTTCAAATTGAACTCAGCTTGGCGATATCGAAATGTTTGGCTAGAAATCGCTATATCTTACTATTATTGATATTTTATATCTTTCAAACAAATAAGTTTAGAGGAAGTGCGTAAAAAACATTTTTTATTTAATAGACGTGCAAGGAAGTCATGTGTTGGACACATCAGATTTTTTTTAAATAGCAATTGGTCCAAGTTAACTGAAAGCAAACGGCTGAATCAGTGAAAAAGTTGAAAAAAAATTCGCTTTAAAAATGGG
Organism: Cheiracanthium punctorium; assembly: GCA_038373885.1. Classification (NCBI taxonomy): domain Eukaryota; kingdom Metazoa; phylum Arthropoda; class Arachnida; order Araneae; family Cheiracanthiidae; genus Cheiracanthium; species Cheiracanthium punctorium. The sequence continues at coordinate 51,900 of JAWZYV010013681.1, read as the reverse complement.
CAGGAAAAAGAAAAACTCGAAGAATTTTTTAATTCATTGTTAAAATCAAAATCAGTTGTATATTTTTCTGCAAAATTTCCCCTGATGGCTAAAATTTCCTCCAATCGTAGATCGCCGGATAGAACATATTCTGCATCCCTGGCACGATGTATTTTTTATATTAGTTTCGTATTTGTTATGGCCAAGAAAAAGTCAAGAAAAGGTCAAAAAATCAAGCTTACTTTTTGTGGTAGACACCCTGGTAAGGCACAAGTTTCTACATCTTCCCCCCCCCCCCCCCGATGAAATTAAGTTTCATCTAAATACTAAAATAAAATAGTTAAAATACAAATAATGAATTAATGAATACACAAATTACACTCAAATATATATAAAACACAATTAAAGTTCGCAGTTCAATCAGTCTCTTAGCTCTAATGGAACAGCAACTGTACAGGTCTTTTAATTGGTCCTGATTTGATTTTTACGCTGCATGCTCTCACCTTTCCGTCTCTACCTGGAAACACTTCAAGGATTCTACCCATGCTCCACATGTTTCTGGGTAGCTTAGTGTCTCCCAGAAGTACCACATCACCTTCTTTGAAGTCTTGTGATGCTGCAGCTGAAGGTGCACAATTGGCCGATTTTAAGTTCATTAAGTATTCTTTTCTCCATCTTTCCCAGTAATGATCCAACAGTCTTTGTCGATAGTTATAACGTTTAGTTAAAGTCTTTCTGGTTGTCATGAGTTTTTCATTAAGTTTTACTGGTGGTAATGACGTTATTCGTCTTCCTGTTAAATAATGAGCTGGCGTCAATAGTGATGGTTCTGCGGGATCTTCATATAAATATGTGATTGGTCGGGAATTAATTATAGATTCTATCTCTGTTAATATGGTTTCTAGTTCTGCGACAGATAGGGACGATTTTCCAATAACTTTGCGTAGGATTGCTTTGACTGATCTTACTAATCTCTCCCAGAACCCGCCCCACCAGGGAACTCTTTCCACTATAAATTTCCAATTTATACCTGTTTCTCCGAAAAAGTCGCTTACTTCTGATGAATTGATGTTATTCCATATCTCTTTTAAATCAAGGTTTGATCGCTTAAACGTCTTCGCGTTATCGGAGTAGATAGTTGAACACAATCCACGCCTGGCGATGAATCTTCGTAAAGCTAATAAGAACGTTTCGGTGGTCAAATTAGATACTAATTCTAAGTGAATTGCACGTGTGACTGCGCATGTACACAGTAATATATAATGCTTCCTGTTATCATCTCTTGTAAAGAGGGGACCAGCGAAATCGATTCCTGTGATCTCGAATGGAAAGGATTTCTGGATCCTGTCCGCTGGCAGAGGTGCAATCACTTGTGTACCAGAACGTATTCTAAATCGTTTGCAAGTTAAGCATTTGTTCAAGATAGATTTAACTACTTGTCTTCCTCTAAGGATCCAAAATTTACTTCTTGCTTCCGCCAAAGTATCAGCTACTCCCGAATGACAGACCTTTAACCTCCCGACTGTCTACAGGTTCGAACACTTCGGGCAACAAAGCGTACTTCGTGTTGGATCACAAATCCCTTTAAACGGTACAGGTCTAACAAGAAATTTTTCCATCGAAAAAAGCCAGTCTATTTTCGTTCCCCCTCTGACGATCGACGCCCCGTGGTGCTTGGTGGTGAGGAGCTGAAGCTATCGGTCATCCCCTGAAGCTAATTACTAGAATCGTGTGTCAGGAGAAATGGTTTTCTTCTGGTTAGGAGTGATGACCCCCCCCCCCTCCCTTCCCACCCACAGAATTCCAACACTCTATTGAATTTTCGAAAGACCAGTTTTTTTTTTCGATGTATGAACATGAATATTGTACTTTTTCTCTCTGCTTGTCCTAGAAGAAAGACCGTTTTTAGTGCAGAATAAAATGTATGCATCTTACTAATATATACATGTACACAGGACTGTTTTTATATATGCATATTTAAAATAATTTATTCTGTATCAAAAAATATTTTTCATTTTTTGATAGATTATTAATTAAAGGTATATTAGTAAAACACATGGAATGCATTTCGAAATAAATTTTATGGTGATTTGATTTATCTATTTCTATTAAATATTCACGGTAATTTTATAAATACCTTGAAAACTTTAAAATACTGTTCGTTTGCTATTTATAAAATTCATTTAAAATGTCATTTACATCTCATTTAGCAGAAATCATCAAAAATGATTCTGCCAAATAGTTGCATAGTGAACTGACAATAGTTAAATATGTCAACTGCGTGTTGTTTTACACCTTGGGAATTTCAAAAGTTGGCAATATGTATCTTCAAACCTTGAGAAAAGCATATCAGTTATCCACCTTCCCTCCTCAAAAAAAGGTTAAAATTGTTGGATTTAAGAGTAATTTTTTTATCCCTTCATTCCCTGTTAAATTCAGTATTTTGATTATTTTCCACATTTTCTTTTTTAAAAACAATAACTTGGATTCCAAATATAATTATCACTGATCCCCATGTTTCATAGCTAATAACTTCAATTTCCCCAAAGTTTTATGATATATTATAGACTTCCATAAGTTCTGTGTTACCATAGATGTCAAAAGATTTGCAATGTACAAGCTACATTGCAAATCCTTTTATGGCGATCAATGGTAAATCTTCTTTTTACTTCCTTGTACGTAGTATAAGGAAGTAATGTGATCCCGAAAAATTTTGGGGGCCAAATTTCGACAAAAAAACCGATTTTGACTACCTCTAAATTGAATTTTAAAAATTTTTTCGATGCATCTCATCGTAGGCTAGCATGCACGATCATATTAACGCGTCTGCAACTCATTTTGACCAGCGGCGAGTTTATTGTGGTCAGTTTTTCCATGCCGTCTGTACGTACGTACGTAGGTACGTACGTACGTATGTAACTCGCATATCTCAAAAACTATGGGTCGTAGAATGTTGAGATTTGATATTTAGGATTGTTCTATGATCTAGTTGTGCACCTCCCCTTTTGGTCGCAATCGAATGAATAGTTTATGTACAGGACAGCCCAAAAGATTCGAAATACATTACGCTCTATGGGCCGAAAATCATTAAACTCGCATATCTCAAAAACTATTAGGCGTAGAATGTCGAAACTTCATATTTAGGATTGTTGTAACATCTAGTTGTGCACCTCCCCTTTCGGTTCCATTCGACTGGATAGTTTATCTACAGAACCGCCTAAAAGATTCGACATACATTACGCTCTATGGGACGAAATTCATCAAAGCGTTTTTTAGAGGTATTGGGCTATTTCAAACGACTCAGAAGTGATATATGCTGTAAAGAGTTAGAAAATGAATTTCTCCATTAAAACAAGTGTCTTTATCATTTACAGTTCTGCTACAGGAACACTCAAAAGATTTCCAATACATTACGGTCAATGGCAATTTTAGGAGATTCATCCATTTCAAGCACAATACCGTCCTACCGCATAAGTTAGGTAATGGTCCGACCACGGTCACGTGCCTCCCTCAGGTACTATGCCAAAAGTCGCCAAGCTTGGCGACTTTTTTGTGTACGTGTGTGCATATTTAACTCTCAAATCTCAAAAACTATTATGAAATTTCCTATATAAGATTGTTGTAACATCTAGTTGTGCATCTCGATTTTTGGTTAAAATCTACTCGAGAGTTTATTTACAGGACCACCGAAAAGAATTTCAGTACTTTAATGTCTATGGACATCTTCAATATAATACAATTGTAGACAGTCATTGTTTGGTACATGCCCAAAATCTCGCCGTCTGTCCTCGACCTTGGCGAGTTTTGCCGAAATGTCGCCAAATTTAGCGAGTCAGTCATTTGGTCCATGCCCAAAGTATTGCCATTTGTCATCGTTCTTGGCGAGTTTTGGCGAAATATCGCCAAATTTGGCGATAATCTGTCATTGTTGGTCCATGCTTAATATCTCGCCAAATGTCGTCGACATTGACGAGTTTCGCCGAAATATCGCCAAATTTGGCGCCAAAAATTATTTCGTATTTTGTATAACTCTAAAACTTTAACCCGTAGAATTTTGAAGTTTTGTATTTAGAACTATATTATAATATCTAACGGTTTTCAATATCTTTTTTGACAGCAATCGACTGGGAATTTATTTACAGGGTGAGCCAAATGACTTTAAATACATTAAGGTGTATGGATGCATTCAATTCATTGAAAGTCTGTGGTCAATGACTACTTTGGCTATCCCCAAAATCTCGCAAACTCTCTCAAGTTTGTCGGCTTTTGGTGAAATATCGCCAAATAAAGTGTCAGAAATAAATCTTTCAAATTGAACTCAGCTTGGCGATATCGAAATGTTTGGCTAGAAATCGCTATATCTTACTATTATTGATATTTTATATCTTTCAAACAAATAAGTTTAGAGGAAGTGCGTAAAAAACATTTTTTATTTAATAGACGTGCAAGGAAGTCATGTGTTGGACACATCAGATTTTTTTTAAATAGCAATTGGTCCAAGTTAACTGAAAGCAAACGGCTGAATCAGTGAAAAAGTTGAAAAAAAATTCGCTTTAAAAATGGGCAGGAAAAAGAAAAACTCGAAGAATTTTTTAATTCATTGTTAAAATCAAAATCAGTTGTATATTTTTCTGCAAAATTTCCCCTGATGGCTAAAATTTCCTCCAATCGTAGATCGCCGGATAGAACATATTCTGCATCCCTGGCACGATGTATTTTTTATATTAGTTTCGTATTTGTTATGGCCAAGAAAAAGTCAAGAAAAGGTCAAAAAATCAAGCTTACTTTTTGTGGTAGACACCCTGGTAAGGCACAAGTTTCTACATCTTCCCCCCCCCCCCCCGATGAAATTAAGTTTCATCTAAATACTAAAATAAAATAGTTAAAATACAAATAATGAATTAATGAATACACAAATTACACTCAAATATATATAAAACACAATTAAAGTTCGCAGTTCAATCAGTCTCTTAGCTCTAATGGAACAGCAACTGTACAGGTCTTTTAATTGGTCCTGATTTGATTTTTACGCTGCATGCTCTCACCTTTCCGTCTCTACCTGGAAACACTTCAAGGATTCTACCCATGCTCCACATGTTTCTGGGTAGCTTAGTGTCTCCCAGAAGTACCACATCACCTTCTTTGAAGTCTTGTGATGCTGCAGCTGAAGGTGCACAATTGGCCGATTTTAAGTTCATTAAGTATTCTTTTCTCCATCTTTCCCAGTAATGATCCAACAGTCTTTGTCGATAGTTATAACGTTTAGTTAAAGTCTTTCTGGTTGTCATGAGTTTTTCATTAAGTTTTACTGGTGGTAATGACGTTATTCGTCTTCCTGTTAAATAATGAGCTGGCGTCAATAGTGATGGTTCTGCGGGATCTTCATATAAATATGTGATTGGTCGGGAATTAATTATAGATTCTATCTCTGTTAATATGGTTTCTAGTTCTGCGACAGATAGGGACGATTTTCCAATAACTTTGCGTAGGATTGCTTTGACTGATCTTACTAATCTCTCCCAGAACCCGCCCCACCAGGGAACTCTTTCCACTATAAATTTCCAATTTATACCTGTTTCTCCGAAAAAGTCGCTTACTTCTGATGAATTGATGTTATTCCATATCTCTTTTAAATCAAGGTTTGATCGCTTAAACGTCTTCGCGTTATCGGAGTAGATAGTTGAACACAATCCACGCCTGGCGATGAATCTTCGTAAAGCTAATAAGAACGTTTCGGTGGTCAAATTAGATACTAATTCTAAGTGAATTGCACGTGTGACTGCGCATGTACACAGTAATATATAATGCTTCCTGTTATCATCTCTTGTAAAGAGGGGACCAGCGAAATCGATTCCTGTGATCTCGAATGGAAAGGATTTCTGGATCCTGTCCGCTGGCAGAGGTGCAATCACTTGTGTACCAGAACGTATTCTAAATCGTTTGCAAGTTAAGCATTTGTTCAAGATAGATTTAACTACTTGTCTTCCTCTAAGGATCCAAAATTTACTTCTTGCTTCCGCCAAAGTATCAGCTACTCCCGAATGACAGACCTTTAACCTCCCGACTGTCTACAGGTTCGAACACTTCGGGCAACAAAGCGTACTTCGTGTTGGATCACAAATCCCTTTAAACGGTACAGGTCTAACAAGAAATTTTTCCATCGAAAAAAGCCAGTCTATTTTCGTTCCCCCTCTGACGATCGACGCCCCGTGGTGCTTGGTGGTGAGGAGCTGAAGCTATCGGTCATCCCCTGAAGCTAATTACTAGAATCGTGTGTCAGGAGAAATGGTTTTCTTCTGGTTAGGAGTGATGACCCCCCCCCCCTCCCTTCCCACCCACAGAATTCCAACACTCTATTGAATTTTCGAAAGACCAGTTTTTTTTTTCGATGTATGAACATGAATATTGTACTTTTTCTCTCTGCTTGTCCTAGAAGAAAGACCGTTTTTAGTGCAGAATAAAATGTATGCATCTTACTAATATATACATGTACACAGGACTGTTTTTATATATGCATATTTAAAATAATTTATTCTGTATCAAAAAATATTTTTCATTTTTTGATAGATTATTAATTAAAGGTATATTAGTAAAACACATGGAATGCATTTCGAAATAAATTTTATGGTGATTTGATTTATCTATTTCTATTAAATATTCACGGTAATTTTATAAATACCCTTTTAAATTTTTAAACTCTCCACTTTTGCAATTTTTCAAAGTTCCTTGGCAGATTTTATAAATCAGAGAAATATCGGATCGTCACTTAATTCAAATCAAAGTAAATTGACTCCCAAAATCTGTTTTCTTTCTTTTTAAGTTACATAATTTTACATTTTTTTTAAACTATGCATAAAACTTCTGATAGTTATACTAAACAATGCAGAGGAAAGCTTCGCTACTTAACACTTTCAGATACATTTTACTTGGGTGAAAATACTATATCCTGTGGATCTTTTACAAATCTCAGGAATGATTTTCATTGCTGAGGAATTTGAAATTCAAAATTTCGCAAAAAAAGAAAATAATACGTTTGTTTGTTTGTGTTATGAAAAGCGTACACGATGGGCATCTGCTAGGGGTGGGGTGCCTTTGATGGAGGACTTTTTAAGTGATTCTAACGCTCATTCAGGTTATACTTGGAGAAAACCGACCAAAACTTCAGACTGTTAGATTGACAGCAGGCCCAGACTGGTCAGGTCGGCTGGTCGGCTATTGCCGAGGGCCCTTGACCAGAGGGGACGCAGCGAGGCCCCAATAATAGATATACTACTTTATAATTAGAGTAATTTGATATAGATCAGAGTAATATATATCAAAGTAATTATGATTATTTATTTTTTAGTAATCTTACGCTTCCACACAGTGGCGTAGCGGAGGGCAGTAGCGTAGCTACAGAGGGTGACACCCGGGGCGGATGTAAGTGGTGTCACCCCCCCCCCCCATACGAGCACTTTTGCCCCCATACATGCGATATTTTTGAAATTTTTGCTGTACAAGCCATCTGGTGTCACCCCTTTGAGGGTGACACCCGGGGCGGACCGCCCCCCTCCGCCCGGCCCACACAGAACCCGAGGCGCGAGGGCCTAGCCGAAAAATAAGTGGCCCCAACAGCTTTAAAATAGTTGCAAGGAGCTTTTAGGTACGATCAACATTATAACGAACTTCAAAGGACCAAAAGTTTTGTTCGCTCTATATCCGAACCGTTAAGAAATACAGTATTAAAATTGCGGGACCGAAATTCTCATTCGTTATATCCGTGAGTTCATTATATACCGGTTTCGCTATAATGTGGTTGGACTGTATTGCTTACCGTAATATTCTATTCAATCCAAATTCCCTTTTCAATATCTAGCCGAGGACCCCCAAACGAGCCAGTCCGGGTCTGACTGACAGTCACACTGTACGGCAGAACTCTGAATCTTCACACTTCAGCCGCCTATCGAAATTCAGTGTTTTATCCACTCGGCCATGGTGGGGAATAAAATAATAAATCATGCGAAGTGCGTGAATTATAAACACTTTTCGACAAATTCATATAGACGTATATAATGGATTCGCCTATAAAAATTTCATAAAACCTGCCTAAATCTGAGTAATTGGTAAAACGAATTGTCTCTTTTCATCGAAAATTCGGAAAATTTCATTTAATAACTTTACATTTAAAATAAAAGTAAAGATACAAAAGAAACTACATCTTAACAAAGGTACTCTTTCATTAGAAAAGATATAATATCTCTAATTCAAACCAATGTAACCACAAGGAGGCTGAGAAAGTACTCAAAACTGAGCATAATTAAAAATAAAAATCTCTCGAGTTATGAGAGGGTTTAATCTATATAAATAAAATTAGACTTTTGTCTGTACATTTCTTGGAATTCAAAAATTTTGCGATTTCTATCCGTTTCAAGCACCCGGGAATCCGATGCGGCCCTCAAAAAAAAGTTTGTCTGTCTGTCATTCTGTCGTTCTGTCGTTCTGTCATTCTGTCCGTGACGCTTTTTTTGTTTAAGCATCACGTAAAAACGGCTGAAGCGAATGATATGAAATTGGGTGTCATGATAGGTGGTCACTCAACTTAAAACATAGGCGTCGAATTTTTAAAAAATCTTGATTGGATTTTGAGATTTTGCGAAAATCCTTTCAAACTGCGTAAATTTGTGTTCAAGCATCACGTAAAAACGACTGAAGCGAATGATATGAAATTAGGTGTCATGATGGGTGATCACTCAACTTAAAACATAGGCGTCGAATTTTTAAAAAATCTTGATTAGATTTTGAAATTTTGCGAAAATAATTTCAAACTGCGTAAACTTGTGTTCGCACATCACGTAATAACTGCAAAGGTGAAAAAATGATATTTGGTGACATGATAGGTGGTCACTCACCTTAAACTATAAGCATCTAATTAAAAAAAATCGATCAGATTTCGAGATTTTGTGAAAATCGTTTAAAACTGAGTGAATCTTTGTTCCCGCACTACGTAATAACGACTAAAGCGAATGATATGAAATTGGGTCACACGATAGATGGTTGCTCAACATAAACTATAGGAGTCCAACTTTTTAAACATTTGAGATTTTGTGATTTTGAGTTATTAGATTTTGAGATTTTGTGAAAATTCTCTCAAAATACGTTTATATTTCTTCAAACATCACTTAATAACGGCTAATACGAATGATACGAAATTTAGTGATATGATAGGTAGTTGCTAATCTTAATTTATACGTGTTGAGAGAGAGAATTTTAAAAATATTTTGATTACATTTTGAGATTTTGCGAAAATCGTTTCAAAATGCTGAAAATTTGTTCCAGCATCACGAAATAAAGACTGCAGGGAATGAAACGAATTTGGGTGACATGATAGGTTGTCACTCAACTTAAATTCTAGGCTTCCAATTTTTCAAAAATGTTGATTAAATTTTGAGATTTTGCGAAAATTATTTCAATATGTGTAAATATTCGTTCGCGCATCACATAATTAAGACTAAAGCGAATGAAATGATATTACTTAGTTACTCTCTAACCTGTAATATTTTAACAATACATAAAAATCATAACTTCGCTTTCTTTACTTTGGCAACATACTCAGGGGCGTAGCCAAGGGGGGGGTTAGGGGGGTCATAACCCCCCCCATGAGGAATTTTTTGCCATACAAAATGTATATTCTTCACTTCCTCATCACACACATGTATGCATATATGTGAGTTGCAGTAGTCGTAACCCCCCCCCCCCATGAAAAATTTCTGGCTACGCCCCTGAACATACTACATCCATTCTGTGTACTCCTACAATGCTGACGAAAGTTCTTGCTTTTTGGAAATTTGCATTCACTAACCCGTCGAGGACGGGTACTTCAGCTAGTCGTTTATAAAACCCGTTTTTAATCTGCTCACCATCACTGAAAAGACTTAATGTAGAATACACCCTACTGTGACCAATGCTGCTTCCGAGCCCGGGTATTTGAAATCTCAGCTGGACAAGTTTTGCGCTCACACAGTTGCTGGGTAAAGAACCTATGATTAACCTGTTCACTTTCATCACTGAAAAGACCTACTTTTTAGTCTGACAGACCGTCCAATTTCAGACAGCTGTCGCCATAAATCTCTGAACTGCGGTCCGAAAAAGGCGGGTTCTCCATTTTGCGGTTTATCATTTAGTACTATGATTTTCGATTTAATTGTTTGTCAACCGAAATACGCCTCTTTCTAACCACAGATCAGTCATTAATTGCATCATCCTTTTTCACGAAAATATCCGTGTCTCTCGCAGTCTGAAAATGTATGGCGGTGAGCCCAGTAGTCAATTAAATGCTCTCACCTCCCTCTTCTACAAATTTGAACCCAGTATTTAACTGAAGGCTAAGTGAAAATACAAGTGTTTCTATTGGGGGGTTGGGGGAGGGCATTCAGAGTGTGAAGCATTTTAGTGTAAAAATGAAAAAAAATCAAATACTTAAAAAAAAACAATATACTTCACCAAAAAGCGCCGCCCTTTCGCATGCCCACTCCTTCCTTAGATTTTCTATTTCAAGCGCCTCCCCCCCCCCACTCATATAAAAAAAATAAACCCTTTCAATATTGTGCGTGTTTTTTTTTTTTTCGAGTGCGCTTTTTCTCCGCCCACCACATACTTACCTCCATGGCCGAGAGGATAAGACACTGAAAATTGGTAGATTGTTGGATGTGAAGGTCCAGAGTTTTGGCTTACAGCGCATTTGCTGAACTAACGGTCTGGACTTTTGGGTGGTTTTCTCCAAATGTAACATGAATAAGTGTTAGAACCCCTTAAAATGTCGTTCGCCAAAGGCGTCCTTCCTTTATCAGATAGTCCTCGTGTTTAACACAAAAACATAGAACGTAGTAGACCAGCGATGTTCAAAAATTTCAGAATTAACACCTTATATATATATATATATATATATATATATATATATATATATATATATATATATATATATATATGTAATAATAAAATAAACTTTGCTAATTTAACCTAATTTAATTTAATGTTATTTGAAAAATCCTTCTTTAATCTTTTACTCTTACTGTAAAGTTTGTTTCTCGGCCACACAAATATTACGCTCAGAGACGTTTTTTGAAGTTCCATAAGTAGAAAATTGTTTATTCAGCAGCATTTTCGGTTTTCTGTGGTTTTCATTACTACGTGTTTTTAGAACTCCTGGGTAAGCAGGTGTTTCTCATGTCTTGATTGACAATCTAGTTAACTAATTACGTTTGAGAGTAACGCCTTTGCGATCGTGCTGCACCCTGCCAGCAGATGTGGTAATTAAGGAGTATTTAAGCAAGAGCACGGAAATTTCGAGAGCTTCGTATTAACTTCGCGCTTAGCTTTTAGGAGTTTGGAACGTAAAGCTTAGCTTCGAGCCTTTAGACTACGATGTAAGAAGATAGCCACGGAACGAATAAGGTCGCCGGCCCGACTCCTGCCCTCTGTCTGAACTTCGAAATAAACTATTTAACCTAGAACCCCAATGGATTTGCGTGAATTATTCCAACAAGGAATGGCGTAAGGCCAATTCTTTACATATATATATATATATATATATATATATATATATATATATATATATATATATATATATATATATATATATATATATATATATATATATAAAACATAGAATAGCTAACTTAGGATAAGGAATCCCAAGATAATTCATATATATATGCACACACACATTTTTTAATAAGTGGGTCTGTTTTAAGCAGAAGCGCAGCAGTTGAATAAGTTTAGGGGGGAGGGGGATCGGTATGTTTCTATGAATTCTGGAAACTACAAAAAATAGTGCTTATTTGAGGTTATCTTCATTTGTGGTTGGGAGGGTGTCTCAGAGATGACTTTTACTAGCCAGAAAAATAAGTTTTCTCTGTAAACTGATAGTGTGATTGAGAAGGTTTTGAAATATTTAGACCTTTAACCCATAGTTTCTTTATGAATGTTAACATGCATAGGTTATTTCGAGTGCCATGGTAAGACATGACATTAAACGTAAACAAAGACACTAAACATGGTAGACGACTGAAATATGAAGGTCCCGTGTTAGGGCCCATCACCCGGTTATCGATAACTGTCTGGAGTTTTGGTCGGTTTTCACCAGATTTAGGGTTAATAAAAAGTCTCCCGACCAAGGAATCTCCCTGCAGGCAGATTTCCCTCGTGTAGGCTTGCCGAAGCTCAAACAAAAGCAGACCTCCCTCCCATAGAAACAGACCCACAGCTTGTCTGGCTTACGTATGTAAAATTGTTATTTCTGCAAGATTTTTACAGCCTTCAAAATAAAATGTGCATCTAAACACTGTTTTTTCCCTTAAAAAATTTACCTCTAAAATTATTGTAAATTTTATGTGGCGGAGGTGGATTAGAAAAGCGCTTTTTTGTTACTTAAAAGTAACCATTCCAGACTATCAAGTATCTTAGTGCTAAAATAGAGCAAAAAATTCTATGTGCCCCCAAAACTTTCCCTACAGCAGACGCTAGAAGACGGGGGAAGTCCTCCTCCATAGAAAATGAAATCTTCAATATTGTACGCTCTTTCCGCCCTCCATTCATAATATCTGTAAAATTTCGTACAAACCCCTAATTCCATGTCCACACCAATTAGGACACAGACAAGTAAGACGAATCGAAATCACAGACCATTCATCATCAACTTCGTAAGAAAGTGTTAAAAATGGGGTAAAAAAGTACTTCCATATTTCAATACTCCACAGTTACGTCATTTTTATAAAAATATTCGTGTGCCTTCCTCAATAATAATTATTGCCAAGTGTTTTAAAAATGCATTAAATGTATCTTAAACGGAGCTATAAAGTTTGTCTTTTGATGTCTATTTCAGTAGTTGAAAAATTTTTCATTTTATTGTGATAATGTAAGTAAAATATAAAAGCAAGCAATTTAAAAAAGAAGAAAGAAAGAAATCAATAGATCTGACTAATATGCTATCCTGTTTAATTAAACTCTTATTCCCTAATTTTGAATTAATGGATGTACAAACATTCCCCAGCGATTCGTTCGCGAAATTTGAAGAATACCTTGACGAGGGGATCAGAATCCATTCGTCTTTCTTTCATAACATTATCATGTCTCTCTCGTCTCAAAGCCATTAAAAAAAAACACCACCGCCGATTCTGAGAAAGTATTCAAAGTGAAGTGGTACGCCTGGGGGAACAGTGGACCCTCAGGCCTACAGGACACGACCCCCCATTGTGGCAGCTAATTGCCTCTCCGTTCTCACGCCTTCTCAGAGGGGGAAGCAATATTTCCGGACACGGTCTTGCCGTTTTGAGAGGCAAAAACAGAATGTAAGAAAACACGGCCTTGCCGGTTCTGAAGCACATTTCAAATAGTAAGAATAGTCGTTCTTGTCAATATGAGAGGCATTCCTGATGAACGAGTAAACACGGGCTTGACAGTGGGAAGGTTAAATGAGCGTTCATTACTAGTAATTCGGTGTATTTTGACTTGCTGGGAATTATCCATGGATGTTTTTCGTGAGATTTTTCGTGAGAATTCCAGATCAGAGTTTTGCAGTCTTCCGCCTAAGCTTATAATTTCATTCGAATCTAAAATTGGATTTAAATTGTACAGACATGATGACTTGTCAACTGAATTTCCTTCTTTCAATGAGTTAATCTCACTTTTAAAATGTATTGACTGAGTGTGTTTTACCCAATAAATTTCAGCGATACGCAGTTCATCTGCAGTTAATGGACCGGATTTTTTGGTATCATTTCTCGCATTGTAAACAAATCTGTTGATCCAAGCAGTGATTCGATACATCTTTGACAGTTTACTGTAGTTTTCAATATTTAGGATTGGGTCATTATTAAGGATGGTGTTGCAGACTAACTGATGGCAGGTTTCTGTTTTGACCGTTTTCTTTTCAGCTAGCACTTCTTCTGATATTACTTTATCTTCTATGCTCGATGGCCAAAACTCTTCCGATAATGTCAACCAGTCTGGTCCTCTGAACTACCTGTTACTGTTCTTCAATCTTTGAACTGATTCACCTCTTGTGAGCAAATCTGCTGGGTTTTCTTTTCCTTTACAGTAGTTCCAGTTCTGTGGATCAGAATTCGTTTTTATTTCGATTACCCTGTTAGCTACAAATGGTTTCCATTCTCTCGAAGTGCCTTTAATCCAGTGCAGAACTATTGACGAATCCGTGTAAAGATAGATGTTGCATTTCTCTATTTTGAAAATATCTTCAAGGTATTTGGCAATTCTTGCTGCAATTACTGCTCCTAGGAGTTCCAACCTGGGTACGGTCAGTCGTTTCAATGGGGCGACTCGCGCCTTTGACATTACAAAAGTAGTATTAAATCCCTTCGCATTCCTTTGCCTAAAGTACGCGATTGCGCCGTAAGCCCTGGGACTGGCGTCTGAGAAGACGTGAAGTTGTAGTGCATCCGTGTTCATTTGAACTTCGTCTGGAAAGTATCTTCTCTCGACAGAAAGATCTTTAATATCTTCAATTTCGAAGTACCAGCTGACCCACTTTTCTTGCAATTCTTGAGGAAGTTTCTCATCCCATTTTGTTCCTCTTTCCCACATATCTTGAAGGAGACATTTTACTCTGATTGTATATGGCGATAAAATTCCCAATGGGTCGAAGATTTTAGCTACTGTTTGTAAAATGAACCGTTTTGTGTTTTTAGCATTCTTAATTGATTCTAAGAGGGGGTTAATATCTAATTGTAAAACATCTAATTTGTCATCCCACTTTATTCCTAACACCTTAGATGGCTCTTCATTATCTTCTACCTCCATGTTATTTTCAGACCAGAGTTTGCTCAAATCTTTGGAATTTGTTCTCCATTTTCTTAATTTCATTCCTGCATCCATTAATAGTTTATCTGCCTTCACTGACAAATTGTACGCTTCACTGGCATCTTTACCTCCCAAGAATAAATCATCAACGTATAAATTTTTGTCTAAATTTTGTCTTTGTATGTGGTGTTTAATCATTGCAGCTAAGAGGAAAGGGCTTGAAGTAACGCCAAACGGAACCCTCCTAAATCGGAAAATTTTAATATTGTTTGTGTCAAATAAATCTCTATCTGTCCAGAGAAAACGAAGATAATCTCTATAAGAAGGCGCAACTGCAATCTGCAAAAATGCCTTCTCAATGTCCGATGAAAATGCAATTTTATGTTCTCGAAACTTTAAAATTAAAGTCAATAAATTAGGGTTTAAATTCGGTCCTTGATGTAAATATTCATTTAGGGATTTCTGTTTATTTTCTTTGGAAGATGCATCGTATACAATTCTAACTTTGCTTGTGGTTTTATTTTTTCTAACAACTGCAGAGTGGGGCATATAGTAACAGTTTTGCAATTTTATTTCAGCATCCTGACATTCCTCTATAATCCCTTCCCTAAGTTGTTCTGAAATAACATTCTTATAATTTTCATACAGCCAAGGATCTTCTTTTAATCTGTACATTAGTTTATTAAATCGACGTTTTGCAAGGTCAAAATTATTATGAGGTACTTGTGCCTCATCCTTCCACAGTAGTTTTACCTCATATCTTCCCTTCTCATATTTTATATTTTCCTCAAAGTTTTTTAAGACTTCGTTAGACGCGCATAAATTTTCTTTTTCATTTATGCCTAAAGAATCCAACTCAAAGAACTTTCGGAGTTCACTACATATTTCACTTGATTCTGCTTCGCAACGCATAAACAGAGAATTAATACACTGCTCTGAGGTGTTTATATCTTTCTCAGCCTGTCCCATGACTGTGTATCCAAATACCGTCTCCAGTAGGAGCAGATTGTTTATATTTTGAAGCTTTCCACATGGCACTCGAGCGAAATTATCTATGCCTATTAGAATTCCGATCTGACCTTGAGCGCGCTTTTCGTAAGCCAGGGGGTAATTTTTCTCTCTCATCAGCTCTCTTATTTTTTCATTTGGAATTGTCACTGGCGCCGATGAAATAATTTCTGTCTGAAGTGTCTCAATTTCGATCTCCGCTGAGCTCGTGAGATTTCGCAGTAGCAATTTAACAACTTTGTAGGATTTTTTAATTGGTTTAGAAGAACCAAATGGATAAACACTCAAATTTTCTTCACGAATTATAAGGAGTTTTAGCTCTTTAACTATATTTTCTGAAACGAAACTTCTTTGAGACCCAGTATCCAACAAAATACGCGCTACTTTTGATTTAGAATTGTGATGAATTAATACGTCACAAGTTAATAGCAACATATCACTTTCTACTTTCGGTTCGTGTTGATTGTGAAACATGGTAGTTATTGTAGTTTCGTTGTCGGCTTTAGATTCTAATGTGTCACAGATAGACTTGTGGTGTTTTTTGTTACATTTAGGACATAGTTCAGCTCTGGAGCGACAGGATTTCGCGATATGGGACCTTTTTAAGCAGAAATAGCATAAACCCTTACGTTTTAGAATGTTTTTCCTTTCGGATATCCTAAATTTAGTACAATCATTACTTGTGTGTGTTTCGTTTTCACAATATACACAAGTTTCTCTGGATATCGCGTTCAGTGCAGCTGTAGGGGTTTGAAAGGGTTTAGGTTTATATTTATGATAGTTATATGAGTTTTCTCTGTTTTTAGAGTTGGATATTTTACTGTCGGTATTTTCTCTTGGATTAATTTCGGAATTGTTCGGTTTTGTCAGATTTTCCGTTCTTTCTCTATTTTCTATTTCCCTTTTAAGGAATGTCATCAAATCCGTTATTTTCTCATTTTCGTTTTGTTTTTCCTGACGGGCGAATTCTAAAGCCAAGTCTTTTGGGATTGTTTTTATTAATACCGGAAATAGTTAGGGATGGACGCGAGACGAAAAATAGCCGTCTCGCGTCTCGCAAAATAGCCTAAAACCTTTGTCTCGTCTCGCAAAAATCCCTATATCGTAATGTTAAAAATATGTGTCTCGTCTCGCAAAAAAGATGTAAATCTCTGTCTCGTCTCGCAAAAAGCCGTCTCGCATCCATCCCTAGAAATAGTAAACATCCATATGTATTGGTTTCAATTCCAAGACTTTCGAGTCCGCGAATTTGTATTAAACATTCATCGTAAAGTTTTCTTAGACCTTTTAGATCGCTGGATTTTCTAACCGGATTTAAATTGAGTAATTTATTCATATGAGCATTGATTATAATTTCTTTTTACCGAACCGACTTTCTAAAATGTCTACAGCCTTTTCGTAATTTTCCGAAGTCAAACTTAATCCTTGTATAGCTGTTGCGGCATCTGATATCAGAACAGATTTTAGATAATTGAACTTCTCTACATTATTGAGAGTTTCGTTCTCATGAAATGCTGATTTATATTGGGCCCTAAAGGAAGGCCGAGAACATATATCTCCGTCAAATTGTTCTATGTTCAGTTTTGGTAGTTTAATGCTAGCTTTTCCTGGGGCGTTACTGTTATTAGCGTATCCTGCGTTGAAAGTATTTACTCCGTTACTTGAGGAGATCATTGCCGGTTTCGTTTCGTTTATGTTTTGTAAACATTTGTTGCTTCTAACTTTAATGCTAATTATTTTTTCGCGATACTCTTCGCGAGTTTCTATCTCATTCTCTAACTCTGTAATTTTTATAACAGATTCTATGTCAGTATCAAGTGCAATAAGACTTTTTTCTTTTTCGATTAACTGAGCCAATTGTTCTTCAATTGTCAAGGAGTCTATGTCCTCTTTGACCTTTTTAATTTCGGTTTCCAGTTTGTTTATAATTTTAGTTGTTCCTGTACGCAATGTAGCTCGCGTTTTCTTAAGCTTCTCAAGATCCATTTTGTTAATTTTAACAATCAGTTTTTATTTGATAACTTTATTTTCAATAAATCAATAAGTGAGCAAAGGTTTCACTCACCTTCATCTAAAGTTATCCCGAGTCTGGATCGCGGGTGAGGCACCAGAATGTTGGAGTAATTCCTTCTAAACTTCCTTAGTGACAGTGATTTGTCTATAAATGTTCATAAGCATTCATTCTGGATTAATTTATTATGCTTAATTTACATATATACATTTAAGACAGAGGTTTTAGAAGTTTAGCCATGCTATTCAGGCGAACATGCCTGTCTGTCATTACATCTGGTTCTTATCTCTCGTGAAACATAATGAAGTAAAACATACTTACACAGTGGCGCTGCAATCGCGCAGAAATTTTCTCTTCGGAGGAGGTAAGGCACAAGTTTCTACAACTGACAATCGCAAACTGATCAACGAAGTCTTATACATGCTTTTACCTTTTTAATATTTTCTTTTTATATAGTGTTCTTATTTCTACTAAGATCACTGCCTACCTTTAAAAGACAATTTACGGTCAAAAAATCACATTTTTCTTTTCTTTTCTTTTATTTATTTTTTCACGGGAACAAGGTTAGAAAACAGTTAGGAGCTTGCAGGTTTTTTTTTTTTTTTTTACAAGTTTACAAGTTTTTTCATAGATATCAAAAAATTCATAATTGCTAACTTTCGTTAAACTAAAGACCGTTTGTATGGATTTAGGATTTGTATGTAGTTATAAACAAAAAGCGGCTACGAAAAGTTAGTTTATACTTTTTTGTCTGTTTTAAAAATTTGCTATACTAAGAAATATTGAAATGATTATTTTCTAGGTTTTAGATATCTTTGTGTAAAGTAGAAATTTGAATTCTTGAATTTTTTACTGAGAAATTCTCGGTGTGAGTTTTTATACTTATGGTGAACCTTTACACTAAAAAAAAAACCACTCTTTTATTTATTTACTTTTTTGGGGGGAGGGGTGGGTGGGGGGGGGGGAAGGGGAAATTATTTTTTCCGAAACTAATAAAGATTTATCAAAGATTTGGAAGGATTTGAAATTTTTAGAAATTTTGATCTCAAACACATAAATCTTAGGATAAAATTTAATAAAATGAGTTATTTTATATTGCTTTAATTTTCTCTGATCTGCCCCAACTTAGGAAAAGAAATTTATTTGAACACATGTTTTGTAATCGTTTCATTTTTTAGATTAAGAATAATATTATAACCGGCATAGAATATTATTATACATGCAATAGTGCAGTCAGCAGTCAATTTGAGTACTTCATGATTTTTGCATGGAAAAATCAAAAAAACTTCTTTTACGATAGCGATCTTTTATGGCCGAATTTACTCTGATTCATCACAATATGTGTGTTGTCAAACGTATTCATGAAAAAATTTGGAGTTTTAGCTTATAAATTTTGTGCGTAGTGAGGTTTTTAAAATTTTTTTGTTTGATGTTGAAAATAAATTTTACTTATTAAAAAACTGGTGCTCAGTGTAAAATTAGAATTTAATTATACCCGGTAGACTCAAAATCATGACGTAATGCAAAGCTTGATAGCCTAGAAGAGGTAAGTTTTCTAAAAACACAATAGGAGAACTTTTTGAGGGATTCTAACGCATATTCAAAATACATCTGGAGAAAACCATCTGTTCTTGTCCGTCTTCAATTTTCTTCTCTAAATTGGCTTGTCCGGCTTCAATTTTCCTCTCTAAATTGGCTTACCCAGAATTTATCTCGTCTTGTCCGGCTTTCATCTCCTTCATCATATCGGTTTTCATCTCGTCTATCAGTTTTCTAAGTTCCTCCATTTTTCTTGTCCCCACTATGCACTGGAGAATAAAATTTTTTCTTTAAAATCCCGATTCTGACACCAAATGTTGCAGAATAACTCTGCTTGTTTCCTGGGTTCGTCGTTCTAAAGTCCAGTTGGTGTAGAAAGTTCTAGTAAAAATTCCACTAGTCAGGATGGAACACAACCTTATTGCTTCTAGAACTTCGTAGAACAATCAGCTATACAAAATTCACAAGCATAATCTAACAGTAACGTGCTTTTAACAGTCCGCTAAGGTCAGAAGCTTTCACAAGTGCTGTAATTCTCACATAAAATAAAACACATCCACAGGTAAAACTTCAGTGGAAATATTCGAGGGATAACACTAACAGTCCCTCAAGACTAAGCAGTGAAGAATTTACACACAGCACTTAAATTCAAAGCTTCATAAACAAGCGCGAAACACCGCTTCTATCACAGAGCGAAGCGCCGTTCACATCGGCCGCTGAATAACATTGAACGGGAGCTACGCTACACTGGAGATGAGACGGGCTCAGCCCGAGCCCGAACCGGGCTCGGGCTTTGTAATTCACGATTGCGTTTGGGCTCGGACTCGTGAAAAATTTCTCCTTTATTGAACATACTCCTTGAAACAGATTTTTAAAAAATGATTCATGGGGAAAATAAAAATACGTATAAAAAAACTCGGCTGTTCGAGCCTCGTCAGGGGGAGACCCCCCTGAACCCCCCAAATTTTTTAGTTTCATTATTGGCATATTAAAACGATATTAATTGACTATGTCATTTTATCTCTCATCTTTCGTGTATTTCGCCTGGTAACCCTATGTTGAAATTTTTAGGATTGTAACCTTTTTATAGAAAAATACATGTGATGCATATTCTACAGCTTACGAAATATTCTAACAATAGATAAAAGCTGTTGTGAACTAATAGTATTTAAATATATGTAAAATTATGTCCCTTTTTTGGGACACGTTTTTCGGACAATTTTCAATAAAGGGTGAGATAGAATGACATAGTCATTAAAAAAAAACCTGAAGGTGCGTGAAGCTCTTTGGGTATTTCAGAACGGTGGCTTATATTGCTTAGTTAGTCATGAGATCGGACAATATTTGATAATGTTGCGGAATACTCTGCTTGTTTCCGGGGTTCGTCATTCTAAAGTCCAGATGGTGTGAAAGTTCTAGTAAAAAGTCCATTGGTCAGGATTGAACACAACTTTATTGCTTCTAGAACTTCGTAGAAGAATCAGCTGTACAAAATCCACAAGCACAATTAAGCAGTAATGCGCTTTTAACAATCTGCTTACATCAGAAGCTCTCAAAAATGCTGTATTTCTCACACAAAATAAGTCACTTTCACAGGCAAAAATTCAGTGAAAATATTCAAGGGATATCGTACACAATCCCTTAACATACAGCAATGAAGAATTTACACACAGCACTTTAAAAACAGCTTCATAAAGCAAGCTAAAACAGAGCTTCTATAGCACTATCAAGTCACAAAGCAAGCATACTCGCTCGGAGAGCTTTTACAATACGGGCGCTCTCTCACACTGAACTTTCAACTCGCACTGAACAGGGGCTTTAAAGGCACTTCTATTTATAGTCAACGCAGGAGGTACAAGAAGCCTCCACAAAAGCCTATTTCACGAAGATTCTAGATAAAGCGAGAATATGGATTACGTCATAGAAGAGAAATGTTAGGTTATTAGGTGTTTTTAATGCAGCAAAAGTAGGTTTACAGGCCCCATACGGAAAATCGCGCCAAATGACCAAAATGTCGCCAAACGTGGTGACTTTTGGCGAAATATCGCCAAATTTGGCGCCAAATATAAGTCCCCAAAAGTGAAGAGATCTAAGCCCTAGGACCAATATTTCTCGACTTTTCTAAAAAAACCCATATATTTGAATGGGAAACCAAAACCTCCGTATCTCCGGTTCTAATTGACCGATTTTGATGCAACAAAAAGCAAAATTTATCTATTTGAAGCGTAGAATACGAATTTTGAACTATTTTAAGCCCCAGAGAAGCGGGTTGCCCCGAACATTCGTAACAATAAACATGGATATAAAGAATTAGAAAGTGCATTGAGAGTTTGCAACTATATTTGTCTTTAATTTGCACAAATGGCAAAATTTATTGTATTCTATCAATGAAGTAGTTGAATTTTATTTATCTTTAGCAGAAATTTCGGGCTCGGATTAAAAGTCCTCGGGCTCGGACTTCAAAAAATGAGCCCGAACTCATCTCTACTCCCCAGACAGTGCAGCAAGCTTGATTTATCAAGTCAATAAGCTTGAAAATTTCAAGTGTGTAAACTTAATGCAAGCTTGAATAAAGTGTTCTAGTTTACACTCACCCAGCTTGCATTAAGCTTGACATTTCAAGCTTGAAATTTCAAGCTTAAAAAATTTTCCAAAAAAAAAAAATTCCTAAATACACGGGGCGCCGGTCGGCGAACTCGCCCTACATATTTTACTTTGCTACGCATTTTCCCCCTCTACGCTGAAATTTCAATTTAATTTAATCTGTTTCCATCGAGTGTTCGTGCCTGGTGTACGGTAGCGTGCAAAAACAGATGGGGACACAATTATAGGACGAACAGGACGATTTATTTCACTGTCACAAACACATCCATAAAAACACAGGGTTACATTCACATTACATATATTCGCGGTGTTAGATGTGTGCTACAACCACAAGAGTCCGTTATAAACTCGCGGTACATCTCCATGCATTCTTCAACACCGTCGCTGTCTCTGCGCCTTCTCGAACTGAGAACAAAACAACTTCTGACGTATGGCGCCATCGCATGGAGAAGGGTCTGCTCGACGTCATAACAGTCTATACTCCTCCCCTCACGGAGGAAAACTTTTCACGAGTTTGGAGGGAAAAGTTTTTACCTGAAAATCTTCAAAGTTTGTCAGTCCTCAAAGTTTGTTAAAAATAATTAATTAAGGCCGACAAATCCTATTTCAGTGCCATTCAAAGAACAGTGCATTTCCCCAAACAAAAAATTCAATTATAACTACATATAAAAAAGTTACATAAACTTCACTAATAATCAGAAGATATGACCAAATAATACAATTATTTACAATATTAGTAGAAATATAAATTCAAACAAACAGATAATAACATTATAATTTCTTAATTGCCTTTAATTTTGGGGAGACGACTTAAGCTGTCAGCATTTTGATGAAGTTTGCCCTTTTTATGAACAACTTCATAATTGTATGGCTGTAAAGTTAGGGCCCATCTTAAAAGTCGCGGATTTGTCCCGCTGTTTTTCCCTAACCACACTAAAGGATTATGATCCGTCTGAATAATGAATTTGTGCTGTCCATCGAGATAACATTTCAACTTTTGTACGGCATAAATTATTGTTGCACATTCCTTTTCAATAGTACTATAATTTTGTTCGGCGGAAGAAAACTTTCTACTCAAGTACATTATTGGATGTTCGTCGTCATTTTCTACTTGTGATAGGACAACACCAATTCCATAATTGGAGGCGTCGCACTGTACGAGGAACGGTTTTGTAAAATTTGGACTGTGCAACACTGGTCTTTCCGTTAACCTTCTTTTAAGTTCATCGAATGCAGTTTGACATGCTCCCGTCCATCTTATAGCTGACATGCGACTTTTTCCTTTTAGTAGGTCGGTCAATGGTGCTGAAATCACGGAAAATTCGGGAATGTATCTTCGATAATATCCAGCCAGTCCTAGAAATGATCTAACGTGTGTTTTCGTAGAAGGAGTAGGGAAGTCTCTTATGGCTTGGACTTTAACTTCCCCTGGTCTTCGTTGTCCTTGACCAACTACATGACCTAAGTACTTCACGGTCGCTTTTGCAAACTGACATTTTGATGGTTTTATATGCAACTTAGCTGTCTTCATCTTTTCGAATACAATTTTTAAATGCGATTTATGCTCTTCCCACGTAGGAGAAAATATGGCGACATCATCGAGATATGGCACGGAAAATTCTTCGCAAGTTTTTAACAGTCCAGCCATCAACCGGCTGAAATCATATGGAGCATTTTTTAGTCCAAACGGTAACCGTAACGGTTTGAAAATACCAAAGCTGGTACAGAAAGCAGCATAACGCTGAGCTCGTGCCGTTAATGGGATTTGCCAATAACCTCTGGTCAAATCCAGTATAGTTATATAATTTCATTCGATACCTTTTCCACTAGTTGCTCTATATTTGGTAGTGGAAAATACTGCGTTTTAGTGACGTTGTTCAATTTCCTATAGTCAATGCAGGGTCGGGGATCTTTCCCGGGGACTTCAACTAAGATGAGCGGGGATGAAAAGTCGGATTCGCCTTCCTCAATTATTCCGAGAGTCAGCATCTTTTCTACTTCTTTCTTTAAAATTTCACTTTGTCTAGGCGACAACCGGTATGGCTTTGTACAAATTGGTTTCTCGGATTCCAATTCAATATCATGTTTAGTAAGGTTCGTACATCCTGGCTCATTTGAGAAAATGCCAGAATACTCAGATATTAGAAGTCTCAGAGTTTCACGTTCACTTTCAGAAAGTCGAGAGTTTGACTCTATGTTTTGGAAAAGTTCAGACTCTTCATTTTTACAGGAGTTCAGCTGCAAACATGGCATTTCTTCTTCATCAGCATCTGGTTCTTCCGTATATAACAAATTTATATTTTCTGGTCTTTGATAATAAGGTTTCAGCATATTGATATGATACACATGATTTTTTTCTTTGTCTGGAAATTTAACAACATAGTTTGTTTCAGATAATTGTTGGATAATTTGTCCAGGACCTACCCACTGCACGGACAATTTATTCGGCTTTGAAGGAGCCACCACAAGTACTAAGTCTCCCTTTTCAAACTTGCGTTCTGTAGCCTTTCGATCATACCATAGTTTTTGTTTTTCTTTTACGTTTTCCATTTGCTGAATTGCAAGATCTTGGCATCTCTTCATACGATTCATAAGTTCAAAGACATATTCAACTACACTACTTTCTGTCTCTTCTTCACCTTTCAACTTTTCGTAGAGAAGCATGATGGGAGTTCTTAAGTTTTTTCCGTGAACCAATTCAGCTGGAGAAAATCCGGTACTATCATGAGTTACCGTTCGAAGAGCGAAAAGAGCCTGGGGTAAGATATTTTCCCAGTCTGGTCCAGATTCGAAACGTAGGACTCGGAGAATTCTTTTTAGAGTTCTGTGCATTCTCTCCACTGGATTACTTTGGGGGTGATAAACGGAGCTTCGCACCACCTTTATTCCAAACCTTTCTAGAAATTCCGATGTAAGTGCACTCACGAAAGATGATCCCTGGTCGGTCTGCAATTCTTTAGGGAATCCCATGCGACTAAAAATCTGAAGTAGCACATTTACAACAGTGGTCGAACAGATTTTCCACAGGGATTGCATCCGGATATTTAGAAGACATGCAAAATGCAGTTATAATGTATCTGTTTCCTGAGGGTGTCACGGGCAAAGGCCCACAAGCATCAACATTTATTTTCGTAAAAATTTCTGTGATAACTGGTACGATCTTTAAAGGAGCCTTCTTCTTTTCTTGAGGTTTTCCAGCTCTTTGGCAACTGTCACAAGCCTTCACGAAATTCTCAACATCTCGGTAACAGTTGGGCCAGTAGAAACTTTTAAAGAGTGCATCTTTAGTTTTTGTTGTTCCAAGATGAGCCGCTGTTCCTTCATGACAAATTTTCATTAACTGTTCACGATACTCCTCTGGAACTACCAGCAGTCGTCTTTCAGTTCCATGTTTGTCTTCCTTCTTATAAAATAACAGTTCATTATTTAATTCAAATTTACTATTTTCCTTAACTGTAGCTAATTCCATTAGAGACTTTAATTCTGCGCTTCTATTTTGGGCGGACTTGAATTCTTCAGGTGTGATCTTCAAAAGATTAGGAGTATCAACAAAAGGCTCCGGTGATGGTAATATACTTTTTTCTTCATCAGTGATTTCGGTTAGGTCAATGATCTCTTGACAACTTTCATTCGAGATTTCTTGCGATTTCTCTTCTTCCTTTCGTAATTCTTTTTTCTTCTTAGAACGTGTTTGAACTGCGTTTATCATATGCATTTCCACATCTTTTTTTTTCTTCATACTGTCGATCAATGCAGCTGTCTTATTTCCTAACAAATATTTACTTTCTTCCCATTTATACGGTTGTACTGCTGCTTTCGTTACAACATGCCCAAAACTACCTTCTAATTCTATTTCGGCTAATGGTAGACATGTAGCAGTCTCTATCAATGGTGATCTCACCCACACATATTCACCTGTAAACATATAAGGCTTCACCAACTTAGGGCAAACCAAATCTAATGTGGCTCCAGTATCGCGGAGTATGGAAACTTCTGCACCATTTACTTTACCTAAGGTGGTATAAGGAGCCATCAGGTGATCTACGTCTCCGTCAGCGATATCGTTTGCAGCCACCACTTCTTTCAGTTTTGGACACTGAGGTCTAAGGTGATTATAAGAACCACACTCGTAGCATCGCGGCTGTTTTCTCTGCTCAAATTCCCTTTCTTTGTTCTTCTGTGGATCGTATTTTGTTTGATTCTTATACCTCTTGTCTTCACCCCTTAATTTTCCGTCTAACTTCCTAGAGTAGTCTGAGTTTTTCGATGATTGTCGATATCCGGTTCTTTTGAAACTATCTTTGATATTTTCATATTCGTCTATTTTATCTGCCAAGTCAAAAGGAGAAACCATTTTCATCCAGTCTTCCAGGAAATGATCTTTTATTTCTTGGGGCGCACGTCTCTTCAACTGTTCTGTAACCATTAATTCTTTCAGTTGTTCAAGCGTAGTAATCTTTAATTCAGAAGTCCATTCTTCGAAATAGCTATTTAACTCGTGAGCATAATTCCGCCATGTTTTTTCAAAACTCTTCTGATGCCTATAAAATAACTGTTTCAACCCTTCAGCATTTAATTTGTACCGCTTCAGTATCAACTCCTTAACATAGTCGTAGTTTTTAACCTTTTCTACGGGTTCTCGAGCCAACATATTCGTTACTTCACTCGGCAAAACACTAAGTAAATACGCAACCCAATCTTCTTTAGAAACTCTAGCCATTTCTGCACGACGCTCAAAATTTATTAGATAGAGTCCTATTTCATCTTTCTTTTCATCGAATTTTGGGTTAATTTTCAATAATTCTACTTTAGGACCCGTCTGACTGCCACTTGAGAAGTTGGTACACAACGTACGCGAATCGCCTGTAGAAGCACTCAATTCTAACCGTTTCATTTCTAATGCAAATTCTCTATCTTTCTCTTCTTTAAGTCTCTCTTCTTTACGTTCAATTCTCTCTTTGTCTTCACGTTCAATTCTCTCCCTTTCTTCACGTTCAACTTTTTCCCTTTCTTCAGATTTAATTCTATCACTTATTATCAAATTCACAAATTCTTTTACAAATTCTTCATCATAGTTCTTGCTATTTAATATCAAATTCTTTAAATCGATCATTTTAAGATAATCAGTAACCTCCTCCCCTAACTCTTGAGCAATTGTTCTTAATTCCTCTTTATGCGCCTTCGCGAGATAGGCCATTTTAATAGTTTGATTTTTTCAAGAAATTCCTCAGCAACGATACGAATAGAATTAGGGAAAGTTAATGCTAATTCTAACCAAATTAATTTTCTGGATCTTCAGATGACCCACAAAAAATTTTAGTAATAAACAAGCACAAAATACTCAATTTTAAACTTTTCTAAAAAACCACTTAGTGTTTTAAAAAACTTTAAATGGCAACCATGAAAATGTTTATCATCTTTAAATTTGCCAAAATCGTATAACTTATACCGACAAAATCATAAACATTAGTAAACCAATTAAACACATAACTAAATAATAATAAATGAACAATGTACAATATAATTATTTAATTTTACTTAATTAATATTTTACTAATGATACTACTTAAATCAAAAGCAAACTACACCCATCTACAAATTACTTTAGGAAGTTTACTTCCGTTTCTAAAAAAATGATAACAGAATTAAACACTCTTATAATATTCCCTGAGGATTTCAATTATTTTCTTCGAAAGCTGCTTAACAAACCAAAACTGTTTTTCTTTTCAAATGAAATCAAACAATATAATGCGATCAAACCATAAAGAATTTTTTTTCAAAATTATTCAACACAAAATTCAAAACAAAGTCAAACTGTGTATGAGAAAATATATTCTTTTAAACAAAACACAACCTTCATAATATTTTCTGAGAACAAAATTTTCTAATTGAAATACGTAATTTCAGTAAATACCTCTCTTTTTTCTTATGAGAGCGAAAATTAGTCTTAAATCTGAATACACAGAATAAAACTATTTAAAAGTGTTCTCAAAACTAATCACATTCACTTCATGAAAACAGAAGGTAATTCCTATGTAAATAGCAACTCTTAATGAATCATATACTCAAGATTAATCAAAATGGTATATTCACAATAAAATAATAATTGCTTTCTTAACTCAAAATGTTCAAAAAAAAAATATTTTCATCTCACACTCTGCTTAGCTTTCAGGAAAACCAATATACTTATTTTAAACGATAATACAACCACTAAAACAAGTAATTATAGCATAAACACTCTTTTACTCAAATCGAAACCAAAATACATATACTTGTCTTAAACGATAATACAACCGCTAAAACAAATAATTAAATAGCATTAACACTATTTACCTTAATCGAAACCAAATACATATACTTATTACTTCCTTGTACGTAGTATAAGGAAGTAATGTGATCCCGAAAAATTTTGGGGGCCAAATTTCGACAAAAAAACCGATTTTGACTACCTCTAAATTTAATTTAAAAATTTTTTTCGATGCATCCTATCGTAGGCTAGCATGTACGATCATATTAACGCGTCTGCAACTCATTTTGACCAGCGGCGAGTCTGCTGTGGCCAGTTTTTCCATGCCGTCTGTACGTACGTACGTACGTATGTATGTAACTCGCATATCTCAAAAACTATTGGTCGTAGAATGTTGAGATTTGATATTTAGGATTCTTCTATGATCTAGTTGTGCACCTCCCCTTTTGGTGGCAATCGAATGGATAGTTTATGTACAGGACCGCCCAAAAGATTCGAAATACATTACGCTCTATGGGCCGAAATTCATTAAACTCGCCTAACTCAAAAGCTATTAGGCGTAGAATGTCGAAACTTCATATTTTGGATAGTTGTAACATCTAGTTGTGCACCTCCCCTTTTGGTTCCATTCGACTGGATAGTTTATCTACAGGACTGCCCAAAACATTCGAAATACATTACGCTCAATGGGCCGAAACTCATTAAACTCGCATATCTCAAAAACTGTTAGGCGTAGAATGTTGAAACTTTATATTTAGGATTGTTGTAACATCTAGTTGTGCACCTCCCCTTTCGATTCCATTCGACTGAATAGTTTATCTACAGAACCGCCCAAAAGATTCGAAATACATTACGCTCTATGGGCCGAAATTCATCAAAGCGTTTTTTAGAGGTATTGGGCTATTTCAAACGACTCAGAAGTGATGTATGCTGTAAAGAGTTAGAAAATGAATTTCTCCATTAAAAAAAGTGTCTTTATCATTTGTAGTTCTGCTACAGGAACACTCAAAAGATTTCCAATACATTACGGTCAATGGCAATTTTAGGGGCATTCATCCATTTCAAGCACAATATCGTCCTACCACATAAGTTAGGTAATGGTCCGACCACGGTCACGTGCCTCCCTCAAGAACTATGCCAAAAGCCGCCAAGCTTGGCGACTTTTGGTGTACGTGTGTGCATATTTAACTCTCAAATCTCAAAAACTATTATGAAATTTCATATATAAGAATGTTGTAACATCTAGTTGTGCATCTCGATTTTTGGTTCCAATCTACTGGAGAGTTTATTTACAGGACCACCGAAAAGAATTTCAGTACCTTAATGTCTATGGACATCTTCAATATAATACAACTGTAGACAGTCATTGTTTGGTACATGCCCAAAATCTCGCCGTCTGTCCTCGACCTTGGCGAGTTTTGGCGAAATATCGCCAAATTTGGCGATAGTCAGTCATTTGGTCCATGCCTAAAGTATCGCCAATTGTCATCATTCTTGGCGAGTTTTGGCGAAATATCGCCAAATTTGGCGATAATCTGTCTTTTTTGGTCCATGCTTAAAATCTCGCCAAATGTCGTCGACATTGACGAGTTTCGCCGAAATATCGCCAAATTTGGCCGCCAAAATTATTTCGTATTTTGTATAACTCTAAAACTTTAACCCGTAGAATTTTGAACTTTTGTCTTTAGAACTATATTATAATATCCAACTGTTTTCAATATCTTTTTTGACAGCAATCGACTGGGAATTTATTTAGAGGGTGAGCCAAATGACTTTAAATACATTAGGTGTATGGATGCATTCAATTCATTGAAAGTCTGTGGTCAATGACTACTTTGGCTATCCCCAAGATCTCGCTGACTATCTCAAGTTTGTCGGCTTTTGGTGAAATATCGCCAAATAAAGTGTCAGAAGGAAATCTTTCAAATTGAACTCAGCTTGGCGATATCGAAATATTTGGCTAGAAATCGCTAAACCTTACTATTATTGATATTTTATCTCTTTCAAACAAATAAATTTAGAGGAAGTGCGTCGAAAATATTTTTGACCTAATGGACGTGCAAGGAAGTCATGTGTTGGACACATCAGATTTTCTTAAACGATAATACAACCGCTAAAATAAGCAATTAAATTGTATATGCACAACCTGTTCCAAAACGACCCCGAAATCAAATTTAGTAACCTTAATACAAAAGCACTGTTTTAGATTAATTAAAAAGGCACTGTTTTAGAACTGGCACTTACCCACTAAAAATAATCATTTCTTAAAACAGTGGTTTTCGATGCACTGGTTCAATCCGTAAAGCTGCCACCAAATGTTTTCCTCATCTGTACGGTAGCGTGCAAAAACAGATGGGGACACAATTATAGGACGAACAGGACGATTTATTTCACTGTCACAAACACATCCATAAAAACACAGGGTTACATTCACATTACATATATTCGCTGTGTTAGATGTGTGCTACAACCACAAGAGTCCGTTTTAAACTCGCGGTACATCTCCATGCATTCTTCAACACCGTCGCTGTCTCTGCGCCTTCTCGAACTGAGAACAAAACAACTTCTGACGTATGGCGCCATCGCATGGAGAAGGGTCTGCTCGACGTCATAACACTGGAATAGAACCCGGGCCCTTTGGGTTAGCAGTCGAGCACGCTATCCATTCAGCCACTAAGCCGTGGGCAACTATGACTAAAGTTTGAAGTGACTTATCACGCTGTTTTCTCGCCAGATTGATAAGTGGGCGATGTGTTATTTGTTTCTTTTATTTTTCAATGGGATGCATCAAAATTAAAATAATGTTATGTGTGATTTATTGACTCTACTAATAGGAAAATAAACATAATATAAACTTAATAGCAGCACACGTTTTAAAACTTTCAGTACCGCAACACTCATGAGCAATACTGCTGGCCAAAATGGAGACAAACGACTGATTTTGAAATCAATTTCGTAGTACAATTGTATTTTATTTTGAAGAATTTCCATATTTGGAAATATAGAATGGGTTTACTTACTTAACACAAATTTTGTGTTAAGTAATCTGAAATCAAAGCAACAGATAGTTAGACGTTACTTCGAAATGCTATATCACAGTTGCTAACATGTATGGAATACAAACACTTAAGTCATTTTTGTAAATATTTCTTAAAATAACAAATAATTGAAAAATTTTGCTATTTTTTAACGCTAAAAATTCTCTTTACAAATGTGGTTATTTTCCTACATATTGGTATGCTATATCGATATAGAGCATTTCGAAAAATTAAAAATAAGTTTAAATTAATTTATACAAATGTAAATTTGAATTGTTTTCATTGTTCATACTTTATAATAAAAAAAATTATTTAACTTCTAAATTTTTCTTATCCTTTGTAATTTTATTTTAAAATTACAAAAGTGTAAGATGTAAGATTTTTGGGCCCTAAAATCTGTAGGCCCTGGGCAGTTGCCCCGTTTGCCCTGCCGGTAATATGGCACTGGTAATAAAATAAAACACATCTTTTACGAACTTTCAGCAAATTTGAGGACGCTAGACAATTTATGTCCATTCTCTTTCACAGATGGCGCCATCACTGCGCACTTTGAAAACGAAAATCAAGCTTAAGCCAAGCTTGCATTGCCAAGCCAAATGTCAAGCTTGATTTAAGCTTATGAGCTGTCTGGGTCTACAGTACGGATGCTCCACTCACACTGAACTGGGGCTTCTGAAACACGCTTATATTTATACCCGACGCAGAAGCTACAAGAATCTTCGAGAAAAGTCTATTTCTCGAGGTTACCACATAAAGCGTGAATTTTGATTACGTCATAGAAGAGAAATGTTAGGTTATTATGCGTTTTTAATGCAGTAAAACCAACTTCCAGACCCAATTGCGAAAAACGCGCCAAATGACCAAAATGTCGCCAAGCTTGGCGACTCTTGGCGAAATACTGCCAAATTTGCTGCCAAAAATAAGTCCTCAAAAGCGAAATTACCGAAGGCCTAGGACCAATATTTCTCGAGATTTCTGGAAACTGCATACATTTCATACATTTTTAGAAAGTGATTCCATCAACCTTTAAAGTTATTAGGCACGTTGGAGTGTATAGGCTGATTAATTTTATTTTTTACCAACTATGCGAAAAATTCCAGAGCTGGGAATCGAACCCAGGACTGCCGCACCCGCGCGTTATGCGGCAGTCCTGGGTTCGATTCCCAGCTCTGGAATTTTTCGCATAGTTGGTAAAAAATAAAATTAATCAGCCTATACACTCCAACGTGCCTAATGCATACATTTCATTGGGAAACCCAAACTTGCGTATCTCCGGTTCTAGTTGACCGATTTTGATGCAACAAAAAGCAAAATTTAACTATTGGACGCGTAGAACACTAATTTTGAACTATTTTAAGCCCCAGAACAGCGGGTTGCCCCGAAAATTCGTAACATTACTAAAAGGCCGTCGAGAGCTAGTCTCTGGCCCTAGGACAGACATTGAACCGGGGGCCCCGGGCGTTTCCCCTGTATGCTTTTGCATAATTTTCTGCCTGGTGTGTGGCTGACACTCCGTCCCAGGTAAAATTGCCCCCTCCCCCTCAACGCTCCTGTGTATGTACTATGCCGCGTAAAAAAAAATAAAAATAAAACGAAACGAAACTGCCGCTTTTTCAAATCATCCGCTTTATTGGATACTAGCTGAAGTACCCATTCTTCGCACGGAATGGATATTGTTACACCAACAAATACAAATGGAAAATAGATAAATTATTCTAAACATATTCTGGTTATAGATTTAATTGCCTACAGAAACTGTTTTATAATATTCGTTAGGCATATTCTAACTATACTGGTTTTTTATTTAAATAATGTTTGGAATGTGCATCAAAATCCGCGAGTGTGCCGTATTTGTTTTCCTTGTTCCATAAAATACTTCTTCAAAATTGAGTCTACATTAAAATCGTCTACTAAAACTTTTTTGATATCCTCGCCAGGAATATTCTTACTATACTCCATTTTTATTTACACGAAAATAGACACCAACACTCAAATTAAATAAACAGTAGGTTTTGCAATTTCTTGACAAATATGAACGATATCGGCAATCTGGGTCCAGTTTTGGGGAATTATTTTTTATACTAAACTTGGCAATAAATAACCAAAAACGAAAAACCTTGGCTAGTTTTCACATTTAATCTGGCAACCCTTTAACGCGCAGTGATCCCGCTCTGGGAACACCAAACTCTGACGTTTTGACTGTTGCCAGTCACGAAGAATAGATTTGATTTCTATAAAAAATAGTTGCGGGTGACATAGCTCCACGAGAATCCTTTACTTTTTAGTCATTTCCCGTCAAAAAATGGTCACGATTATTTTTAACAGCACTGACATATGCTGAACAATGGAAGAATGCGAAAACAGCTGGATAGATTGCCCAATGCTGCCCAAGTGCAGCCGTTGCCATCGCTCCACTTAACTACCAGCAAGCATGGCATGACGACAGATGGCTGTGCCGGCACAGCCATCTGTCGTCAAAAAAAGTGTGTGCATGTAATCTTTACGCGCGATAGAAGTAAAACTTCTTTGACGTTTACGATAAATATCACTGAAATTATTAAACTTTAAATTAAAATAAATATCATATTATAATTTAATTATATTTATTATTCATGTACTTTACAAAGATTATATAAATGTTATATTCATATTATTCATTGGAAATAGGAACTTGAATGTCATCATAATATTTTATGTATGAAATTATAGGTTTGTGTTAACTATACTGTGAAACATAAATTTTACTCTCTAAATTTGCTAACTTTCTTGAAAATACAGCATCTATCGTTGTACCGAAACGCCTTGTTAATTGAAGTCGAGAAGTATTCATAGTTAGATCCATTTTTTCTTTTTAAAAATCAACTGACGGCTGAGATTCTTGGTAGCGAAAATTAACATTAAAATCTCCAGTAATAATC
The DNA here is from genome assembly GCA_038373885.1 of Cheiracanthium punctorium. Classification (NCBI taxonomy): domain Eukaryota; kingdom Metazoa; phylum Arthropoda; class Arachnida; order Araneae; family Cheiracanthiidae; genus Cheiracanthium; species Cheiracanthium punctorium. The sequence continues at coordinate 17,763 of JAWZYV010013681.1, read as the reverse complement.
ACCGGTCATTCATGATAATTATTTAGAATCCAGGAAGTGCCCATGTTGTAGTATTATTCTTTAACTGTTTTCTTATACCATTGTTCCGTCGGGAGTTTGGGTTTGAATGGAAGGAATGTCCATAGTCTAGTATTATACTTTAACTCTGTTCTTTAACTGATGTTTTCCTCTGATTGTTGGGTTCGAATGCAGGTAGTGTAATTTTTTTATGTGTGTTTTTCTATCACTATTCTTAAGCGTTGATTTCGTCTGCTGGTAGGTTTCGAATTATTTATCTGTATCCGTGTTTTTAAACTGCAGGTTCTATCTATTGCTTGGGAATGATTGCAGCCAGGGTCCGTTTCTTTGTGGTGTTCCATCCCCGTGTTAAACCGTTGCTCCGTCTTGAGGTTGGGTTAGAATCCACGGAGTGTCCATTTGTTATTCCTTTATTTTGATCTTAAACCCTTTGCAGCCAGTGTTTGTTTCTTTGTGGTGTTACATACCCGCGTTCTTAAACCGTTGTTCCGTCTGGATATCGGGTTAGCATCCAGGAAGTGTCCGTGTTGAACTATTATTCTTTCACTGTTTTCTTAAAATGTTTTCCCATTGGGTTTGAATCGAGAGAATGTCTTTGTTGTGGTATTTTTCTTTAACTGTGCTCCTAAACTGGTGTATTCTTCTGTAGGTTGGTATCGAATGCACGTAGGGTCTATTATTGCGTTTTTCTATGGCAGTGTTCTTAAACCTTTGTTTTCCTCTGCTGTTTTTGCTCGACGTATTATTCTGTTTAAAAATTTACATTTGGCTCATTATTATAAATAATTCAGAAACACATGAGCAATATTAAAAGATTACGTATTATTTAAGTACAGACAAACAATATTTTTGTATCATGGCAACCAATCATGTCAAGTTTTTACTCATAATTCCATTAAATATTGTATTAATGCCATTGAAAACATGTGAGTAAAGCAACGGAATGCACCATAGTGCCACTTTCTGTATTCGGTGCGTAGGCCTTGTTTATCGGAGTTGACGGGTTGCGTCGCCGCCTGTAACAACAGTGAGACAGTCAGCAGGATCGCCGCCTGTTCAGCGAAAGACTTCACACAGTGGCTCTGACAAGAGCCGGTCCACTTATCCACTGAACAGGTTCATCATACAAGATCTTGCTTCAAAACAGGTAGGGAGTAATGTCGACGCGCAGGGAGCACAGTCGACGTTCTCAGGAACGAACGCCCGAGAGCTGTTCCGCAAATAATTAAACTTATAAATCTGGAAAAAGCTTGTTAAGTGTGACGTCAATATGAAGTAAAAATCACTTGCAATAGCTAATTTTGTCACGCAAATGTTTTACTTTTTTGACTCTCGGATCTGAAATGTTGCTGAAAATAGCGAAAAATCGCTTAAAAATGAGGGAACGGGTGGATTTTCAGATTTTTAAAGTAGCGCAGATTGTTTTCTATATTTTTATACATGATTATGGAAATTTTCAAGGGGATCGTACAAACGGTGTAGAAATTATTAGGCTTTTTGTCCTTGACATTGCAATGTTTTTGCAGTCATGGCGGAATGAAGAAGCAAGGGGGAAAAAGATACGTCATTTCCTTTACTGAGCGTTACTTCCGTCAGAAAAAAAAATCTGAGTTACTCTCTAGTTGCGCCTAAAGAAGTTTTACTTCAAAAAGGGTCTCTAGATCTGTGGCACGCGATGAACGTTTCGATTGTCCTTGCTGGTAGTTAACCCATTTATGCCTAGTGTCCCTTTTTTGGGACGGCATTTTCGCTATCAGTTGAAAACATTATTTATTTTTTTCTAGCCTTTATTCGCGAGTATTGGACTTCAATTCCACAAAATATTTTAATATGGCCAAGTAGGATGTTGACATTTCAATTTTTATACATAATGATTTTAAATGAAATCATTCCTTGTTCAAAAAGTTGACATCAGAAATTTATCAATTACTGCTGGTGTTAGCAAAAATCGAAGAAAGTCGCAAAAATATCCAGGCACGAATGGGTTAAGTCGAGCGATTGCAACAACGGCTGCCCTTTTTTCAGCATTGGGAAAGGGTTGCGCCTCAAAGGATTAAAAGTTATTCGCCCTTTCATCAAGTAAACAAAATTCGCTTATTGCAGTGTGTAAAGCAGCTTATGAAGAACCATCTGCAATTTTTTGGAGACCACGATGCTATTAGTTTATTTCAATTTGTGTACCAAGACTAAAAAACAATTTTTTTTTCTTCGAAGAACAGCCTTAAATGACACCTTGGACACAAAAGCTATAAGCTGCTAAAATTTCATGTCTGTATCTCCGGTAGATTTGGCTGTGCGGTGATCATCAGTCAGTCAGTCAAGGACACCTTCTTTTATATATAGAGATTGGATCAAACATCGATGGCACGAACGTGACCCAATTAAGTGGCGGTCACTGTATGAATAAATTTTTTTCCTCTCTTTCCTTAAGAGGTACGTTTCAGAAAACAAAATTGAGAGTTCACCTTCTTTAAATAAAAAATTTTCTACTATTGCGGCCTTATGTGGTACACATTATAATGTTTCCTATTCCTGTAGTAAAATGTACGGAAAGCAGGGTTGGCAAAGTGGACAAAGCCCAGAAAAACCCACACGGGTTTTTCTGGGTGGGTCCACCAACAAAAACCCGCCTGGGTTTTTGTTCAAACTGGGTTTTTGCTTAAAATCATTTCTAAGTCTGCAAATTTCACCTATAGTATTTAGAAACACTTTACCTTTTAAGCCCAAAACCTAGATGGTTTCTCTTATCAAAATTACATAAAAATAAGTCATATTTATGGTAATAAGATTAAGTTTACCTCAAAATATTTATTTTCTAAAATTAATTTCATTAACTGAAAATTTGGAACTTCTAGACAGTATAACAACAGTGTTTTTGACAAAGGTAGTCATGATCCTTCACAGAAAACAAGCTTTCTTTCTACTTTGAAAGAATTAAAAAATATTATTAATCATATTGTTACTTAATTACTGGATTAATTACTTGTATTCATTATTTATTAAGAAATATGTAATTATATATAACTAATAATATTTTCACTTTCAGAAATATAAAGAAAAATTCCCTGAAATTTTCAGTTTGAAAACATCACACAGACTACTTTTTGCTATTATACTGTTTTTATTATTCTTTTACATATTTAATTTTTTTTATAGCAAATATGCAGTGATTATAATAAATAAGTTTTGATACCACATTATAATGAAAATTTTCATGTATCCACTTTTAGAAACTGTAAAAGAAATAATGAAAATAAACTGTTGATAATCTTCTAGTAAAAAACTATGCAAAATATGACATGTGTGATTAATGCCGAATGATAATCCCAATTAAAGTTAAATGACAACAAACTAAAATTGCAGAATGAAAAATATATTTCAAATCTTATAAATAAAAATGAAATTCTGTTTGTTTGTTTGTTTGTGGATTTGATTCGTATACAAATCCACAAAAATGGACCTATCGGCCTGAAATTTAGCACAGATGTGTAAAATAATATAGAATAAACCACTGTCCACTTTAAAACTTTGAAAGTCCACCCGTTCCCGGAATTTAAGAGATTTTTTATGCTCTTCACGCAAAAATCTTTCCGTAATTGTAACCCCTGTAGTGAAAAAAGTGTGAAATAAGGATCGTGGTTGCCATGTGTGGCGATTTTGCCGAATAAAATGTCGTTCGTATACAAATCCACAAAAATAGACCTATCGGCCTGAAATTTAGCACAGATATGTAAAATAATATAGAATAAATTGTAGTCCACTTTAAAACTTTGAAAGTCCACCCGTTCCCGGAATTTAAGAGATTTTTTATGTTCTTCACGCAAAAATCTTTCCGTAATTGTAACCCCTGTAGTGAAAAAAGTGTGAAATAAGGATCGTGGTTGCCATGTGTGGCGATTTGGCCGAATAAAATGTTTTAAATTCTCAAAGTAAAAATAAAAGAATAATAATGATTTTTTTTTTGTTAGTTTATATTCGTAAGGTTATTTTTTTTTTAAATTATAATATCGTGTGCATGGGAAATCAGAGCAGGAATGTAATGCTTTACACGCAAAACAATAAGAATTGAAGATTTCCGAGGCTAATGTGTAAATTTTTTTAGTTTGGCGAAAAAATAAAATGGCTGAAATATGGATTTTGAGTAAGTGAGTTCTAGCGGTTTGCCCAGTTTTCGGCTTGGCGCAATTTATTGAGAGCTTAAGGAAATAGATTTTTGAAAACAAGTGCAAAAGTTTTATTAGAATACAGCGTTAAAGTTTAATGATCCGTGAAGAAATAATGCAGTTATTAAGGGATTTCAAGCGATCTAACTTCAGAATTCTCGCCAATTGAATACATTGATTTAAGTTGGGGGAATTCCGCCAAATTTCAGAAAATTGAAATCTTCTCATTTAGTACATCGGAGTAACGATGAATAAAACACATTATAGTTGATAATTTAAAAAAAATCGGCTGTATTAAGGGATTCCACTTTTCAAATAAATGCCTGGCGGTCGAACCATTTCCCATTTTGATTGCTGCTAAGTCAATGCTTCGAATGATTCCCTGAAAAAACTCTTTGCAAAATGGCGTATGTTGGCACTTTGGCGAGGCTTAGATTTAAAACTGGATTTTATTTGAGACTGGTATATATAATAACACTGGTTATAGATAAAAATGAATGTTGGTATGTGTTTATGAGGTTGAAAAACTCCAGCACCGTTGAGCACCGTTGCACGATGAAATTTGGTTCACCTAAGTCTTTTATCATGGAGAAGGTTTTTATGCTATCCGTTTTCCTTAACTTGCCACTTGGTGCCGCAGCACAACGTTGAATTCTATTCCGTTTAGCCGTTTGCTATGCGAATATCGTCCAACCGATTTCGATGAAATTTGGTACACGCGAATATTAGAACACGGAGAATATTTTTCACTATCCATTTTGCTGTAACTTGCCGCTAAATAGCGCTGCAAAGCATCAACTTCTATACCGTTCGACTGACCAGCATAAAATTTTTTATACTTACACATTTGAGCACGAAGAATATATTCTAACTGCGTTCCTTTTGATGTTACTCACCACTAGATGACACTGCAATGCATTATTATTTTAACTCGCCACTAGATGACGCTGCAGCAGGCCAAATTCTTGACCATTCAAACGGTCGCTATGAAAATCAGTATACATAGCTATTTGAACAATGAAAATATTTTGGCGTTATCCATTTTGCTATAACTCGCCACTTGACGGCGCTGTAGCAAATCATTACTTTAATTAACTACTAGATGGCCCTGCAGTGTATCACTTCTTGACTGTGCAAATGATCGTTATGAAAATTAGTATACATAGATAGTTGAACACGGTCGCTATGAAAATCAGTATACATAGCTATTTGAACAATGAGGATATTTTGGCGTTATCCATTTTGCTAAAACTCGCCACTTGACGGCGCTGTAGCAAATCATTACTTTATTGAACCACTAGATGGCCCTGCAGTGTATCACTTATTGACTGTGCAAATAATCGCTATGAAAATAGGTATACATAGATATTTGAACACGGGGAAGAGTTTGGCGCTATCCATTTTCCTATAACTTGCCACTAGATGTCGCGTCAACACATGAACTTCAGGACTGTCCAGCCGATAGTCATGAAAATTCGTATACATCGATATCTGAATGCGAAGAATATTTTCGCCGTATCCGTTCTGCTAAAACTCGCCACTAGATTGCGCTATGCCGCATAGCCTTCTGCACCGTACAAACGATTGCCTTGCAATTCGGTATGCATGATTATTGGACACAATATAACGCGATTTCCACTTTGCTATATCTGTTTATTACAATGAATAGTAATCACCACAAATCGTAATATCAAAAAGTCCATTCATTCCCGTGCGAAGAACGGGTACTTCAGCTAGTTAATTATAAATAATTGACCTTTTTTACAGTTTACCGATGAAAATCACATTCGCTTTGATTTTTGTGGTAATATTTGCAAATCTTTACTAATTTTTCACACTGCTCTGAGTCTAGTCTGTTCCGCAACTTAGATCATATGAATCCAAATGTAGAGAAAATTCTCTCAATGGAAGCAGAGCTAGATAGAACAGAATGCAGACTGAAAAAAACTACAAAAATCAGAATCTAACTTCTTGTTCTTCTGTACCCTTTCTTTAAGAATTTCCCACCATTTTGAAGCTGAAAATTGTGACACAATATTTTCTGAGAAAAGTGATTTAGGAAAATAGTCTATGTCTTTAATTTTAAAAGCCTTTATTGCAGGTAACCACTCTGGATGATACTGTATTATCCATGCTTCAGCTTCTTCCTCTTCCTCTGAATTAAGCTTTTCCCCCTCCATACTTTGCATCCATTATATTAGCTAAAAAATGCTCAGACCTCATAATCTGTTTATACCGCTTCACTATAACTTCCTTGTGCTGTTTCAATTCTTCTGATTCCATTAATTTTTACCATATTTCTACAGAACGTGACAGCGTGGTTGTATCTTTACGCAGTTCATCAAGAGCTCAAGATAAAATTATGAGCTGCTTGTTTAAATTCAAACACTCCTTGAATATTGTTGCGGAATTACTCTGCTACTCCTGGGGTTCGTCGTTCTAAAGTCCAGTTGGTGTAAAAAGTTCAAGTAAAAAGTCACTTGTCAGGATGGAACACAAACTTTATTGCTTCTAGAACTTCGACAAACAATCAGCTGTACACAATTCACAAGCACAATCTAGCAGTAATGTGCTTTTAACAGTTCGCTTAGATCAGAAGCTCTCACAAATGCTGTATTTCTCACACAAAATAGAACACTTTCACTAGCAAGAATTCAGTGAAAATATACGAGAAATAACACTAACAGTCTCTCAAGACTCGGCGATGAAGAATTTACACACAGCACTTAAATTCAAAGCTTCACAAACAGCGCGAAACACAGCTTCCTTCACAAAGCAAACGTATTCACTCTCTCAAAGCTTGATCAACACTGAACTGTCGGGGCGACGCGCGCTTCTATAAATAGCGGACGCAGAAGGAACAAGAAGTTTCCAGAAAAGTCTATTTCTCGAGGGTTCTACATAAAGCGTGAATTTTGATTACGTCATAGATGAGAAATGTTAGGTTATTATGCGTTTTTAATGCAGGAAAAACAACTTCCAGGCCCCATTGGGAAAAACGCGCCAAATGACCAAAAAGTCGCTAAGCTTGGTGACTTTTGGCGAAATATCGCCAAATTTGGCGCCAAAAATAAGTCCTCAAAAGTGAAGAGATCTAAGCTCTAGGACTAATATTTCTCGAGTTTTCTAGAACCTCCATTGAAAAACAATGGCAAACCGAAACCTCCATATCTCCGGTTCTAATTGGCCGATTTTGATGCAACAAAAAGCAAAATGTATCTATTTGAAGCGTAGAATACGAATTTTAAGCCACAGAGCAGCGGGTTGCCCCGAAAATTCGTACCATTGCCCCCTTCCCAAGGACTGCACGTCCCGGGCAGTACAATCCCTAGTTAGAAGGTCATACAAGTACCTACACTGTATAACACTTAACAAGATCTTAACAACATAATTCAAGCAAGTAATCAATAGCACAATAAGCAAATACACATTAATGAAAAATAATCAACATAATAAATAATTACACTGTAATAAATCATAAACATAATAAACAAATACGCATTAATGAAAACCAATATATTACAAATATGTACACTAAACATGTCGTAAGTAGTGAGTGAAAGAGGAAGAGAAGGGAAAGACAGAAAAGAAATGAGAGTTGAAAGAAAAGAGGAATTACGCCATAGTGACCATGGTCTGAGCTAATTACAACCGCGGTAGATGGCAAGCCGATCGTAAAGAACAACTCTTGGCTTCGAGTTTGGTGACTTACGAATCCGTACGATGATGTCATTCAGCCGGTTTAGGACTGTGTAAGGACCGTCCCACGGCGATTGCAGCTTGGGAGGCAGGCCTTTCCGTCGAGTAGGATTCCATAGCCAAACTTTGTCACCTGCGTTGAACTCGTGTCCCGTAGCCTTCGTGTCGTAGCGAGTCTTCATCTTTTCCGTGTTCAGGTTGATCCGCTCCCGAACAAAATGATGCACATCTTCAAACCGTGCCCGAAGGTTTTCCACGTACTCCTCTGGCGATGAAGGCGCATCTGGAGGACGGCCGAACACTAGATCGGCGGGAAGACGAAGATCTCTGCCGAACAGCATCTGGGAAGGTATGAAGCCGGTAGTCTCATGGACGGCGCTCCTATAGGCCAGCAGGAAGAAGGGGAGTTTCTTGTCCCAGTCCTCTTGATTCCTAGATACCAGGAGCGAGAGGTTGTTCAAAATTGTACGATTGAACCTCTCCACCATGCCGTCAGATTGTGGGTGTAAAGGCGTAGTCTGCGTTTTGTCCATTCCGAGAAGTTGGCATAGTCCTTTAAAGACTGCAGAGGTAAAGTTCGTTCCTTGGTCGGATTGAAGTTGCAGAGGGGTTCCATACCTGGACCATACCAAATCTATTCTTGCACCAGTACCTCTGCTACGGTCGTAGCTTCTTGATCGGGAATAGCAAACGCTTCGGGCCATTTAGAGAAATAGTCAATGACAACTAGGATGTATTTGTTGCCATCCGAAGTTCGCGGAAGAGGTCCCAGGATGTCGAGGGCAATCCTCTCAAAAGGCGCTCCTACATTGTAACGATGTAGTTTTCCACGGCTTCGTTTCTTCGGGCCTTTACGGGCGGCACAGGCGTCACAAGCTTGACACCACTTTTCGACATCGCTCCGAGCCCTAGCCCAGTAGAAGCGCTCGCGAACTTTCTGCAGGGTCTTCATTATGCCAAAATGGCCGCCGGTTAAGCCATTATGGAGCTCTTCTAGAATTTTCGGAATCCTCGAACGAGGGAGTACTAGCTGCCATCGGAGCATCTTGCCGTCGTCCGACTCCCATTTACGATACAGGACTCCATTCCTCAGGCGAAGCGAATCCCATAAAGCCCAGTACTGTTTTGTTGCCGGACTGTAAGATGATATTTCTTGCCAACTGGGCTTAGCGCTGGATTTTTCCATAAATTCCACAATAGGTTTGATGTCGCTGTCTGCTAATTGGTCCGCCCGAACATTTTCGTCACTCCAGGGATCTTGAGATGGTGCCGCTGATGTAACTTGGCGGACAACGGGATGTTTCAGATGGTAATTTTTCTCCGCCCTGGAGCAATAGCGACAACTGTCTATGCAGGGCCTTCTCGACAAAGCATCTGCATTTCCATGAGATGCTCCTTTCCGATGACGTATCTCGATGTCGTATTCTTGTAATCTCTGTATCCACCTGGCTATCTGGCCCTCTGGATTCTTGAAATTTAGAAGCCAGGTTAAAGAGGCATGGTCCGTTCGGAGCAGGAACTTTCGGCCGTACAGGTAATGATGGAAGTGCTCCACGGCCTTAATGATAGCAAGGAGTTCCTTTCTCGTAACACAATAGTTACGTTCTGCCTTTGAAAGGCATTTGCTCCAGTAAGCAATGACGTGTTCTTGGCCATCTATCTCCTGGGACAAAAGTGCTCCAACATTCTCCTTACTTGCGTCTGTGTCCAGGATAAATGGCTTGTCAGGGTGAGGATACAACAGGATCGGCGAAGATGTTAAAGCCGTCTTCAGTTCGTTGAATGCGTCCTCACATTCCTCAGTCCATAGAAATTTCTGTCCAGTCTCGGTCAATTTGTGAAGAGGTCTTGCAATTTGAGAAAAGCCCTTCACGAATTTTCGATAGTAAGTACACAGACCGAGAAAGCTTCTTAAGTCGTGGATATTATCTGGACGACTCCAGTTCTTGACTGCGGACGTCTTTTCGGGATCGGTTCGGACTCCGTCGGCGGGTATTATGTGCCCGAGGTAACGTACTTCCAGACGAAACAAGTTGCACTTCGATGGACTCAGTTTCAAGTTTGCCTCTTTTAATTTCTGCAGCACCTTTCGGATATTCTCGAGATGCTCTTCGAAAGTCCTTCCGATGATGATGATATCGTCCAAATAAACGAGACATGCTTCGTAGGAAAGTCCTCTCAACACTGTCTCCATTAGACGCTCGAATGTAGCAGGTGCGTTGCAGAGTCCAAAAGGCATAACTTTGAACTGCCATAATCCTTGTCCCGTGGTGAACGCAGTCTTTTCACGGTCGTCGGGATGAATTTCCACTTGCCAGTAACCACTTTTCAGATCCAGAGTGGAAAACCATTCGTTTCCCGATAAAGTGTCCAAAGTGTCGTTTATCCTGGGAAGAGGGTAGCTGTCTTTCTTGGTAATGTCATTCAGACGTCTGTAGTCAACACAGAACCGGGTGGAACCATCCTTCTTCCGGACCAAAACAATTGGCGAGGCCCAGGGACTAGTCGATGGCTCGATGACGTCATCAGGCTGCATCTCCTCTAAATGTCTGCTCACCTCTTCTTGCTTAGCAAACGGCAGCCGCCTAGGATGTTGCTTGATGGGAGAATGGCTGCCTGTATCTATCCTATGTTGAGTTAAGCTCGTACGGCCAAAGTCACCGGAAGTACGGGAGAAGAGGTCTTCAGATTCAGCTATTACTTTCTCCGCAGCGCTTCTCTGTTCTGCCGTTAACTCCACGTCTTGTATTAATTCCTTCGTCAGGCACTCGGAAGATTTAGCTGTCGTTTGGCCGATTTTCTTATTAATGCAGGTAACAGGAGTGCATGTCGCCAACACTTAATTTTTCTTGATCACCTTCGACTTGTCCGTCACATTTACTACTCTAACAGGAATTTCTGTTCTCGACAAGTCCACAAGTGTTGCTACCACAAGTACTCCTCTGACGGAATCACTATTGTTTGGGTGTTCGATTAACCTTCTGACTGACTAGTCATTCGAATGTTTTCGTCAAGAAACTTCACCTCGTCTTAGAATAGAAATCTCTTTCTACGAAAGCAGGACGGGAAGAATATTTTCCTAGCAAAAAAACTTGATTTTTCATCCCCCCCCAGACGCCCTGGACTCCCTACCGCGAACACTCCGGCTAATTGCGGCAGAGCAGCTCCAGCTAATAGCTGTCTTTTGTGCTTCAGTAGAGGCATGTTTCCGGGACAGATCAACCCCTCTGTCTGTTTACAGAATTTTGGATACTTGGAAAGACTATCTTTTTCCCCAGATGGATAAAATTGAAACTGTACTCTTTGTGTGAAGTTAGGAAGACTATTTTTCAGTACAGGTTAAAAGGTTTGCATTTAACAATTACGTACATGTTTACAGGGATACACTAATCTCTGTATATATGAATTTGTAAAAAATAAATAAATAAAAATTGTATCACAAATTTATAAATACTCTGTATAAAAAATACTCTCCCATTTTACATAGCAAATTATATATTTGTAAAACTGTAAAATTAATAGTTTAGAACAAATAATAATTTTTTGCAACTCTGCTTTTAGTGGTTTTCAAATACCTTTTCAAATAAATGTTTCAATTACATTTTTTTGGCTATTTCTATTAAAAGGTTTCTTGATAATTTTATAAATACTAGGGGCCAAGGCCCCTAGACTCGCTACGCTCGCTTTTTCGTATGAGGCATTCGGCCCCTAATAAGGCTTATTCGTAAAAAAGACAGAATTTCAACAGACAAATCCCAAAGATTGGATCAGAAAGAATGTTACTGAGCTACACATTGCTTGGTTCTTGCATGTTCATTGATACATAAAAATTTAAACTTCACACTACAGTAGATCCCCCCACATAAGACGGTAGATATTTTGTTATAGGAATCCGTGTTGTACGGGTCCTTAGCTATACTCCACCTGGAGTGCGGACTCCGCGTATAATCGCTGGAAAAATTATTTGCACTCCTGAGAAACACAATCATATTTAATGTTGCCATTCAAAAGTTATATTAATTAGGAGCTTAAAGCGTAATAAAAGCAGAACATCTGTTTCAGCTGTATTTTTAATTATTTAAAACCAACTGGACACCTTGCGTATTTGCCACGCATGGCGATTTTTCAATATTTGGTGGCTTACGTATATGTATAATTAATAATTAGCTCTAAGAAAACGGTTCTTCATATGTTTTCTTTTATAAAAACTACGGAACAGCTAGGATAGCTTGCCACCAATGGCAACTTTTTATTATTTGGCGATTTACACATGCTCAGAACTTATAATTACTGCTCATGTAAGGTTCTCGGAAAACCGTTATCCATATTTTCATATACATAATCCTTTGCAGATTGACATATTTAGCACCACGAATTATATCATCTCGCCGCGCTGGCAAACATCCAAAGTGTACTATAACTGCTATAATGGCATAGTTAACGCCACCAAATATGTCTACTGGTAGCAAATAATACTACAGCTGGACCGAACCGGCTTTAAAATAATCTACATTTTAATTATTTTTCATTTTCAAGATACTGGGTTCTAACATTCTGGAACGCGAAGTTTACCCTGCTTGGAAAGATACCATTTTGCCAGATTATTCCTAATGCCAAGATGGCACTTTTAAAATCATTTACAATTAGTTATTCTGTTTTGTAAAAACGAATAGTCGCTCATTCTAAACTCCTGTTGTCTAAGCGAATTTACTATTTGAAATTGTCAACTTTGTGTAACACACTTTGAGTTATTTATTTCATATACTTTTTAATTTGGCGTAAAATGGGTATCATTCTACTTCATGTTTGTCAATTTCACGCTATTTTACATACTTGGAATTGCTTTGTTGCAAAGGAGTGAATGATTTTATGCCAAATCTGGCAACCATTATGTTTATTTTTTTCAGTTTTTTATTAATATCTTCTAAAATAATTCGATTTTCGAAATTTAAGTCAGTTTATCAGGTTCCTCGGAATTTTTCGAATCTGTGAACACCTTACTCGAAACTCAAATCCACACGGTTTAGGAGGAGATAGCCCAACAAGCTTTCACAGCGGCGACCGCGGCCGTTATTACTTCCTTGTACGTAGTATAAGGAAGTAATGTGATCCCGAAAAATTTTGGGGGCCAAATTTCGACAAAAAAACCGATTTTGACTACCTCAAAATTTAATTTAAAAATTTTTTTCGATGCATCCTATCGTAGGCTAGCATGTACGATCATATTAACGCGTCTGCAACTCATTTTGACCAGCGGCGAGTCTGCTGTGGCCAGTTTTTCCATGCCGTCTGTACGTACGTACGTACGTATGTATGTAACTCGCATATCTCAAAAACTATTGGTCGTAGAATGTTGAGATTTGATATTTAGGATTCTTCTATGATCTAGTTGTGCACCTCCCCTTTTGGTGGCAATCGAATGGATAGTTTATGTACAGGACCGCCCAAAAGATTCGAAATACATTACGCTCTATGGGCCGAAATTCATTAAACTCGCCTAACTCAAAAGCTATTAGGCGTAGAATGTCGAAACTTCATATTTTGGATAGTTGTAACATCTAGTTGTGCACCTCCCCTTTTGGTTCCATTCGACTGGATAGTTTATCTACAGGACTGCCCAAAACATTCGAAATACATTACGCTCAATGGGCCGAAACTCATTAAACTCGCATATCTCAAAAACTGTTAGGCGTAGAATGTTGAAACTTTATATTTAGGATTGTTGTAACATCTAGTTGTGCACCTCCCCTTTCGATTCCATTCGACTGAATAGTTTATCTACAGGACCGCCCAAAAGATTCGAAATACATTACGCTCTATGGGCCGAAATTCATCAAAGCGTTTTTTAGAGGTATTGGGCTATTTCAAACGACTCAGAAGTGATGTATGCTGTAAAGAGTTAGAAAATGAATTTCTCCATTAAAAAAAGTGTCTTTATCATTTGTAGTTCTGCTACAGGAACACTCAAAAGATTTCCAATACATTACGGTCAATGGCAATTTTAGGGGCATTCATCCATTTCAAGCACAATATCGTCCTACCACATAAGTTAGGTAATGGTCCGACCACGGTCACGTGCCTCCCTCAAGAATTATGCCAAAAGTCGCCAAGCTTGGCGACTTTTGGTGTACGTGTGTGCATATTTAACTCTCAAATCTCAAAAACTATTATGAAATTTCATATATAAGAATGTTGTAACATCTAGTTGTGCATCTCGATTTTTGGTTCCAATCTACTGGAGAGTTTATTTACAGGACCACCGAAAAGAATTTCAGTACCTTAATGTCTATGGACATCTTCATTATAACACAACTGTAGACAGTCATTGTTTGGTACATGCCCAAAATCTCGCCGTCTGTCCTCGACCTTGGCGAGTTTTGGGAGAAATATCGCCAAATTTGGCGATAGTCAGTCATTTCGTCCATGCCCAAAGTATCGCCATTTGTCATCGTTCTTGGCGAGTTTTGGCGAAATATCGCCAAATTTGGCGATAATCTGTCATTGTTTGGTTTATGCTTAAAATCTCGCCAAATGTCGTCGACATTGACGAGTTTCGCCGAAATATCGCCAAATTTGGCCGCCAAAATTATTTCGTATTTTGTATAACTCTAAAACTTTAACCCGTAGAATTTTGAACTTTTGTCTTTAGAACTATATTATAATATCCAACTGTTTTCAATATCTTTTTTGACAGCAATCGACTGGGAATTTATTTAGAGGGTGAGCCAAATGACTTTAAATACATTGAGGTGTATGGATGCATTCAATTCATTGAAAGTCTGTGGTCAATGACTACTTTGGCTATCCCCAAGATCTCGCTGACTATCTCAAGTTTGTCGGCTTTTGGTGAAATATCGCCAAATAAAGTGTCAGAAGGAAATCTTTCAAATTGAACTCAGCTTGGCGATATCGAAATATTTGGCTAGAAATCGCTAAACCTTACTATTATTGATATTTTATCTCTTTCAAACAAATAAATTTAGAGGAAGTGCGTCGAAAATATTTTTGACCTAATGGACGTGCAAGGAAGTCATGTGTTGGACACATCAGATTTTTTTTTAATATAATATATATTTTAAAAAATAAGAAGCAACATATAGAATACAGAATATATTTTATAGAGTGTGCGGAAAAAAGACCTCGGGGAAAAAAATCACCTTGTCATTATTTACTACATATGTAAGAACAACATGGAATGCTTTTATTTGAAGAGAGGAAATACAGAGAAAAGGGGATCAAGATTATTTTTTATTTATTTTTAATTTAGATTACTGATAATCAATGAAGATTAAGCATAACATTTAATGGAATCTTATGTATTCCTAGAATTTTAATACCTCATTTTCCGACACCTCCCCAACTCACACAGAGTTTGAAAGTTTTAAAAAATATTTACGAAATTTGCATTTTATTTCTTTTTATTTTTTAATAGTTATTTTAGGTTTTCCTTGCGCTTCATATTTAATATGTTTCTCTAGAAAAGAGAGCATAAATGGGATAAGAGCATACGCGGGCTCGGAATCGCTTATTGTTTGCACTATAGCATTTGCACCAAAAACTTCCATTTTTATCATATTTCATGTACATTATAAAATTTTATTTCCATGGACTAATTTTGCTTTGTGGCACATTTTTTTTTTTTTTTTTTTTATCTTTTAGATCGTGTTATTGGCACTGACTTAAAAAAAAATGAGGGGGCCCGTTCTCCAAATGGACATTGTTAGAATCACGGAAAAAGCGCACCCGGAAAACAGCCCACAATATTGAATGGGTTTGTATTTTGGGAAGAGAAGAGGAGGGGGGGGGTGACGCGGCGTGAGTTAAAAAAATGTGCGAAACAAGTGGGCATACAAAAGAGCGTAAACAGAGGTACATTAGTGTATTAGTGTAGTAATTAATTAATTTTTTTATTTTTTTTTTCACAAAGAAAAGAAATTATTACACATCTGCACTTTTATTACAAAACAAATTTGAGCCCAGTAGTCAATGAGTGAATATCCTCACTTGGAGGGGGGATTGGGCATTCAGAGTGTGAAACAGTTTAGTATAAAAATGAAACAAAAAAATCAAATACTTGAAAAAAATCACTACACCAAAAAGCACCCTTTCGGATGTCCACTCCTTTTTTACATTTTTTATTTCAAGCGCCAATCCCGCCCATCCACCCACTCATATAAAAAAAAATAAGCCCCTTCAATATCGAGCGTTTTTTTCCGAGTGCGCTTTTTTCCGCCCACCACATTCTTATCTCCATAGAATGGCCGAGAGGATAAGACAGTGAAAATTGGTGGATGTGAGATGTGAGGTAGTGTGAAGGTCCAGAGTTTTGGATTACACCGCATTTGCTGATCTAACAGTCTGGAGTTTCGGGCGGTTTTCTCCAAATGTAACATGAATATGTGTTAGAACCCCTTAAAATGTCGTTCGCCAAAGATATTCTTACTTTATCAGATGGTCCTCGTGCTTAACACAGCAACATAGACCGTAGTAGACCAGCGAGGTTAGGAAATTTCAGAAATATTTTTGTTTAAATTAATATATATATATATATATATATATATATATATATATATATATTAATTTTTTAATAAGTGTGTCTGCTGTAAGCAGAAGTGCAGCAGCTCAATAAGTTTAGGGGGGGGGGGGATCGGTATGTTTCTATGAATTCTGGAAACTACAAAAAATGGAACTTATTTGAGGTTATGTTAATTTGTGGTTGGGAGGGTGTCTCAGAGATGACTTTTACTAGCCAGAAAAATAAGCTTTCTCTGTAAAGTGATAGAGTGATTGAGAAGGTTTTCATAGCTGCCATACCTCCCGATTTTTCCGGGAGACTCCCGAATTTCAGAACGATCTCCCGAACTCCCGAAAAGTTTATAAATCTCCCGAATTTTTCCAAATTATTCCCATGTTTTATGTACTTATCAATTTTTGAAAAAAATTTACAGAACTTGTTAAATGCTAACGACAGAAACTGAAGAAACTTCGCTAAGACTACTCCAGAGGGCAAAGATTACTTAAAAGTATGGTTACCATTAAAGAACAAAAAAGCAAGGGAAAACAACAGTGATTACCGAACCTAAAGCAAAACATGTCCTAAATCTACAACGTTCTTAGCGGACATAGCAGAGTAACAAGAGGACGATAATGCGCGCCTGGGATGTACGTTTTCACTGCATCTCACACTGCACCTAGACTAAAGTCAGCTAGAGTGCAATGTTACTGATTTCCGAGTTCGTAAATTCAAAACTTAGTTCAGAGGGGCAAATTCTTATTTTAGATCCTCGATGTTTCGAAAGGCATCTGATACATAATTATGTACTTGGCGAACTACTACACAACAATAATTATCTATCGAGACCTTTCGCCACTGGAAAACCGTTGTCGATGAGCTATTGTTACTCGCGACGTGTTTTTATTGCTGTTTTGCGCACTTGATGAATCTATAAATTTTTTCCACGAACACGTACCAGCTTAACTGACACTTCTATTGTGGATTATGGAGAAAATGGCAGGTGTTAGCGAATATCTTAGAAAACTTGGATTGAAAACGAAATGTTTGTGGTCATTTTCGGATCCAAAAATTTGCTTGGTTTTGAAAAAATCGTCGGCCGAACGAGAACTTCCAGACATTTTATGAATGCTAAACTGGAATTTTTGTTTAAATAAAGCAAACTGACTGTCTGCACGGCAAATAAAACTTATATAAAAGTGCAGCTTTTAGTAATGGTATTTAAAATATAAATCTTGTCGTATTCCTTTAGGTCTTCAACATGCAAAGGAAGTAAAATAATTTATGGTAGTTTAAATATACTTTATTTCTTAAATAAATAAATTATTAATAATAATTCCAATAAATAAATACTTCGATATTTATAGCTAT